>CM051256.1:98521497-98603997 GCA_027921565.1 Artemia sinica | reverse complement strand
AATATCCATTGTTTCAGAGTTAATAAAATCCAGTGTACTATGTTCGATATGTTAAAACATAATGGAAATTAAATTGTAGTGCATGAACATTTTATACGAAATTTCAATGACGAATTGTTATGCAGGTCTCTAATTGGCTGCCTAAAAAACAGGTGTCAGCTCGAAAAAACCAGTCTGGTTGAAAAACTTGGAGTTGAAACAAATTTTTTATGGGGGAATCCCCGTTCATACTGCTATATTTTTTGCAATGTTTAGGAACAGGAGGGGAATCCCCACTCGTTTGGAATGGTACCAACGGGACATAAGCAAATAGCACATAGTTTCATAACGTGTTTAATCACGTGTAGAGGTCCCATAGAATAACAATGGAAGGAACATAGAATAGCATGGAAGGGAACATAAACCCTTAGAATAACATGGGAGGGAACATAGAATAGCATGGAAGGGAAAATAAACCCCCAGAATAGCATTGAAAGGAACATAAACCCTTAGAATAACATGGGAGGGAACATTAACCCCCAGAATAGCATTGGAAGGAACATAAACCCTTAGAATAACATGGGAGGGAACATAAGCCCTTAGAATAGCATGGGAGGGAACATAAACCCCCAGAATAGCATTGGAAGGAACATAAACCCCCAGAATAGCATTGGAAGGAACATAAACCCCCAGAATAGCATTGGAAGGAACATAAACCCCCAGAATAGCATTGGAAGGAACATAAACCCCCAGAATTCCATATATACTTACTACTAACATGAATTCGACTGCCTCTTGATTCGATGGCAAATGTCGGGCCAGACAAAAAAAGTAAGCAAAATCTTCGCTGTGTTACGACCTCGATGAACCGACTTTGGGGGAGTTTGAGGCAAACAATGAGATTGCAGGATTACCCGACTCCAGCAATCCTCCGATACCATCAGTTGAAAATGAGTAGAACCATCCTTGCTTTTGGTACGCCGATATAAAAGACCGCCCCAAAACTCGAAACTCTGCATTTTTTTCAACCTGATTGGTTCTTTTAATAGTTACTGTAGCTATACTGTTTGGTTTATCGTACCGACGTCATTTATCTTGTTCATTTTAAGCTACTCTTAGAGGTATTGGGGAACAAGAGTCTAATTCAGCTGTAAAAATACTTTAAGAGTATGTCCCTGCAATATCCTTAAAATACCAAGGACATTGAATTTGAAATTTGAAAAATTAAACCTGTTAAGGGGAAACCTACGTAACCATGTAAATCTAAAAAAAAAATAGGAAAAATCAGATATTCAGGTTTTTCTTATTAAACAGACCTCCAGGTGCAGTTATGTAGTTTCTGTAGCAAAGGCCACCAACTCAAAAATGAAGAATCGTGAGTAGAAAATCAGCAGAAGTTAGCTAAAAAAGATGACACCAGTTGCATTAGTTACGGGCACCAACTTTTAAGAAAAAAGAAACATGGTTAGGGAATCAGCAAAATTAAGCTAAAAAGGTGACACCAGACAACTGAAGAAGGTGGTAGCTTTCATTAGAAGTTGTAGTTGTCTTTGGGAATCAGGTGAAGCTGCAAGAAAAAGAAAAATGGAAAAAGCAGTTGTAACTGAAAACCTCCCATACTCTTCTAGATCGTATACCGTACCTCTAGATAACGATGGTAAGATTAGGCACAATTGCCGATTTATCCGCTTGAGAAAAATAGATATCCAGGACATTGACACCCATACAGAAACAACATATAAATATCCATTCGGAGGTTTCTTTTGCCCGAATTTAGCTGGGACCTCCTCAATTTTAGGAGCCATAAACTTCATCACCACTATTATTAATATACGACCTCAGTCAATATCTATTGACCGTATGCCTCTCTTGGAATTGGCGGTAGGAGTCACAGCCGTCCTCTTACTTTTGTCCTTTACCTGTTCTGGCAGTTGCTATTACCACATTGTTGACTGACCGTAATTTGAATACTTCTTTCTTTGATCCCGCAGGTGGTGGAGATCCCATTCCTTATCAACATTTATTTTGGTTCTTTGGTCACCCTGAAGTGTATATTCTAATTTCACCTGAATTTGGTATGGTTTCTCATATTATTAGTCAAGAAAGAGGGGAAAAGGAAGCATTTGGGACGTTAGGTATAATTTATGCTATGCTTGCTAATGGGATTCTTGGCTTTGTTGTCTGAGCCCACCATATATTTACTGTAGGTATTGACGTGGATACTCGAGCTGATTTCACTGCTGCAACTATAATTATTGCAATCCCTACTGGATTTAAGATTTTTAGATGGATCGGGACTCTTCAGGGGACAATTTACTATAACCCCATCTATACTATGAGCCCTGGGTTTGTCTTCTTATTCACTGTATAGGTCGTACTGGAGTTGTCCTTTCGAACTCTAGAACTGATATCGTACTCCATAATACTTACTACATTGTTGCTCACTTCCACTACGTCTTGTCGATAGGGGCTGTATTCGCTATTATAGGGGGATTCGTACACTGATCCCCCCTTATGACTGGGCTAAGAATGAATCAGTTTCTTCGTAAGGTTCATTTTTTTATTATATTTTTAGGGATAAACTTAACCTTTTATCCGCAACATTTTTTAGGCCTTGCAGGGATATCACGCCGCTATGAAGATTACCCTGACACGTATGCCTCATGGAATGTAATTTCTTTGTTAGGAGGTATTATATCTATAGTTGCCACACTTATATTTATTTTTGGCATCTAGGAAGCTATGATTACCTAGCGAATTAAACTTTTTTCACTAAACTTAAGATCGAGTGTAGAGTGGAATCACCCTCATCCACCTGCTGGCCACTCTTACGTAGAGATTACTATAATTTTTACATTTTAAAGTGGCAGAAACGTATATGCGTTTGATTTAAGCTCCAAAGATGGAGGACCCCTTTAAAAATGTCCCAATGGTTTCAACTGGGTCTCCAAAACGGAAATTCACCTCTCATAGAACAGCTTATTGTTTTTCATGTTCATGCCCTGTTGGTAGTAATTCTTATCACTTCACTTGTTGGATTTTTCCTAGCTGCACTGTTTTCCAATAAATTTCTCCATCATTATCTCCTTTACGGGCAGGCAATCGAAACAGCATGAACTGTTGTCCCTGCTGTTATTCTAGTAGCTATTGCCCTCCCCTCTATTCGCCTTTTTTACTTAATTGATGAAATTCTTAATCCCGTCCTAACAATTAAGGTGACGGTACACCAATGATATTGATCTTATGAGTACTCTGATTTTGATGATATTCAATTTACTCTTACATGATTCCTTCAAATGAGCTCTCTTCTGGTATGTATCGTCTGCTTGATGTGGATAACCGCATGCCCGTCCCCTATAATCAAGCTATCCGTCTGATGATTACCTCAGATGACGTCCAGCACTCGTGAGCCGTACCATCGTTAGGTATTAAAATGGATGCAGTCCCAGGCCGACTTAATCAATCCAGACTTTTAGTAAATATATTCTCATTGTCATTAAAGTCATTATTTAATTAATTAATTGTCATTAAAGTAAAGTAAAACAATAATTGTCATTAAAGTAAAACTTGCAAGAAGTTCCAATAAATGAAGGAGGGAGGGGTCGATCAAGAACCCAGAAATTGCATTCTAATCTCGAGCACTTCTAATTGTCGGCATGGCCTTCTCTAACGGGAAGGGGTGACGAAAGTGTACTGTCAAATTCGCGCAGGTAATTTTCAAAGGGGTTGGAGCAATGGAAATATCTATTCAGTGCTAAGATAATTTTGAAAATAGTATTTATTGCCGGGAATCAGCAGAAATTTTACATTTATTTATGAGTAAAAAGTGTATTAATCCTTGCATATCTTGCAAAACTTTTTGAGAATCAAATGACTTTTAACCAGGACTGCGTCACGAAAGGTATACTTAATTTTCAAAATAAAAAAATAGGGAAAAGGAATTTTTCTATAGGTTATTACAGCTGTAAGAAAAAACATCTGATAGAAGCTAGGGAGGGGGGAATGCTTCGACCTTCGAAGGCTGCGCCACTGCTCTCCCCTATTGGAAAGCCCGTCAATAAAGATATTCTTTAAAATAGTACTTAAATTTTACAATGAAAAAATATTTAGTCTTTTACTCCGGCTGGAACCTTAAAAAGTATCCCCTCTGCTCCATGGCAAAAGTGCATATTTTTTAAGTAGTATTAAAAACGATTTATTTCACACGTCTGGTGAAGGGGGTGGGGGAGGGTAAATCTATATGATATTTAGAAACATATATGAGGTTTCTCTTATTTAGAACAATTATCATGATTTGAGGAAGTATATGACTGGCCTTCTTGTGGTAAACTGTAGCCATAACTCAAGTTGCCATTCAGTCTCTGACCTGTTAAGACCAACTTGTTCTTTCAAAAGGATGAAATTCCAGTTCTGAACAAGTGCTGAAGAGGGATTATATTCTGAATCAATTAGAGTCCGTAGCTAGTTCAGTGACTGTTATTTCGTAACATTTTGCTGTGGGTTAAAGTGACATAGATTCAGGATCTTCATTTAGATTTTGGATAATTCTTACATCCAACACCCAATTGTGAATGGTGGCTGGTGTTTAACCCCCCCCCCCTGTCTCCATGGTGACGTAAAAATCGAGGGAGTACCTGTTTTGGTTTATGCATTAGCTGGCTGGCGCTGGACTTTTTGAATATTTATTTGGAATAATTTGTTTCGCTTCACGTAAAGATAAGTCTTTTGCTTCTTTTTTTTATCTTGCTACTGATAATCATGGCTTTTAAACAGTTTGATCTTGCTCTTGTGAAGTTCAAGGATTATCCCCTCTGGCCAGTAAGAATAATCAAAGCTGGTAAAGATACGCGAGGCAAGCCAGTTTATACGGTATTTTGCTATGGATTGCATGATGAATTTTGTCTCGTGGATGCAAATTTCCAAGTTTGTGATCCTACCACTGTTAATTTGTCCTCTCCTGCTTCAAAAAAAGCTTTTGAAGAGCTTACTACTACGCCTGGTTTTACATGAGACTATCAGAAACATACCTTGCGCTGAAAGGTAATGATAAAAGCAGAGCAAATGGCCCAGCATTAGCATTATCTAGCAGTATTAGCCCGATACAACAAAAACTTGTAGCTACCCAAGCTGAACTGGATAAAACCAAAATGACCTGATGAACAGTATAGCTCAAAGAGTTTTGGAAAAACTGGCTAGCTCAGACTCTTTTAAGGAATCGACTGAGCTTATTGCTAGTCAAATTTATGATGCTCTCACGATTGAATTTAACCCCAAGTTTCAGCGAATTGAAAAGTCGCTAAAGGGACTGAGTAATGAACTTGAAAATTTAGAGGACAGACTGAACGGGCTTGAGAATAAGTTGGATAGTTATGAACAAGAATCACTACTAGACAGCCTGGTTTTTCATGGTGTTAGGCAGAAAACTGGTGTTGACACTCGTCCTGCTGTGTTGCTAATTATAAATCAGAAGATGTCTTTGCCTGAAATTAGTACAAATGAGTTCTCGAACGTGTATAGACTTAGACTGAATAATGCGGCTACAGCTGATTCAACTCAGGCAGTTCCATCTGCTCCAAGGGTCGCTCTGATAATAGTGAAGTTTTCGAGCAAAACAGTTGCTTGTAAAGTGTTCAAGGCCAAATCCATGTTGGCCTCTAGTGGTATTTTTGTTGTTGAGTCTCTGACCAAGCAGAGACGAGATATTCTGAATGCGGCGAAAGACAGATTCGGTCAGCGGAATGCTTGGTCTGATCGGGGTCAAATATTGACAATGCCTTGTGACGGGACTCCACTAAAAAAGATAAAGTCTTTCGCTGACTGTATCTAGTTTTTTTCTTCTGTCGGTTTGTGTTTGTTTTTTGTTTTTTTACTTTCTAATGGATTGTTTGTCTATTGTCCCTTTTCTTTTTTTTCTCTCTACAAATTCACTAGTTTTTGGTTCATTTTTTCCTTCTCTGTTTTTTTAATATTTTTTGTATTATTTTTCTCAAAAATATTGTTTGTTTCCATTTATTTTTGTGTGCACTTTTCGGTATTTTTCTCTTTTTATTACTTCGGTTGTGTCATTTTTCGATGATAATATTTTTCTTAATTTGTAAATGCCTTCCTCGGGTAATTAATTTTATTTTTTTTTACTTTATTTTATTTGTTTATTTTTTTTAATTTTTTGTTTCTCCGTCATTGCTAATGATTCTTTCCAATATTACTTGCTGTGCTATTAGTTAATTATGTGTTTGTAATACTTTGACAGGTTTTTCTTTTGTGATTAATTGAAGTAATGATTTCTTTTTGGTTCCTCTGGTGAATTGAATGGACTTCAAGTAAAACCTGCTTTTATGACTATTTTAGGCCATGAGAGTCGCCTTTGCGAGCTTGAAAATAATCCTTTTGATGTAATTAGTATGGTAAATAGTTCTGTGGGTAAGGCTAATAAAAATACGATTAATATAAACCCTATTTGTAATAGTAAATATGATTTGGATTTGGGGGAGGAGGAGGTTACCAAAGGAAATTATTCTCTGACCGCACTTCAGCTTAATATTCAGGGTCTCTCCTCGTCAGTAGATAATTTGAGACAAATTGTTTCGGATGAAAAGCCTGATGTTGTCGGTTTGTGTGAGACATTTCTAGATTCTGGCAATGAAATACTATTGGATATCCATGGTTATAAAATGGAACGTATAAAACGCTGCAAGATGGCTAAAAGAGGTCTAGCCATGTATATATCTTGCAATTTGCATCATCGCTTGCGTGATGACTTTATCAAGGAATTTTGAAGGTATTTTCGAGTCACAATTTATAGAAATTAGATCTAATGGTATTGATCTAATCATAGGCAATGTTTATCGTTCTCCTAGTGGTGCTATTCCATTGTTTCTTCGGAGTGTTTAGGAAATAATTGACATACTACTGAAACCTCCGTGTCCGTTAATCATAATGGGTGACTTTAATATAAATTTGATGGATTCAAACTCTTCGGCTTCAGTTGATTTTCTTTCAACCATGCTTGCCGCAGGAACTGTACCATCTACATCCATCCCCACACGAGTAACTAATGTTACAGCTTCTTTGATTTACAATATCTTCTCTAGGCTTAGTTGGAAGGAAAACGCAATTTTAGTTAGTGATATCTCCGATCATTTTCCAATATATTCTCGATTCAGCTTTAAACAAGGGAAGAGTAACCGGGCCCAGGTGTTTGATGCCTATTCTGTTAGGTTTGGTGAGAAAGAGTTATCTCTTCTTGGGTCCAAATTAGTGGAAAATTCGTGGAGCTTGCTTGATAATGCTAAGGATTTTTCTTGTTTATGTGAGTCCTTTTATAGAACCATAAAAGAGGCTATTCTTATCATTTGTAAAGTATCACCTTCTAATCATAGATCTAAAAGGATTGTTCCTCTAAACCCATGGATGACATCCGGACGTCTTAAAACTGGAGAAGGAAGAATAATCTCTGGAGAACTTATAAATGCGCTACACTTTCAGGAGGTGCTATTCGTCTTTGTCAATTCAAGATCTACCGGAGTATATTTAATTCCTTGGGTAGGAAAACCAAGTCTCTGTATTATCTAAATAATTTTGCTGCTTGTGGCAATGATATTCGCAAAACTTGGAAGGTGATAAATTCTGTACTTAAACCCGGTTATCAATCTATCTCTTTACCTATGAGTCTGGTCATCGGTGATAAAGCTGTGGAGGGCAAGCTTAATTGCCAAGAGGCATTCACTTCATTCTTCGCTAATATTGGTAGGAATATTACTTCTACAGTTACTTTGTCTCGGCCTAAGCCGGACTTCAGATCATACCTCGGGCCATCTTGTGTTAAGTCTATGTTTCTAGAGCCAGCAACAGTAGGTGAAATTACTAAAATTGTTAATGGCTTAAAAAACTCGTCTTCATCTGGGCCAGACTCTATCCCTACTAAGGTGGTTAAATCTATTCTTCCTTCAATAGTATTGCCTCTAGCAAACCTTGTTAATCTTTCATTTGAATGTGGTGTTTTTCCGGATGTTCCCAAGCGTTCTCGGATTATTATTTTGTATAAAGGTGGACCAAGAAATGATCCGGCAAATTATCGACCAATTTCAATTTTATCAGTATTTAGTAAAATATTTGAAAAGGCTATGCTCTCTCGTCTCCTTACTTTCTTAAAATCTAAAAATTTTCTTCATGATTTTCAATTTGGTTTCCGAATGAAGCACTCCACTGAACATGCCTGCATTGCTCTTTTGAATTTTATTCATTCTGCGTTAGATTCGGGATTGATTCCGGCTGCTGTATTCCTGGATATTCGTAAGGCTTTCGATTCCTTAACCCATGAAATTCTTCTATCAAAGATGCCTCATTTTGGCATATGGGGAAGTGTATTTTTATGGTTCCAGTCTTATTTGAAGAATAGGTTAATTTCTGTTGGTCCACTTTTCCGGTCAACCTCGCAAGTCAATTTTGGTATCCCCCAGGGATCAGATTTAGGGCCTCTGCTATTTTTGATTTATGTAAATGATGTTTATTATGTTGTAAAAAAGCAGAAACCTATTAATTGCTCTAGACTCTGTCATCCTAAGCCTTCCCTTGCCCATAGTGGCAACTATAATTCGCCTTCTTCTGATGTCCTTGTTTGTTTTGTTGATGATAGCACACTTGGCACTTTGAGAAAATGCGAATCCAAGCTTCGATTAAATTTGGAAAATTTGTTTGAAAGGGTGATTTTATGGCTTGATGCTAATTATTTTACTCTAAATTTTTCTAAGTCCAGTTTTTTGATTTTTTCGCGGTTTTCTCAGGTTTATCCCCAGTTATCAGAAATTCGCCAGCCAAATGGAATAATTCATAGATCTAAAGACCGGTATGTTCGTTTTTTTGGGCATTCTTGTTGACGAAAACCTATCTTTTAAACGTTACATTGATTTTATTAAAATGAAGATATGCAGGAGTCTCGTTTTTTTAAGGAAACTTACACATACTTTTCCAGGATCGATTTTGAAAATCCTTTTTCACTGTTTGATCCATTCTTACGTTTAATTGTGTGAATGTCAACTTTTCCTTCACTATTGAAACCACTTTCTAAGGTTTACAATAAAGCTAGAAACCTCACACAGGAAACCAATCGTTCATTAGTTATACCATTACTTGATCTTGAGTCTCTATACATTCTTTCAAGTGCATGTTTTACTTTTGCTCAGCTTCATGGTGACCTCCCCCGGCCCCTAAGTGTTCCGCTATCTTTTAACTCTGATCAAAATAATTATAATCTTCTTAATACGACAAATCATGCTCAAGTTCCATTTACTCCTTGCATAAGGTCAGATTTTAATCCTCTAATGGCGTTTCATAATGTTTGGAATAGGTTGCCTGAATCAGCTCGAGGGTGCCATTCATTCGGTTTACACGGCTTTCCATAGACTAGTACATATTTAGATGGTTAGATAGCCGTTTTTCGTGGGTCTGCCAACTTCTAGAAATCATGTACGCCAACTTTTAGAAATCAGCTGGAGTCTTGTACTCCAGCTGGAACCTTAAAAAGTATCCCCCCTCCTGCTCCATAGCAAAAGTGTATATTTTTTAAGCAGTATTAAAAACGATTTATCTCACGCGTCCGGTCAAGATCTATACAGATCTGTTTTTGACAAGACTCAGTCACTTAGTTGGTATATTTCAAAAAATAAAATGACCCTGGAGACAAAAGAATTTTGCTTCCGGGGGGGGCAGTCTTCCCAATTTAGTAGTCATTAAAGTAAAACTTGCATGTAGTTCCGATAAGTGAAGGAGAGGGGGGTTCGATCAAAAACCCAAAAACCATCAAAAACACAAAAACCCACGAAAGGTATACTTAATTTTTAAAATAAACAAAATAGGTAGCAGGAAATGTCTTTTTTTATTTTTTTGCTATTGAATAAAGAGGATCAAAATGAGAACGAAATATAAACGAATATCGAAAATAATTAAATAGTCTGAATTCTCTTGGAATTTTATTATAGGTTATTATATCTGTAAGAAAAAAAATCTGATAGAAACTAGGGGGGAGGGGAATGCTTCCACCCTCGAAGGCTGCACCACTGCTCTCCCCTATTGGAAAGCCCGTCAATAAAGATATTCTTTTAAATATTACTTAAATTTTACAGTGAAAAAATATTTAGTCTTTTACTCGAGCTGGAACCTTAAAAAGTATCCCCTCTGCTCCATAGCAAAAGTGCATATTTTTTAAGTAGTATTAAAAACGATTTATTTCATGCGTCTGGTGATTGGGGTTGGGGAGGGTAAAGGACCCTGAAGATAAAAGAATTTTGCTTCCGGGGGGGGCAGTCTTCCCAATTTAGTAGTCATTAAAGGAAAACTTGCATGAAGTTCCGATAAATGAAGGAGAGGGGGGGTCAATCAAGAACCCAAAAATTGCATTCTCATCTTGAGCACTTCTAATTGTAGACATGACCTTCTCCAACGGGAAGGGGGGACGAAAATGTACTGTCAAATTCGCGCAGGAAATTTTCAAAGGGGTTGGAGAAGTGAAAACATCTATTCAGTGGGAAGATAATTTTGAAAATAGTATTTATTGTCGTGAATCAGCAGAAATTTTGCATTTATTTATGAGTAAAAAGTGTATTAATACTTGTATCTCTTGCAAAACTTTTTGTGAATCAAATGACTTTAAACTGGGATTGCGTCACGAAAGGTATACTTAATTTTCAAAATAAAAAAATAGGTAACTAGAAATGTCCTTTTTTTATTTTTAGCCATTGAATAAAGAGGATGAAAATGGGAACGAAAAATAAACGAATAACAAAAATAATCAAATAGTCCGAATTCTCCCGGAATTTTACCATAGGTTATTATAGCTGTAAGAAAAAAAATCTGATAGAAACTGGGGGGGGAATGCTTTGACTTCGACCCTTGAAGGCTGTGCCCCTGCTCTCCCCTATTGGAAAGCCCGTCAAGAAAGATATTCTTTTTAATATTACTTAAATTTTACAGTGAAAAAAACATTTAGTCTAGCAAAAATGCATATTTTTTTAAGTAGTATTAAAAACGATTTATTTCACACATCCGGTGAAGGGGGTGGGGGAAGGTAAAGGACCCTCCAACCACCCCCTCCCTAATTGAGGCAATTTTCTGTTTGGCAATAATAATCATTGCTTAGTGTCATTATTAATTTTATGTTTTACTCGTGTAATAATTATCATTTCGCTAATATCTTTCAACATCAATCAGGCTATATCAAATACGACTCGTTAATTCATATTGGCAAAACAGAGATAAGCATACACTTCTTTTTTTATTTCAAAGGATAAAGTCTACAAATTATTTTTCAAAAAGAATTGTCGTACATCATTTCCCAATCCAACGTCAAAATGGTTTGAAGGTACATATAGCTTTTTGAGAAAAGCCAAACAAGGGTTTCTCACTAACCTAACCTTAGCTAAAACGACTGCAACAATTGCTATTCCCCTTCTATTGGTTGCAATGAAACTCTTGTATTGTAAATGACACCATGTCTAAGTGAAATAAGAATATTAGAAGCAATTTAATTTCTAGCACTGTGGAAAATTGGGTTTTAATTAATCCTGAGAGAGAGAGAGAGATACAAGGGGAGGATGGAAGTAGACTTTGATATATAATCCTGAGGACCGTATTCAGGACTTTTGTTTGGAGGTTGTTCTTTTTTTGGGTGGGGGGGGTGGAGGGGTTCACCTCTTCTTTTCAAGTTGATAAAATTAATCTTTGTTGAGGAAAATTTGTTTCGGTAAAGTTTTGATATTACCATTAACAATAAAAAGTAAAACGGTAATCATTTTACTTTTGATATCTCGTCTTCCATTCAAATTGAAAAACATTCCATCTTTTACAGGGTGGAAACGAAAAATTTTTAAATAAAATAAATAATATTATGAAAAGAATGTTAGCTTCCCGCTTTGAAGCAAGAATCCTTTTGCAAATGTAAGTATATGTAAATATACAAACTAAACATTAAGTGTTTAAATTAAATTTCATCCTGCATTTTAATTCCAAGTTTCCTTATACATATGCAAGTGCAGAGACATGAATGCATAATTTGAATATTAAATATAAATATATAATATGTATATAAAATAAAATATATAAATTATTACTGAGTGTACAAATTAAGTTTCATTCCTCTTTTTGAAAGATCCTTTTCCAGGCTTTAAAGATTGTAAAGATCCATTAACATAAAAATGTACAAACTAAACATTGAATGCGATTTTATGGTATAATATGCAATTTATGATAAATATATAACATTTACATAAAATTGAATTTCATAACGTTTTTATTTGGCTGGATGTTACCTCCACGCTACCATCTGAGACATTCATGCAGTCGATTGCTGAGAAGTTTGAGTCCTTGGCCCGGAATGCCTGCTATTGCAGCACAATAAATTGCTCGAAAATATATAATATTGGGGTGTAAAATATACATTGAAATAAAATCTGAGACTTCCCTAGAAAAATCTTGTGATTCCTCGCCGTCAAGTTGCTGAAATTGGTATTTGGGAATCTGTTGCATGTTCAGTACAAATCAAATTGATTTGTTGATTAGTAGTAATTGACTGATGTTTAGGTTTATTGATGCTAATACTGATGTTAACTAATTGATGAGCAGACATACAAATATTAAAAGTTTCTTCAAAAAATGATAGAAAAATGATTCCTTTTGAAAAAAGAAAATTTAGCATCCTGGGTCAATGCTAATTTTCGCTATCCCCTAAAAATGCTCTGAGGATTAAGGAAACAAGTTCGTCTGAATGGCACCCAGGAGCAACTGAACCCTCTTGTCCGTCCCCCTAGGTAAGTCGCTCATTGCCTATAGAGTAGTAAATGGGCATTCCCTCCACAGGAAAATAGATTTGAGGAACCCCCTGCCCCCACCTGATTGAAAAAGTGCGTACAAAGGGGTTTCAACCGGATAATATTTGCCCCCATCTGCCTAGATCCCTGTCCCTCAGATTTAGAAAAAAACATCTTTTTTGGATTTTTTTCTTGAAAAATACTTTTCTTTTAGTATTTTCATTGAAGAAATTGAAAAAAAACAGGAACATTGCCCCCATAGATTTTGAAAAAATACACCCCTCCCATGCATTTACGTGAATTGGCACCACTGTGTGCCCCTATGAGCTCTGCTAGTTTTAGTTTTTTTTGTGACTTCTTTATAAAATTTTCAACAAATCTAGTTTATATTTTCTTTTAACTGTTAATTAATTAAGCTTGATTGAATGTGTGAATTAAAATTCATAAAAAAATACTACCCCTTTCCCCAGAAAATACTCTAATAACCGTCTGTAGTTTTGTCTCCAGATTATACTAATTTTTATATAATTTCTTATATAATGCATTTTTCTAGCTCGTCAGACAATCCTTAATCGTAAGAACACACTTCCTCGAAATTCGAATGTTATTTGGGAATAAGCCATCTGCTTGGCTTATACCTTTACCTACAAGAGATTTTCTTATCTTTAAAATGGGGTGAAAAGAGATATTCCCCCCCACAAAGAAACCCTGAAAATTTGGCCTGAAATGGCTCATGATATTTCCTCGCTGTATCTATCTTTGGATTAGAGCGATCCTTACAAAAAACCCCCCTTTTTTTTATTCTGGTTAAACAGTTGTCATTATGATTTTTGATGAAAACAAAAATCGTCAAGTACAATAATCATGGACGAAATTTTTGAATCTCGTCATATATATCATGTGTATCGTAATCAATGAAGCACACAAAAGTCCAAATACATCTACAGACAAAATAGAAAGAAAAAAAGAAAAAAAAACAAAAGAAAAAAAGAAGTGTTTGATATCGAATTAACCTACATCTGTTTTATGCATCGCATTTTGGTGTAATCCAACATACCACCCCGCGACCCACCGAAAGAACTTATATGCTACTTTTTTTGGAGATTATAAATCCCTAAACATAGTAATGAACCATGGAAAACCATAAGCAACCAATCTTGGTTAAAAATGGGTTCAGAGACACAGATACGTTTTCAAGGCTCAGGAGCAGTGTCAGTCTTAGTACAAAAATGCACACACATGAAAAGAACCATTCAATTTTTTTCTGATTTGTTTCAAATTTTGATCATATACAGAAATAAAACACTAATCGCTTTTTTTGTAATTTTTTTGTCACCGTTCTGAGTTTTCCTTTTAAAGAGTGAGCAAAAACCATTGGGCGTTGTTGAAAATCAAAATATACTAATGTCAGTAATAAAATCGATGTCAAAAGATGTTAATTATGTAATTAGTATAATGTGTTACACTCATCTGATGGGTTTTCTTCTTTCAGGTAATGGGAGAAAAATGTAGTTTTTGAACTGTTGCAAGATTATATGCCTCCTACAGTTTTTTTGTTGAATACTAAAGGCTTATCCCTATACCCCCAAAAAGATAATAAAACTAATGTCTTTTATTTTAGATAGTTAGTTTGTGTTCAATAGCTATTATATTGTGCTTTTCTCCAGTTTTTCAATTTAAGGAGTGCCTTCTATAATCTTATATTTACCAAAAGTTTTATTTATATCACTCTAATTTCTATTTCGAATGAATTTTAATTCAGAGTCATATCCTGTATTTTTCATTAAGAATTCATTCTCTTCAAATAATAAGAGAATCGATTGAATTTGGTAAATGCCAAACTTATGTTGTTTGCAGAACCAACATCGAAAAAAACGGAATGTAAGATTTACATTATTAACGTTGATTTGGTGTATATTTTAGTATATGCAAAATGGGGGCTGTGAGGTTTGATTTTACGCCTGAGCCAGAAAAAAGTTGTATAAAATTAGTCATCTCTTGGAAGAAGTGTTAACTTTTGAAAATCGAGCTAACTCTTAAAAAGTTTAATTAAGTTTTCTTTAGGATGCACATGAAAGTGAAAATTATTGTTTTCATTTTAATTAGGGGTGATAAGCTTATTCGTCACTTTTAATAGTTGATTTTTGATATAATTAGTATTATGCTACTTAGTTTGGAATTAGGATTTTTCATGTTCCTTTCTTTCAACAAATAACCAATTCAAAAATCTCAAATGCTAAGCAAACAACCATAGTAATCACCTAATGTCTCCACAGTAGCTGACTGTGATCGTATTTGCAATGCCAGAAATGTTTAATAATTTTTCATTTGTAGTACTGGAACAACAAAATGGTACTACCAGATAATGAGCAAAAAGGTATGTTGCACCTATTTTTATTACCAGAATCATGCAATAGTTTTCAACTAACATCACTAAACAAACAAATAAGGTCAATACTCTCTAGTCAAACCCTTACACCACCCCCAACCCCCCAAACAAGAGTACAACCTTGTTTGAGCCAGAATCATGCAAGCGATTCGAGACTATTTGAAAAATTATTTTTAATTAATTTAATTTATAATTACTTATAATTATTGTTAACTTATAATTACTTTAACTATTAATTAAAAAAGGCAGTGCCAGTATGTGACCTTGTCTGAATTGGAATCGTACAAGAATCTTAAATCTGTATGACTGAAAACAAAAGTCCTCCTCCAAAACCACCCACCACAACCAATTTTTTCCCTTAGTATAGGTGGTCTTTTTTTTCTGATTGGGTTGAAACTTACTTGGTAAGTATTTAGGGCAGTGGAAAGTAAGAGCGATGATTTTCAGAAGCCTAAGCCAAGCCCTCTTTTCTCCCGTTAGTGTTATTCGTTTTCTATTTGGTACACTAATGTCTTTGATCAATGCCTTTTTTTGTCCACAGTCTACCCCCCTCAGACATACTTTTATTAAATTTATATTTTACTTTATTTTTTAAACTTAATCTTTGGAATATTGGCTTTAAAACATGACTTAGATTAAAATTAAAATTGATTGGCCCAAAATGTTTTAGCAAATCACTTGTCCATACTGCAGAATACTTTATCCAACTGAGTTTCTGTACTTGAGTATCAAGTCCCATTAATTCCCGTGTTCTGATATTCATTTTATTCCGATCATTATCTACAGCCTTTGCTACAAGTTCCCTGTACTTGCTCATTAACAAATTACGCCTTTGCTTGCAATGTTAGACAGTTTTTTAAGTTTTTGAATTGATTTCCTTTTAATTGTAGCACTTGGCTCTTTTTGACCCCAAAATGTTTGTCTGACCAAAATGTTTGCCAGGAACAATAGTATAGTTAGTCAGCTCATTCAATGGGCTCATAAATTAGAAGGGTGGCAAATGTGATCCATCCGTCTCATGGTCATTTTAAGAAAGTAGCCAACCGGTCTTGCCCCATTTCACCATTCCACTTAGCCAGTGTCATATTTTAGAAACTTTACGAAACATCCCATGATTGGAACCGAAGGTGCCATGAAATTCTGATTTCTTTGCGTAATTAAACATACTTTTTCATACTTTTCTTCAAGTTCCTTACAAATTCCAGGGGGGGGGGTTAAGATTTAGATAGAATGAAATCTTGCCTTTTCATAAAAATTATAATTGTGGCTAAAAAGTTCAGCCGTTTCTCTGTTAGGAAGGTCAAACGTATAAACAGGTACAATTTCATGCAAGTTAAATAAATAAACTTTGCTTTTATTTTTCTCATTGATTACTTAATATTTTTCAATCAATCCAGGTTTCAGGCAGAATGATTTAATGGCTTTTCATTGATATATGAAACACGGGAATAGCACTTGAGAATAACACAGGGGAACATTGTTCTAGGACCGAAGATTGTCCTGTTCGGTCAACCGTCAAAGGCTAAACGGAAAGCAGGTCGTCCGTGGTTAAGGTGGGAGGATGTCATAAAGAGAGATTTAAGAGAAATAGGAACTTTCTGGGAGGGTGTAAAGAGGGAGGCTTTGAATAGATTGGGAGGAAGGAGGAGCGTGCGTTGGCCTCAGGTGCCTTGGTGCTGCGGTAAGTTGTTAAGAGTAGTAGTAGTAGTAGTAGTAGTAGTAGTAGTAATTATTTTACTTCTTTTTTTGCACCAACCGGTATTCTTTTCCTTTTAATTACTTGGCTGTTTTCGCTTCGGTTTCTCTCACGTTCTTTGGTGCTTGCACTTGCACACCATTGCGCTCGATTCCAATTCAGACAAGGAGGCCATATATTGCCACTGTCTATTTAAATTATTATTTAAAGTAATTATAAGTTAATAATAATTATAAGTAATTATAAATTAAATTAATGAAAAGTAATTTTTCAAATAGACTCGAATTGCTTGCATGATTCTGGCTCAAACAAGGTTGTACTCTTGTTTGCGGGGTTTCAGGGGGGGGGGGAGATGTAAGGTTATACTAGAGAGTATTGACATAATTTGTTTTTTTAGTGATGTTAATTGAAAACCATTGCATAATTCTGGTAATAAAGAAGGGTGTAACATAGATTTTTGCTCATATCTGGTAGTGCCATTTATTTTGTCCCAGTACTACAAATTGAAAATTATTGCACGTTTCTGGCATTGCAAACACGATCACAATAATCTGCTGTGGAGACATTAGGTGATTCTATGGTTGTTTGCTTAGCACTTGAGAGCTTTGAATTGGTTATTTGTTGAATGAAAAGGAACAACTCCTTTAAAACGAATGCAAAGACCGACACTAAAATTAAGCACAAGGATAAACTATAATTGAGATTCCAGAGGCTTCCCTCCCTATACCTCCCTATACTTAACTTAATACTAAAGTTTGAAAGGGTTTGCGGACTTAGGAAAAGTTAAACTTTAGCGTAAAGAGTGGGGAGGGTGTGTATCGGGTTTTATTCCATGTTTTATTTTATGATATTCGTGTATTTAATTCTTTATTTTCGTTTAAAAATATTGGTTTTTTTAACTTTATGATTAGTTTTTTAATACTTTAATCAGATTTAACTTAAATATGAAATGGGCTAACTTAGGTGAATTGTGAATGAAAGGAAATATGAAAAAGGGCTTACATAGGTGAACTGTGAATGAAATAAAATATGAAAAAGGGCTCACCTAGGTGAATTGGCTTTTTAAAATAAGACAGAATTAACCCAAATGATAGGGAATTTCCAGTAGTTGAGCTATAAGGCCTCCGAGGGCAGCCCACCCCTTTGAATCCCGATCCCGACACTTTTTTTTAAGTTGTAGGAATTAGGCTATTCCCTGGGAGCCATAGAAAAAATAGTATTGGATTTTAAACTGAGCCCTTTGACGTCACTGCATTTACAGAAAATTCTCGTCTGGCATGATTCCCAGATACTATGACATAATTACTTGGAATGTGGTCCATTTAATACACAAGGTTTAATAACAAGTGAAGTTCCTAACTCCCTGCACCTGTTTCTAGGCGAGATTCCCGCTTAGGCAAGATTAGGCATGTCCTGGCAAGATTAGACATGTCTGGGGCAAGATTCGGCATGTCCAGGCAAGATTTCAAGCGCATGTTTTCCTTTAATGATTCGATAAGTTAAAACTGATAGCAAAGAGCATCCATTGACCCCGAGTCAGTTTGTTTTCGGAAGTGGACCAGTCAACATCGAAAAATGTTTTACACATGCCCATCATGCTTGCATACAATAGGCAGCTGGTCATCCTGTGAGAATTGTACTTTTGCTGATGACTATAATGAAAAGTGTAAATTATGCAATCCATGTAAATTGCATAGAGGATATGCAGTGTAAATTAAAGACTGTAATCCTTGTCTTGAAGAGATTTGTGACTCTCATAATACAGGATTTTTATGCTCCACTTGTCAAAACGAAAAAAATGTGATCAATGGGAAAATACCTATCCTGGCCTGATTGCGAAAAAACCCTAAGCGTGAGTTCAGTTTATTTTCAAGAGACTGGTATCGTCGCGGCTTTAAATTATTTTGGGAAGAAGAACCTGGTCTACGCTTCAATTGCTGGAATAATAAAAGAGTCTGGTTTTTACGACATCGTTGTGAAGATACTGGCTATTATGATTATAAACCTACAGACTTTCATTTGGCTGTTACAGAAAGTGATTCTTCATATGAGAATTTTGTATGTGACATTGCTTCAAAAAGGCAAATTGAAACACGTGAATTTTATAATATGAATCAGAGTAGTATTATTGATTTTACAAAGAGATTTAATAAAAATGAAGTTACCCTATATTGTAGAAAATGTGACCCTGACTTTGCACGTCAAGACAAATACAAGTTGAATCCTGACAAGCTGTTACCACTTATCGTTTCGGATGATTACCTATACGTGGAAGAAGAAATCTAAAGAACACAGCGTTTTGTACATGATTTTATTAATAAACAAATTTACATACATTCTTAAAGCATTTCACTTTTAGGGCACGGAAATTTATATTATAGAGGTAAGAAAGAGTATTTTCAACTAGAAAGTCGTTCAATCGAGGATTGTCACCATAAATATTGAAAATTCCATGTAAGTATGTCCACGACTTCGAAAAGTAAAATAAAATAGGGCATGAAAACCACAGCTTTTCGTTGATAAATCTTTTACCCGCTTCTGATTTTAAATATTAGATTGTCCGCTCTGATCAAGAAAATTTTAATATGAGGCGTGTAGAATGTATACGGTAGGCCAAGCAGATTAAAAAATTCTACATTGCTTCCTGTTTGAAATATGCATAACCAATACCCCGTCTTTACACTCGATGGACTGCTATTAACAATAATTAGGGTATTGTCAACATGTTGAAAATGCTCCAGGAAATCTGAAGGTATGCAACAGGACATATATTTGGACATGTAGGGGTCCATGTTAAATACAACGATTATTTGTTCCGTGTTCATGGCGCCAAGTCTAATAAAACACTGCCGTCAGGGGTAATTTCCCAATAAGTTTCAAATTGATTTAGCAAGATTAATACAATACTTTCCTCCAACAGTTTGGCAAAGGTACACTCTATACGCACATTCCTCGTCCGGAAAATACTCATATCTTGAATACCAGACAAATCTAAAACAATGATGCCATGCATTTTCTCAAACATTTCTTCACTTATACCATTTTCGAACATTTGCGAATCTCGATCTAGGGATTGCATTGTAAATTCGTAGAGGATCCTGTAGGATTTATCAAAGGATAAATTGTAGAGTGGGGTTTCATTTAGTTCACATATAAGCGATGAAAGTCCAAATAATTCAAATTTATGTGGAGAATATGTCCAAGATCCAACAGCGCTAGCACTTTTTACAAAAGCCAATGCCAATTTGACGGAATTTCGCCATTGATTAATGACAAATTGGCATAGGTACGCGTACATGTAGCAATATGACGTTGATTCGTTATTATAAGAGGCACGATTAAATTGATATTATTTCCAGTAGCTCTTAGTTTTTCAATTTCCAAAGCCCCAGAACTCATAACTTGTTGTTTTCGTACATGAAGTATTGCGGACATGAGAGAGACTGTTACATCGGGTGCAGCGTCCACTACTTTTCATATAATATAACTGGACGGTGGGAGTTGTAGTTTTATATCAATCTTGTCATTAGGAGGTCACCATTGAGGTATATTAAATATCTCATGATTTAGTTTCCCAACTAAGTGTAAATCTATAGTTATGGCCTCTCTAAGAATATTGGTAGTATCAGAATTTGTTTTATATTCATATCCAATAGTCATACCCCTCAACTGCTTATAGGACATTGGTGTCATCAACATGAATTGTATATAACTTGCATAATTTGAAAGATTAGTACTCGTGCTCACCAATGTTCCATTTATGTAGACGCTTATTTGTCAAATTAAATTATTTAGTACACAATTTTCGTAGGATAACCCATCGGCGACACTTGGTTTTTCATTGTTCGATTTTTTAACAATGACATTTAAATCTATAAACATCGAATTCAAATCAAAAAGTAATCTTCATTAGAATAAATTTGAAAATGGACATTTGCGGGTAAGAGCGGTTGAGAGCGGTTGTTGCGGGTAAAATTGTTCATAGTATCCATGTTGTACACTCACATCTATATTTTCCGCATTGAAAAGATTTAGAGATGAGGTGACTGAAGGGTGAGGATCTTTATGTGGTAGGTAAGCCATTTTTCTAGGCAAAGAAATTCTTTTTGGATCTTTTTACTTTCTTTGATGCTTTATGCTTCCGAGCTGACTTGAGACTGATGAGTAGTGGGGTACTTATCCGCCTTTTTAAACCTTTTATCTGCTGTTTCAGTCGCTCACCGAGGGATCGTGCGCTTGACCTGATATTTTGCGAAACACTTTCTTGAATATTTTTCCCAGAGCCCCAATCATGTAATGTAGAGGACGCAAAATCCGCTGCAACGGTGCAATATATTTTCTAGCCAAGGGTAGTGCAGAGCGAAACAGCTTATAAAACTAACTGCCGAGACCGTACCCGTACATTGACGAACGACCCTATAATAGTCAATTGCATGTTCCAACTAGCGTGGTTGAAGGTAGCAACATAGCAATTAACTGAATTGAAACATAGCAATCAATCAACATAGCAATATACCCATTTCACTGAATGGGTCGAAAATGACATGTAAACAGCTAAACCTTTTGTTATTGCTAGTGGATCACCCAATTCGCTTCTTTATGTTAACAGACAGAGCTCCAAATACGAAGTGTTGACTGGAACGTATTGAAGGTGCTTTATATTGTAGGGATGAATATGGTTATTAGAGGTTTTTCGTTCAAGAACACGTAAGTGGGGGCCATTGGTATTACCAACTCTGTATCTCTCGACAAAGGAAGCATAACGAAATATACAACTGTCCGAAGAGAAGGCGGGCAGATACTCTGAGAAAAAACACGATTCATGCCACTGGTGCTTCCTGCACTTTCACCATTGAACACATTATGTTTAAAACCAAGCACTTCTCTTAGATTATCATTGAGAATAAACTTTTCATTATCGATGGGCGAACTAATGTAGATTTTACCCTCTTCCTTTGAATAATTAAATTGAAAGGCATCATTTTTACGATATGAAATTTTTTTGTTGATAGCGCGACACAATTCGTTCATAGTCCCAAACTCCTTATATGATAATGTGGCAAAGGGGTATTCAAATGAATTCATATTTTCAATCACGTATTGATCGCTAGCAATTGGCCAACCATGGGGTCTAATTTTTACCCTCATATGTACGATCCTTTCTTAGGATATCATATGTATTTTTAAGAATACAATCTACAAGAGCAACTTCATACCTTCCCTCAAATTACCTTGGACATGAATGTCACATAAAAACCTTCAGACATTTTATCAATCAATCAATCAATTTATTCAATTAATAAACACAACAAAATACACTTCAGTATAAACTCCCCCGTAAGGCTCTATGGCCAGGAAAAAAAACACACGGGAGAAACAAAAATGAAACAAATACAAGTATTTTCAATATAATGCATTGCATTTCAACCTTTCAAAGACTCAACAAACACACCACACACACACAACAAAACAAGGAAGAGAAAAAAAACAATAATTAAAAGACAAAAACAAAAAGTGATTTTATGACCCCCCCCCCCCAAAAAAAAAAATGTAGGACAATCCAATAAAATAAACCAAATTCCAAATATATATTTGAAACCAAACCACAAAAAAAATATTAAACAAACTCAAAACCCCTCACAACAAATGTTTCCAACCCAGGCTAGTGTCACCCTCTCCCCAAATAATAATAATAAAAATTAACAAAAATATATCTAAACATGAAAAATCAAGAAATTAAAAAATTTCTTAAGATTCTTTTGAAAGTACCAAACGAGTGAAATTCTAGAGCTGACTCAGGTAGGCTATTCCAAACGATAAGACAAGCAGTTAATGGATTACAATCCGACCTCACCGATGGATTAAATAGAATATTAATATTCCTTGAATTGCGAAGATGATGCGAAGACCTATCAGTGACGAAAGAAGGAGTTTTCATTATGAACGTCTCCAGCAGGTATCCACGAATCAAAATCAGAGTTGTAATCCTAGCCAGCAAACTATCAACTGTTTCTTGCCCTTGTGTGTACAAGTCTTTAATACTTTTTTCAATTTGATACATTCCACTATTTTCAACTTTTTGTAGTTGATAATCATAAGAACCACCAAGAATCTCTTCATCTTTCATATCACAAAGCAAATATGTTATAAGTTTAGTGTCTTGGATTTTTGACACTTTAAAAAGTTCAGTGGACCAGAAGTAATTTGCCTTTTCAAAAATATTTCTTGTACGATTGATTCAGACAGCATTGCAAACATTTAATTTTTTTCTTTCCTGCCTTTTCAATAGAATATTGTTTAAAGAGATGTATACTGTAACTATTATGAACTTCCTGAGGGCTAGCATTGAACAAGGATCGATGAAGACGTTGATATAAATCATCATGATTTTATCTAAATCATGAATAAATTCAGCCGTATTTTTCAATGTGGAATATCTTGAAATTAAAAGTCGAATGGTTCGGATTGAACGTTCAACTAATCTGTCTTTATTGGACTATGACAATGCTAGAGCATTGTATTATATCAGAGGCAATGCTGTAGCGTTGCCTATAGTAAAGGCCATACGGCTCCAATGTTTTATTATTATTTATTTTTTTCCCCAGAGGCACTTCATATGGAAGGGGTCGTCGTAGAAGCTTCAAAGGGGGCTCATTCGATTGGAAATCGAGAGTTCTAGTGCCCTTTTTAATAGTCGAAAATGATTGGAGGGCAACTAGCCTCCCCACGCCCATCATTCCCCCAAACACATCCAATCAAAATTTTGAGATAGGCATTTTGTTCAGCGTAGTTGATTTCTAGATAGAAAATACATTTTTGAGGAGGATACTCCCCCACAACCCTCAGGGCAAGGGTTTTAAGTTATGCCCTGGGAGCATATAAGGTTTTTGTGGAAGGCGTTGTCGTAGAAACTTCAAAACAGGCTCATTCGATTGGAAATTAAAGAGCTAGTGCCCTTTTTAATAGTCGAAAGTGATTGGAGTTTAATTAGCCCCCCTCCCCCCCCTCCACGCCCATCATTTCCCCAAACACATCCAGTCAAAATTTTCAGATAGCCATTTTGTTCAGCGTAGCTGATTTCCAGATAGAAAATATATTTTTGAGGAGGAAACTCCCCCACAACCCTCAGGGCAAGGGTTTTAAGTTATACCCTGGGGGCATATAAGCTTTTTATAGAAGGTGTTGTCTTAGAAACTTCAAAACAGGCTCATTCGATTGGAAATTAAAGGGATAGTACCCTTTTAATAGTCGAAAATGATTGGAGGGCAGCTAGCCCCCTCCTCCACGCCCATCATTCCCCCAAACACATCCAATCAAAATTTTGAGATAGCCCTTTTGTTCGGCATAGTTAATTTTAACATAGAAAATATATTTTTGAGGAGGATACCCCCCCCACACACACCCCTCAGGGCAAGGGTTTTAAGTTATGCCCTGGGGGCATAAAAGGTTTTTATAGAAGACAGTGTTGTAGAAACATTAAAAAAGGCTCATTCGATTGGAAATTCAAAGGGCTAGTGCCATTTTTAATAGTCGAAAGTGATTTGAGGGCAACTAACCCCCCTCTCACGCACACTTTTTCCCCAAACACATCCAGTCAAAATTTTGAGACACCCATTTTATTAAACGCAGTTTTACTACTTACTTACTTAGGTCCCGGCCATCCTCGTGGGACGTTTTGGGGCCACTCCTCTTGCTAGCTCATGCGTAAGGGCTCGGTACATTGCTCTATCTGGTGCGATACGTGATAACTGGGCTATCTTGACGTTGTCGAAGTGGAAGTTCTCCATCCATCGTTTTCGTGGTCTGCCTCGTGGGCGAAGGCCATGGAGGGATCCTTCAAGGGCGATTTTCGAAGGCGGCTCGGCTCCATTCGCTTGACGTGGCCGAACCAGCGCAGTTGTTGCTTCTTAATTTTATTGAGTATGGTTTCAGTGGACTGGAGCCTTTGACGTACTTCCACATTTGTGATTCGGTCAGTGTATTTGATTCTAGAAATGCGACGGAGGCATCTCACCTCAAAAGCTAGAAGTTTTATTTCGTCTTCGGTTTTCAGAGTCCATGTTTCACATCCATAAATAACTATGGGGATTACTAAACTGTTGAATAGGCGCATTTTGAGTTTGTTGGATAGGTGGTTACTTTTCCAGAGGTTGGCTAGTCTTTGGAAGCTAGAGCTAGCAAGTGCAAGTCGACGTTTCACGTCAGAGCTATGGCAATTATCTGAGGAGAGTAGGCTACCAAGGTACAGGAAGTGATCAACCGTTTCAACCTGTCTCCCGCCTATGGTGATAATGGGCGGGTTGTCTAGTTCACGTCTCGTAGTTACCATGACTTTGGTCTTGCTGGCATTGATCTCCATCCCGAACGGCTTTGTGGTATCGTAGAGTTTATCAGCTTGTGCCTGCAATTCTTGTGTAGAGTTGGCTAGCTCATCAATATCATCAGCGTAGGCAAGATTCTCTATTAACACCCCTCCTATTGTTGCGCCATATTCCGACTGCATCATCGACAGGACGGCATTTAGAAAGAGGTTGAAGAGATGTGGTGATAAGATGCAACCCTGGAGTACTCCTGACGAAGTTGTAAACTCTTCTGACAACCCATCAACGGTTATTACTTGGCCTTGGAACTGGTCGTACAGACTCTTGATTATTTGGACTATCTCATAAGGGATACCATAGTGAAGGAGGATATGCCATAGTCCTTCGCGCCATATCAGGTCAAATGCCTGACGGAAATCAACGAATAGTTGGTAGAGTTCTTGGTTGAATTCGATGTGTCGTTCCATGAGTTGCCGAACGACAAATATCTGATCAATTGTTGATCTTCCAGGGCGGAAGCCGGCCTGATATTCTCCAATGGCAAAGGCAGTTGTTGCTTGAATGCGTCGGAGTAGGATTTTTGTCAGGACATGTGACTGATGGCTCGTGAGGCTGATCGGACGGTAGTTTCTGCACTCTTTCTTTGACCCCTTTTTGTGAATGGGTACAATGGCAGCCTTGCACCACTGACGGGGTACGTGGCCGGTTTCCCACACCGCAGACACAATGGCATGGTACAGATCAGTTACATCATCCGATCCGACGTTAATGAGTTCAGCGGTGACTCCGTCTGGGCCAGGGGCTTTTCCTTGTTTGAGCGTCTTGATTGCTGACTCGGTTTCTGACTTGAGTGGGGGTGGTGGTCTGAGTTCTTGGTCGGGTATGGGGAAGCGGGTTAGTATTTTAGGATCCGCAGCTACTGGGGGATTCAGTTTATCGTTAAAGTATTCTTTCCATCTTTCAAGTTTCATCTTTGAATCGTAGATCTCATTTCCGTCTTTGTCCAGGATCATTGATGTTTGCGGCTCTTTTTTCCGGCTTAACTGGCGTACCATTCTGAAAACTGCTCCGCTATTCCCCTTCTTGGACAGTACTTCGCAGTCTTCGCATTTCTTTCGCAGGTGGTTACGTAGTGCCTTTCTGATCTCTCGCTCTACTCTTCTCTTGAGGAGCTTGTAAGTATCCCAACTGTGACGGTCGGATTTATTGCAAAATAGTCGCTTATCCTCGCATAGCGCAATGATCTCATCTGTGATCCATGGTTTTTCATTTGGAGTTTTTCTTCCAAGGACGTCATTCGCTGTCTCTATGATAGCTGATGTAGCCTGCTCGGTCAGGGAGTCTATCTCATTAGCAGTGGTCAAGGAAGAATGATTTTTCAGGATCTCTCGGAATTTTTCAGATAGAGTGGAAGTGTAGGTCTGCCTTTTTGCGGGATCCCGCAGCAGATCCAGCCGGAATCTTGGGATTTTTTGTTGCTTTTTGCAATTTTCTCATTCTTAGCTTGAACCTTGACATCAGGAGAGTGTGGTCAGAGTCGAAGTCTGCTCAAGGTAATGCTACTGTGTCTAGTACGGAAGACTTCCAGCGCTTCGATATCAGGATATAATCAATCATGTTCCCGATTTTACCGTCTGGGGATCTCCAGGTCACTTTACGTCGATGGCGGTGTTTGAAAATTGTGTTCGTTAAGAATAACTCGTTTTCTCGGCAGAAGTCGAGCAATCGTTCCCCTCTCGCATTGAGTTTTCCGTGACCAAAAGTCCCCATTATATCGGATCGACCGGTATTATCCATACCTACTATAGCGTTAAAGTCCCCCATGACAATCAGTACGTCTTTCTTATGGATTTGGTCAATGACGCTTTGTAGTGTGAAATAGAATTTTCAAGATTTGTAATTTAAGGATTCTCCGAATCTTTACCATTATTTCTTATGGAAGGGATGCTTGTATAAACTTTGGAGAGGTCTCATTTGACTGAAAATTGAAAGTTCTTGTTCACTTTTTAAGAGTCAAAAGAGATTGGAGGGTGACTATCCCCCCCTCCTCCTCCGCACCCTATATGCCTCAGATAAAAATTTTGAGATAGAAATTTTGTTAAAATAGTTCAAAGTTCTGATAACAAAAAACTCCGGTGTTGATACAGCCCACAAGGGCCCGGGGGTAGGCATTGTAAGTTATGCCCTTGGGCATAACTTATTAAAGGGGGTTTTTAACTTATGGGAAGGGGTTTTGTATGGGAAGAACGCATAGGAAATCTATTATAATTATCCAAATATAAGGTTAAAATACATACTCTGAGATACATGTAAAATTGCTTTGGCACACAAAATCCTATTAAGGTCAATTCCAAACAGTCGTGATCCCTTTGTGTCAGCAAGTGAAATGGTCTAAACCCCCTCATTGGAGCTATTTTTTGAATCCATTCATTGTTGTCAATCCCTGTCCACAAGTTATGCAAGCTGTCTATTGTTCATATATAAGGTTTTTATCAAAGAGGTAATCGTATAGACTTTGGAAAAACCCTCATTCGATTTAAATTGAAAGTTCTAGATCCGTTTTTTAAAGTCAAGAATAATAGGACAGTAAGCACCCCCCCCCATGCCATAAAAACTTGAAACTTTTTGCAATCAAAAACAAACAAAAATTAATTAAAAAAACTCCGACAAATAAGTTTTTCAAAGAAAAGTAAAGGCCATTTTAAACTTAAGCTCAGGAGATACAAATACCTGTTAAAATTCAAACTCAAAACGACCAGAAATTACTATTAAAGAATAAATGAAACCCAAAACGAACAAAAATCAAATAAACAATCATAGCAAAAAACATACAACAAGTAATAATATAAATGAATAAATAGATCTTAAAGCGATTAATGATTAGATTGAATATGAAAATCAAGCTTAAAACGAAAACAAATATTTTGCTATTAAAGTATAAATGAAACTTAAAACGAACAGAAATTAAAAAACAATCAATGCGTACAAACATACAATATATATTAATGTAAATGAATAAAGAAATCTTAAAACGGGTGAAACTTAAATTGAATATGCAAATCAAGTTTGAATCAAATAAAAATAACTACAAACAAGAGTTTGGGTATCACCTCACTGCAGAAGCCTAAAACCTACTGCGTCATTGGCGCTTTACTGAAAACGAATTATATTACAAATGTTTTCTTTTGTACTTAATATTGAAAATAAATATTCAAATTATGCAGTAAAGTTTTGAACTGATGAGCTTTTAGCAATTAATATCATTATGCATCAAATATTCAGTTTAATTTATTAGTTCTTTTCAAGATTAGTCAAGACAAATATAGTTTCACTACAAACAAAATTTGGATACTGCCCCCTTCTTTAATTGTAAAAACCTAAAGCCTTCTGCGTCATTGGTGCTTCACTGAAAACGAATTACTCGTATATTACAAATTTATTATTTTCCAGTTCTTACAGCATTTATTTTTTTCCAGTTCTTACAGGAAAATAAAATTACAATGAAAAAAAAAATCTTGAACTGATGGATCTTTCAAAAATTAATATCATAATGTATCTAATATTCAATTTGATTTTGTTTATACTTTCCAAGACTGTTCAAGACTCACATAGTTTTCCCATTTTTTTAACTCTGCCATTTTTTCTAACTAATCGTGTTGGTTTGTTATGAAAACGTTCTATGGCTTCAAGGCATTTCTATTTGAGCGGAAAACTGCACCTCGAACTTTGTGGAATATACATTTTCTTGCATGAAACACCAAAATATAATAAAATGTCAAGTTTCGGAGTGTTCCACCACTCGCAAGCAAGTGCCATTGGTATTTTTGAATCCGCATGGTCAATTTAGGGGTGGAAGGTAGGCTAATTCTCGTAGCAGCCCCATTCCGTCGTGGTATGATTCACACTTTCAACACCAAGCGTTTGGACTTTCACATTATCTACCAAGCATACAACTACCCCAAATCAGTATTAATAAATAAATGAAACCCAAAACGAAAAAATATTAAAATAAATATGTGAGTCAAACTCAAAACGAGCATAAATTAATATGAGTAGGGTTCAAAACCCCTATGCTTTCTAAAAGCCAGAATATAATTTGTAGTCTACTGAAAAAAAATTCGAATGAGTTTACTGAAAAAAAATGTGCATTGTCAATTTAATATACATATGCTGATATTTATTCCCTAAAATCTTAATTAATGAAAGAATTGTTTTCAGTAAAGCGCCAATGACGGAGTAGGTTTTAGGCTTCTGTTGTGAGGTGATACCCAAACTCTTGTTTGTAGTTATTTTTATTCGATTCAAACTTGATTTGCATATTAAATTTAAGTTTCACTCGTTTTAAGATTTATTTATTCATTTTTTATTAATATGTATTGTATGTTTGTTCGCATTGATTGTTATTTAGTTTCTGTTCGTTTTAAGTTTCATTTATACTTTAATAGCAAAATATTTGTTTTCGTTTTAAGCTTGATTTTCATATTCAATCTAATTATTACTCGCTTCAAGATCTTTTTATTCATTTATATTATTACTTGTTGTATATTTTTTGCTATGATTGTTTTTTTAATTTCTGTTCGTTTTGGGTTTCATTTATTCTTCAATAGTAATTTATGGTCGTTTTGAGTTTGAATTTTAACAGGTATTTGTATCTCCTGAGCTTAAGTTTAAAATGGCCTTTACTTTTCTTTAAAAAACTTATTTTTCGGAAAGTTTTTTTTAATTAATTTGAAAAAAAACTTCTTTACATTGGGATTAACAAATTCACTTCCACGGTCTGTTTGAATTTTTCTATATCTATCTTGTTCAAAGATGGATTCAAGGGCATTAGCAACTTCATTGCTTCTCTTTGACTGCAATGGAACTGCATATGAATACCGACTAAAAGCACTTATTGCAAGTAAAATATACTTGTAGGGTTTATTTTGACGTCTTTGAATCGGGTCTAGAGTCAAAACATGTGCGTGTCGTATATGCAGAGGGTAAAAGGCTTTAGTTTTACGATAGTGATTACCCCTAGTCCTATGATTTCGACGAAGAGTATAACTGGATTTCTTTTGTAAATACTCTTTTGCTAGCTTCTTTTTAATTCCAGTAACCAGAGCAAGTGTAGTTGGAGAACTTAAAATTCCTGATTCTCCAATATTTTCATAAACACCTTTCAAAATTTGATCCATTTTGATTGTAACCGACCACTACCCTTTTCTATACTACCGGTTGAATCAATAAGTCTTCGCTTTTGTGTAGTTACTTGTGTCAAATCGCCACTAGGTCTGCTTTCGGAGAAAGATTTAAAATCACCATCTACCTTTAATGGACTATGTTCTTTTAATTTCTTTAAAATTTGCTTATTAACGATAAGACTCTTAGGAAAATTTGACGACTTTAAGAAATTATATAGATGACTATCAAAGGATTCGACTCTTTTACGATTTGCAATCAGATCTGATAATAAATCTATTAAATTGTAAGACCTACCCTGGATCATAACTTCATTCTTTTTCTCAGTAATTATTTCATTTTCAGCAAGATAAGTCAAGAGTCTTTTACCTTGTTCACGATAGGATTGAGGCAAAAAGTCTACCACACTTGTTAATAAATCTTCTTTTTTCGGTATTTCACTACTATCAGAAGGTTGATCAATGAAATAGACATTGAGCTGTTTTTCACGATAAGGTTTATGTATGTTATCACGACGAAGGATATTTTGAAGCAAAATTAAGTTTTCATCATCAAAATTGTTTCATTGTTTCATTTTTATCTTCAAAGTGCTCTTTTGGTGAAAGTGCAAGTTCAATTGGTGTCAGTTTATAGGGTTTAGCGATTTCTAGAGAATAGTGTTTACAAGTCCAACGATTATCGGTATTAACACTGAAAAAAATTACCACCCGCTTGAACAAGACGTTTTCTTTTACAATTTGCATTCTTTTTGCAAGCTAGAGCACGTACAAAAGAACGATGTTGCTTTGTCTGCTGCTAAACACAATCTGACAGGTGAATATTACCTTCCGTTAAATTTAAACAAAGTTCTGAAAAGACATTAATAAATTCCTTGTCAACACCTTGCTTGAGAATAGCTTTTCTATGTCTTGGTTTTGAATTGGCTAGCACGGAAAATAAATGCCGGTGTTCATGTAGCTTCTTAAATTGTCATGATTGCGACTAACGAGCTTTTTCAGTATTCACGGGTAGGTATACAGTAATTTCATTAACGAAAATATCAGTGACTACACGCAACTCTTCGGGGGTGTTTTGATTCGGGTCCAATAATATGTGACCATAAGGTTTATTAGTGGCTTGATTGTATGCGAAAAGTAAAAGTTTAGGTTCGCCAGGGTAGATCTGTTTATTCAGAGTTATAAGAGAACTTGAATAGTGAACAACTCTATAAATGACATAGTAGGTACAATTCCATGCAAGTGTTCTCATACATTTACTCTTATGAAAAAGATTATGGAGAACAATAGTTACAGAAATTTTTTCGTGATAGGACCGGACTGTAAACACTTGTAAAATTTCTTGCGACCATTCTTCAATAGATTCAGCTAAATCGTCAATAATCAACCCTGACTTTGGCACAATAATATTAAACACATCAAGACCCTGTATAAACTTTATGCTTGGATCAATCTTCTTTATTTCATCATAAGATTCTTGCCATATACTATAGCAATAATAGATATTTTTCGGGTACCCTAAGAACGTTTTATCACGGTTTTGTATCATTTTCGTTAAAAACGTTGTTTTGCCGAACACGGAAGGTCCGCAAAAAAACGATCTGAAGTGTGTTTTAAATTAATACATTCTCTTCCAATGTCAAAATGCAACTAACCTATCCTAACCTTAATCTGTTGAATAAATACTCAAAGGAAATAGAATACATGGTTTCTCTAATTCACATAAAATATACAAAATGTTAAAATATATTTACAATTTACATTAAGAATAAGCACTTGGACATTTTAAAAACACCTGGGGGTGCATGGTGACCGGGCCAGCACCCGTGACGGCCAGCGGCCAAGCCGACACCCGTGGTGGGGGGGGCCCAGGCGATAAAAGGTAAAAACACACGTTAAAATTACCGCTTTACGCAATGAAAAAATTATAAATAACAAGGCAGTGGCGAGCTGATGAAACAAAATTATAAAAATATAAAAATAAAGGCAGTCCCGAGCTTGTGACGGATACGGCCCTTCTCCCTCCCACACCTTCGGACCGGGAAATACACTATGCGATACCAAGTCACTTCCTGTTTCTGATTTTAATTTTAACAACTAATTTGAGGCCTGGCGTTTCACCAGCTTTGGATAGCGAGACTCATCCCAGTTCGTAAAGTCCATCCGAGAGCTAATGTACTCTCCATTCTCCAAATCTTCCAATAAATTATCTGTCTTAACTTTTACTAGGAGTGAATCTGTGTCCCCATGATAAACTTCAACTTGTTTCTCCCTCGGACATTGGCTCTTACACACGTTGTAATAAAACTCCAACACGAGTTTCTTTGATATTTCTAAAATGACACTGCCTGTGGCAATGTTTTGTTTAAAACTAAATTTCTTTTTTTCCTATGTAATAGTACCATATTCGAGTCTATGATCGTGAATGATGTGAAGTTTGGGTCCACAATGATTCTGGCACATTCTTTTGGGTCGGTCACAACGACTGCTGTTTCGCACACTCTCACACATCTTACCAAAGGCCGAATTTGAAATGAGTTTAAAGATCTCTTTTCAACCTTTGTTTTTGCTTGTGACCGTTTGTTGACAAAAGTGTCAACAAACGTCTTCATGTGTGGTTTCTGATCAAACTGGAGGGCTCTCTGGATCTTTGTGACATTGAAACCGTTGGCAAGTATCCACCGCAAAAGAACGTGGTGAAGAACAATATTCCGTTTTGGCTCCAAGGATTGGCAATAAGCTTTTGTTTTGAAGGTGTGCAAGCCATAACTTGATTCTCTACTAATGATAAATTTTAGGAACTCAAAGAGTCCCTAGGCACCGGTCTATTGATGCAGGGGAAAACAAAGTCTTTTACCGAGTCATGAAGTTCCAGAGGAATTTCAGCATCAATTTCGAAAAACCATCATTGTGGTCCATTTCCCTCAAGAGTGTGAATATTGGGGAAATCTGGATCAGAAGGATTGTCAAGCCATTGGTAATTGCCATACGGCAAATAAAAGTGAGACATTGCCGACGGATAAGGGAATTCATATCCAAGAAAACTGCATCCGACTTTCCACCGGTGCATTGTCCAGTCGGGTCAGTTTCAAGGATACGATCCCTATGAAAAACATACCCTCCCCGAACGGATCTACAGACAGGTGCTGATCCACGTAAGTGATCAGACCTATTTCTGCTCCAAAGATTTTAAGAATTAAATCCATCACCGAATAAGGGTTGGAAAAATAATACCCCAAATCAAACCCAAATTCTTCATGAATTTTATCCGTGTTTCTACAGACAATATCCAACAGCGTCAATACATCATTTGGTAGGTAAATTTTACAATAAATCCCTCCATTCCCCCCCCCCCTTGCCCAAACCCTCTTGGCAAATTCATAATTGGCAGTGGTGCATTGACGATCGCGAAGTAAATCATAAAAATCTGCAATCGGCGATATTTTTTCCTTACTTAGCTTCGAGGAGGAACTTTAGTACTCGTACAGTTATATGCTCTTACATGCTAATAAATCATACAGTTCCTCATCTGGAAAGTGCTGTTTAAGGAGGGGGAAACTATTAAAATTGTCGCTTTTCTGTACTTGAATCAACTGACTTAGAGATTTAGGGAAGAAACTAAAGGAATCAAGGAAACTGATTTTATTCAAGCACGTATTACCATTATCAATTTTTTGCCATTTAAATTCTAAGATTAGCAGCTTTTCAGATGATTTCGGTATGATGTTATATGAAAAATTTCCATATACCCATTCACCATCTACATCTTCACCTTTCTGTAGTCATACCAACGCTGGTAATATGAATTTCAAATCATGATTGGAATTACTGCATGTAAACCGGTAAAAAGTATTGTTGCTTAACATTTAAATTACACGAGTTATGTACTACCCCCCGAACGTTACTTCCCCGTGATGAAATCTCTTGCCATAAATGATCATGATAGCGGGATTTTTCATCCCCCTCATTGATATTTCTCTTGCAAACCCAACAAATGTCTTGAATTTTATTGGCCAACTCGTCCTGTGGTGATAGATTCATTGGATAGTGTGTATGACGCAGCCATGAAATTGCCTAATTTGCTGTTTTAATGAGAGCTACCATAGCTGTACCAACACAATCTTTTCCACCCAGCGTCTGACAAAATTCTACCAATTGCATGGTATTACTTGAATCTCTCCGCGCGTGCACAAAGAGATCGCAATGGCTTCATGTTTTTTCACATGATTCGAATTTGACGGATCTGACACATCCATGTGAGCAGTCTCAGTGTAAAATGTCACCTTGTTGCTCTGCAACAGCGTGTTCCGAAAGCTTTTGCACCACAAGGTGGCATTGTTCCCTGAAACTGTTTCCACAGACTGGTACCCATAACGCTTGCAGCGTCTCAAATGATTGTTTAATTTCAATTCGCTACGGAACCTTGACTAACACATTGGGCAGTAATAGAAGGTGCCTGTTTTGCTCCCTTTACCCTCACTGAAAACCCTGCTAATATGCGGAATCGGAAAGAAATGTCCAATTTATTCAGGATCTTTAACCGGCTCGTAGAGAAGCCATACCCAGTGTTTCACTGAGTCAATGGACGGTGCCCTTATGGGATAAATTACCCCTCTTTTATCACTAAGTTACCCATCTTCGTATTCTTCATCAAATTGTAAAACTGTTACCCCAACTTTTAAATGTTCATTCGTCTTTTCAAAAATATTACTGCCGATAAGCGTGACTGGATAGTATCCCCTTAAACAATTAAAATCTAGAACCCTCTTTCCCATTTACTGCCCATTCGTCCAAATCCGTATTACAAGTGTCCGTTTGCAGGGGTTTATGACCCGCGACAAGGACGGAATATTTGAAACACTCCAAGCCCGTCTAAAAACGAAAGTATTGTACACCCTGACACCCCTTTAACCTACTATTATATTTTTTAAAGTTAGGTTTCCGCCTCCCACCTCTTAATGCAAATTCCCTTTTAAATTTAGTTATATTTAATTATTATTTTTCTATAAATAATACTGATAGCCCACTCTAATTCTCATTATAGCCCTCCCTCCTATTAAAAATTTCACCCACCCAATCCGAAAACACACCCTCATAGTTATGCAAATCTGGGTGTAGCGTCTGCATTCTTTTTTGAATATGGTGGTCACGCAAAACACCCAAACTTGCATTAAAAAGATTAATATTCTAGGGAAAAGTTCTTTAATGTCTCTGACAAGCAAAAAATGGTTTAATAAAAAGCAGTCTTATTTAGAGACCTCTATTATTCTATAAGAAAAACCTCTTTAGTTTTCTCTGGCCAGCGAACGATGGTTTAATAAAAAACAGTCTTATTTAGAGACCTCTAATATTCTAGAAAAAACTCTTTAATTTGTCTGACAAGTTTTTACTGTGTTGAAAAAAATGGTTTTGTTTAGATATTTCCATAGCCTGAACCTGGTAGAAATTAGATTGAAAATATGCCTACCTCTTCAGGTTGCACTTGGGTACCGGATGGTCCTGGTTGCACAGCCATGCCAGTGATGTAACGGCTTTGCGCATCCGGGGATGTAACTTGACGAGGTAGCATTGAGGCTTGATTGAGAGGAGCTTGCAGAGGTCTCACAGCTCGCGCCAATGCCCCTGAAATGTCATGGGGTTGCAGAAATGAGGTTGCGGTTTGCGCAGGCAGCGCTGGAGCCTTTCTGGAAGGGGTGAGACTTTCACTAGCATTGGGGGCTCTAGATGACCCGAGCATCTCTAGTCGTTGCATAAAGGTTGCTTCGCCCCCTCTTGCCCTTTACTTGGAGGGGGAAGAATTGGAAAATTCTGAAAAGACGAAAAAATTAGTATCCTCTACAAAATTCACAGAAAACAAAAGCTATGAATATTTAAATATTGTTCACCTTTTAAAATAAGTTAGCTCTTTTCAAGAAAGTACAAAATAATTATCAAATAATAAGCTTGAATTTTATAGATCTCGCCCTCAAAAATATCCACCCCCTTCCTTTCCAGGAAGGCAAAACTTGATGAAGAAAACTTTATTGGAAACCATAGTTTTGCCATTGCCCTAAGTAGCCCTTTTCCACCTTTAAATAAGTCACTCCTTTTCAAAAACAGTAAAATTTGTGAGTAACCAACCAGTAAGCATAGAAATACCCTTATTTTTCATGTTTAGGGAACATTTAAATATACTTCATGCGTGAAATAAACATGAAAAGCATAGAAATAACTTTTTTTTACCATTTAGAAATAATAAACAGCTGTATTTTAAAGCTTGAAACTGGATTTTTTTTTTCAAGAACTTAAAAATAAGTGTTTTTATTACGCGCTGTATGCGTATTACATAATTTCAATGTCCTAAGAAGCACCTCCTTTCCACCTTTAAATAAGTCACTCCTTTTCAAAGAAGCATAAAATGTAAATACATACCATGCAGGAAATAAACCTGAAAGGCATAGAAATAACTATTTCCATCCATTTAGAAATAACAGAAAGCTGTATTTTAAAGCTTAAAACTTGATTTTTTGTCTAGAATGTAAATAAGTGTTTTATTACGCGCCGAATGCATATTACTTAATTTCAATGTTCCACCCCCTTTCCGCCTTTAAATAAGTCACTCCTTTTCAAGAAAAGTAAAATCTGTGAGAAACCAGCCAGTATGCATAGAAATACCCTTATGTTTACTGTTTAGAAAACACTTAAATGCACTAAATGCGGGAAAAAGACCTGAAAAGCATAGAAATAACTATTTTTTACCATTTAGAAATAATAAACAGCTGTATTTTGAAGCTTAAAAACTAGATTTTTTGTTTAGAATGTAAATAAATATTTTTATTGTCCCCCTCCCTCCTTACACACACAATTTCCAGGCCTAAATATCTCTATTACGCATTAATTTTGCAGAGTAAATTCAGAAAACCTAGAATTATGCAAACCCTGTTGCCTTAATTAAGCCCTTCCTTGTTTACGAGACACCCCTTTACAGAGGGTTACAGTCCTATTCCAAACAAATGCCAATTTTAGGCAAGGCACGCGCGGAAAGATTTTGAAATATTTGATGGATTCTAAGGTTTTTAAATGCATGATGAGAAAAAGGCACTTTTTGGAGTAAATAATTCTTCTTGTAAGGATTAAATGGAAACGAATGGGTGGGGGGGGGGTACGTAGTGAAAAAGAGTATATTTTAAATAGACGAAGTATAAAGATTTTTTTTTTGGGGGGGGGGTGAACTAGGGAGAGAAAAGTACTTATTTGTTCACAGGAGTCATCCATTGTTTAAGGTACTTGTTGTGTCTTCAATTGCTTAAACGAGACTGATGAGGATTTGTTCCCATTCTGGATATTTATAGCGTACTTTGAAGGGGGGAAAGTTCTCAATGGCTTTTAATAGAAAAGCAGTGTGGGGAAGTTGAACCACCTGGGAACGTGTCTAGACATGATTGTGTCTAGAAAAGCATCGTGGGGGAGTCTTGCAAGCTTGGAGATATGTTTGGACATGTATAGGGGACATGTTTTTGTCTAGAAAAATATCGTGGGGGAGTTCAAGCACCTGGGAACGTGTCTAGACATGATTTTGCCTAGGAATAAGACATGCGCTAGAAACAGGTGCAAGGGGCCTTTACCACGGGGGAATGTGTCTAGACATGATTTGCCTAGAAACAACGCATACTAAGAAAAGGGGTGTGTCATAGAAAAAACATGCACTTGAAATCTTGCCTGGACATGCCGAATCTTGCCTGGACATGCCTAATCTTGCCTGGGCGTGAATTTTACCTAGAAACAGGTGCAAGGGGTTAGGAACTTCACTTTTTATTAAAACCTGTGTATTATACGGACCAAATTCCAAGTAATTATGTCATAACATGTGGGAATCTTGCCAGACGAGAATTTTCCGTAAATGCAGTGACGTTAGAGGGTTCCGTTTAAAATCCAAATCTTTTTTCCTATGGCTCCCAGGAAAAGCCAAATACCTACAACTATAAAAAAAGTGTCCGGATCGGATTCGAGGGGATGGGCTACGCTCGAAGGCCTTATGGCCCCACTGCTGTACCTGGAAATCTGGGGAATGTAAACATGAAGGGTTTGCGAAAGCATAGGTTGGCTGGCCCCCAGCCCCTCATTGCACTTCCTGGCTGAAGGGCCACGAAACGGAGATCAGCACCGCCGGTTTGGACCTTAAGGGTCTAGTGCCGCATCCTTTACCTTTACCTTTTACTGCTGTTTCAATGCTCTTTATACATAATATCAGTTTCCGATATGAGAAATTAGTGAAAAATTGGATTTTTGTGATTAAGAGATCTGCCCTTTCAAAATTAGAGGGAAACTGTCAACCCATCAGTAGCTAATTGCATTCCTCTGACTGAAGGGAGATCAATGATTAAAGCTGACTTCATAGTCATCTGAAGCACTTCAAATATTGCGTGTAAGATTGTGGACATAAAATACAGAAATTTGCAGGCTATATGTGCCCTAGTAATTGCACAAAAAGAGTGCATAGACATCCACTCTAATCAGGGGGGAGGGGGATACATCTATACAGTACTTTGTAACCACCTGTTTTATTTGACAAATAGTTTGCAATAGCCATCTACTTGTTAAGGGCTATAAAATCATGAAGGACGAATATTTTTGTTTTCACCTGTTATTTCTCAGATACACTAACTGGGAAGGAATGTAAACATCTTTTCGATTTTACTAAGCTAATCGGCTGTCTAATTGTTTCTGTTCGATAATATTTTGCCCCATTTGGGCAAAATTTGTTGTTTTATTGGCCGAAATGACAGAAAGCCTTTGCTTCGACGTGATGTTTATCGTAACTTTAAAGGCAATGAAATATAATATTGAAACTTTGAAACTTTTGGATTTTTAAAATAAGACAAAATTAACCCAAAGGATATGGAGTTTCCATGCTCTTTATACATAATATTAGTTTTCAATATATGAATTAGCGAAAAGTTGGCGTTTTTTGTGAATAAGAGATCTGTCCCTTCAAAATTAAAGGGGATCTGTCAACCCAACTAATTGCATTCCTCTGACTGAAGAGAGGTCAGTGATTAAAGCTGCTTTTATAGTCATCTGAAGCACTTCAAATGACGCGTGTAAGATTGTGGACATAAAAAACAGAAATTTGCATGCTATAGGTACCCCACTAATTGCAAAAAAAGTGCAGTGACCTCCACTCTAATCAGGGGGAGGTGGATGCATCTATGCCCTACTCTGTAACCGTCTGTTTTATTTGACAAATAGTTTGCAATAGCGATCTACTTTTTAAGGGCTATAAAATCATTAAGGACGAATATTTTTGTTTTCACCGGTTATTCCTCAGGTACACTAACTGGAAAGGAATGTAAACATCTTTTCGATTTTACTAGGCTAATTGGCTGTCTAATTGTTTCTGTTCGATAATATTTTGCTCCATTTGGGCAAAATTTGTTGTTTTATTGGCCAAAATGACAGAAAGCCTTTGCCTTGACGTGATGTTTATTGTAACTTTAAAGGCAATGAAAAAATTATATTGAAACTTTAAATTTCCATCCGAATAGGTGCTTTCCCAATTATCTAAGACTAATGGTTTGGCAAGATACGTCTGGAAAAATAAACAAACTTGCATTCTTAGCCATGTCTCTTGAAAAAAAAAATAGTACTTATAGATGTGGCTTTATGGCTCTAACACACGTTGAATTTCATATTAGGATTTTTATCAAGACCGCAGTCCATTTTTCAATGCTTATTGCCTCTTCCTAAGGTTCTGCAAAGTATTTTATACTTCCAGTGTTATTCTTCTTTGTCAAAGTTTTCTAAACACAGTTTAATCCAAGTAGATTCATAATACATGTATACACTGACTACTAAAGATAACAAAACTGTAATCAGGAATTAGGTTCTAGCAAAGGAGCCTAAGCTTTTGTGACCATGGATAGGATATCTCTAAGGCAGATTGCAATTATTTATTTTACGAAGCATCGGTATGTTGAAACATATTCTCTCGTACACTCCTAAATATGCCCCCATGTGGGCTCATGGTAAAACAACATATCTAGCTGTCGCAGAGCTTATCTTGGAAACAGAAGAAGGACAAATTAAAAATGTCCTTACTTACATCAGGGCTTTTTATTATGCAATGGAGATTGAGATGACCGTGACCACCTATTCATACTTGCAAGCTTTGGAGAATGGAATTACCCCTAAGATGGGCTTGAAGGAACTCCCTGCATATTAAATGTGTTATTAAACTTATCATATTTTGTGTAATAGGGGTAGGGTGAGGTCAAACTCTTGTAAAATTTATAAATACTTTTGGAGCTGTCAATAGGTTAAAGTAACATTTTTGGTATTACAATATACCTAAAGCGTTATTTTCTTTCAGGATTGTCGTTCTACTAAGAAGCTGAAGCTCACTACCCCCCTAGCAAAAAAATCAAGCACGTTCATGGAGGTTGATTTCTTATGTGATAAGTAATCTCCTTTTTTTTTATTTTTTTTTCCTTTTCATTTCTTTTGAACTTCGTATTTGCTTTTAATGTTGGAACCAGCTATTTCTTATTGTATCTGAAGAAATTTATTCATTAAAACAGATCTCGTTACCAATTATTTATTGTCACGTTTTATGTGTAGTCTTTAGGCTAATTTTTACAGAAATTTACGGTTAACGGATTGATCAGCCGAAAACGTTTCATGTTTTCACGTGAAAGGGTTTTATGTTTAAAATGACTTAAAATGACAAGAGATTTTACCGACTAGTTGTGTATTTTTACCGACTGTTTTTTGTCAATATAATTAGCATAATGTCCGTTTCGAATACAATACGTAAAATCACTGCACGAGTCGGTAAAACCGCTGCATTTACCAACCGAGATTTAGATTTTGGTACATATCCATGTGACTATTTTAATGCTGATGAATTAACCAAATAGAAAGTTGTGGCGACATCTTTAAAATCATGGCAGGAGTCAGTAAAATTGCTGTGTTTACCGATCAAGTTCAAAACTTCTATAGATGACATGTCTGTGTTGTCGTGGTCTTTATTGAATCGAACAAAGAATTTTAGCAGCGTCAGAAAAATGGTGGCGCAAAGCGCCACGATTTTTACTGATTCTTTTTTACCGAGTTACCAAAAATATTGGGGGCGTCCCCCCTCGCCCCCTCCCCATACGTGACGGCCCTGATAAAGCAACGAACAGCCTTTGGGTCCCATGGTGCGCACTTACTTCGTTCCTTAAATAGTTGATGCATTTTCAATTCCCACAAACACAATATTTAAGCTTTTGTTGTAAAAAAAAAAAATAGTTTTTTTTTTTTCTTAATCTATTTTCAAATAGTTTGTTAACTATTTGAAAATAGTTGACAAACTATTTTCTTTGAAGGGCCAAAGTTGACTTTGGCCCTTCAAAGGCTAAGAGCCTGAGAAAATTTGCCTGATTTTCTAAATAGAAGGGAAAGAACCCCTAAATTCAAAAATATAATGAGAATCAAACCATCAGATTCAGCGTGTCAGGAGTCCTACTGCAGAATATCCAAGTTCCTATCTTGAAAAATATGGGATTCAGTATTTTTTTCCCAGAAAAAAAGATTGCAGATCTGTGTTTGTTTTTTCCAGAGGTGATTGTATCGAACCAATTGTCTTGGAATATTGTGAAAGGGCTCATCCAACCGAAAATTAAAAGTTCTATTGCCTTTATTGAAGTAATCAGAAGAATTTGAAGGCAATTATCCCCCCTTCCACGCCCTTTTTCCCCAAAATTTTCGGGAGACACTTTCCATTGGGGGGGGGGAACTCAAGGAAATATATCCCACACACAGGGGATCCCCCGACCTTAAAAAAGGGTAAGAAATTAAATAAAAAACAAGTCTTTCTTCAAATGAAAGTATGCTAAGGAGAATATTTCAGACGGAACCGTATTCAAGAAATTTCCTGGAGGGAACTTGCATCAAGGATGGAATTGTCCGGGGGTAATCTTCCAGCAGAAAAATTTTACATGGGTGAAACTTTCTGTGGAGGAATTTTTCGTAAGGGTTTTTTCCACAAAAGAGGATAAATTTCCTGGGGTTATTTGAAAAACAATCAGAGATTAAATGGAAAAAAGTTTTTTCCTACTGAAAGCAAGAAGCATCACTAAAATTTAAAACGGCTAAAGATTATTCACTCTATTAGGGGGGTTGTTCCCTCTTCAATAACGTGCTGTTTTCGCTAAAGTTCAACCTTTTGTCTGAATTCTCTAAGAATGATTCCTGAAACATAAGGGCTGTGTAACTAGAATCTGAACCTTTCTTAAAGGTTCGGAAAAAACACTTAAAGCGTGAACATAGGGGTATTAAAAAAGGAGAACCCCCGTAATATACGGAATAATTTCTGATCGTCTTAAGCTTAAATGTTGCTCCTTACTTTAAGTAGAAAAAGCTTAGCTGAAATTGCTTAGCACTTACAAGATAAAAAGCGTTGAAAATAATCCTATTAAAAAAAAAAAAATCATTTATGACTCAGTGAATTGGTAGATTAGTTCTGAAACTGATAGGAGAAGATTGTTTTGTCCTGGTTTTGCTAAAAGTCATAATTGGGTCAGAGAAAGTAATAATGTATCACTGGCTAGATTTTTTTTTTCCTTCAGCAAGGACTAAGAACCTATTTATTTCGGCTTGAGAGTTTCTAACAGCACTGAAAATTTATGATCAATGATAAGAAACACAGCCGAAAGGGATTAATGTAACTCGGGATCACTATTGGTCCCAGGTTGGTTTGACTCCATTGAAGAAGTGTTTGTCTCCGTTTTTTACAATAAACTTTGCCAGAAAGAAATATTTCCTGATCTGCGTACGTACGTCGTTTTCGTACGTTCGTCTTGCGACATGGTGAAAATTCAAACAATTTGTGTTTTTATCTTTAGCAGATTTCCTATCAATGTATGTCGTCAGTGGCTGGCCTTTATTCCTGAGCAAAATGCTCAACAGGATAGCAAAAGTGGGGCAAAGTTAAAAAAACTTGACTAAAAGTGTTACTGAGACGCAAGATTCTTGTTTCTAGGACATGTATAAACTTTCTGAAAAATTTAAGGGTTGTCTAAATAATGATTCATAAGCATGCATTCACCGTAAGCTTGGGCTTCGGTTTGTCTAGTGTTGTATACAAAAAAAAATTAACGTCATCTAGCATTTAGTTTGTGTTTGCTGTAGTAATAAAAAAAAAACGAAATTAGCGTAACTGGCAAGATTACTGTTGGATTAAGTATAACATCTCAGAGAAAAGTAAAATTATGAAGCTTGTAAAATGCCAAGACACAGTAAACGCTAGAAGGCGTTGGTAACCTTCTTTTATTGGTACTAGGGCCAGTTCCCTCTCTTACAAGTTGCTTATACTCTTTTCTGCGTCTATTGTCTTATTATCGTTTCACACTTGGTACATATTGCTTTTAAATTTGGTTTATGCCTTTAATTTGTTTCTATTTCTCTTTTTCTGTAAAACTGGAAAATATTGTTGATTAAAGTATTATCAAATAGTCTATTTTAGTCTTGGAATTTTGTTTTGTTTAAGTCTCCGTTTGTTTTTGTCTCCGTCTTCCACGTGGCACCAACCCTCCTCATCCCCCTAAGACATACTCCCAACCTTTTCACTCCGAAAAATAACAGATTTTTCAGATTTTTCCTTGTTAAAAATTATGCTTTCAATCCATTCATTCGAGTTTCCGCGAACCTGGACTGTCTTAGTAACCAACAAGGGACACCCCGCACCGCGAAATTACACGCCTGCCCCTACCATCCACGGGGCATTGAACAGTGGAACTCAGCATTATACTACAAGAATATGATACTCCAAGCAATTCACACCACACTACCACACCCTTACTGCCCTGCGGCACCTTGCGACCCCCTTTATCAACATTTTAAGCGTTTTCCAGAATTTCATAGACTGCTTACTTACAAAACATCTTCTAAATTTTTTGAAAAGCTTACAGAATTTTTGTTATTTCAACGTTTTTCTGTTTCGATTTTTGTTGCACCAAGAAGGGCTTATAAGAAGTTTATTGCCGAGTTACAAATATCAAAATAAATTTCACAAAAAATATAAAAATGATTTATTACAATTTGAACTTTTTGTTTATCGAGACGAACAAACTTGACAAAAATGTATGGCTAAGTTGGGCAAAATACATAATTCACAACCATTAACCCGAACAAGAGGGATTAGATTTTTTGCCTATAATTAATTAAAAAACTTTTCCCACACAATAAGTTTTTCAAAGAACTACCACAAATCAGCATCGATAAATAAATGAAACCCAAAAACCTACAGAAATTACAATAAATAACCGAGTCAAACTCAAAACGAGAGGAAATTAACACAAGTTGGGCGTAAAAAACCCCTATGCCTTCCCAAGGTCAGAACAAAATTTGCACTTTACTGAAAAATACAAAGGATGTGCATTGTCAGTTTAATATACATATACTGATATTTAGTAATCAAAATGTTAATATTATTTGATTTATTATAGTTATAAAAGTAAAAACATTTATATTTTTTCAGTAAAGTGCAAATTTTTTTCTGGCCTTGGGAAGGCATAGGGGTTTTGCGCCCAACTTATTTTAACTTCTGCTCGTTTTGAGCTTGACTCGGTTATTTATTGTAATTTCTGTAAGTTTTGGGTTTCATTTATTAATCGATGCTGATTTGTGGTAGTTTCACGCTTGGTAGATTATTTGGTTTTATTTTTGCTCAATTTTTGTCTAATGGAGTTCTTTACTTTTCTTTGAAAAACTTATTGTGTGAGAATTTTTTTTTAATTAGTTTCTGTTCGTTTTATGTTGACTTAGTTTATTCAGGGAAACAGAAAATAGCACTTTAAATCTTTTGGTTTTTTAAGACTTTATAGTTGGATGTGTTTGGAGAAAAGATGGGCGTTAGAGGTGGTTTAGTTGCCTTCAAATCACTTTCGACTATAAAAAAGGACACTAGCCCTTGAATTTCCAGTCAAATGAGCCTGTTTTGAAGTTTCTACGACAACACCTGCTATAAAAAACCTTATATGCCCCCAGGGCATAACTTAATACCTTGCCCTGAGGGTTGTGGGGGAGTGTCCTCCTCAAAAACATATTTTCTATATGGAAATCAACTACGCTGAACAAAAGAGATATCTAAAATATAGATTGGATGTGTTTTTGGAAAAAAGATGGGCGTGAGAGGAGGGTTAATTGCCTTCAAATCACTTTCGACTATTAAAAAGGGCACTTGCCCTTTGAATTTCCAGTCAAATGAGCCTGTTTTTGAAGTTTCTACGACAACACCTTCTATAAGAACCTTATATGCCCCCAGGGCATAACTTAATACCCTTGCCCTGAGGGTTGTGGGGAGTGTCCCCTCAAGTTTCTACGATAAAAGATTTCAATAAAAACCTTATATAACCCAGGGCATAACTTATAACCCTTGCCCTGAAGACTGTGGGAGGGAGTCTCCTGCTCAAAGGTATAATTTCCTAAACTTTGAACTGCGTGGAACAAAAGGCTATCTCAAAATCTTTATTGGATGTTTTTGGGGAAATGGTGGGCTTGGAAGGGGTGTTAGTTGCTTTCACACTTTCGACAATTAAAAAAGGCACTAGCCATTTCAATTCCCAATCGAATGAGCCCTTTTTGAAGTTTCTACGACAACGCGTTATATAAAAACCTTATATACCCCCTGGGCATAATTTACAACCCTTGCCCTGAGGGCTGTGGTGGGGTTGTCATCCTCAAAGACCTAATTTCCAGAATTTAAAACTACATTGAATAAAATGACTATCTCAAAGATTTGATCAGATGGGTTTGGGGGAAAGGTGGGCGTGAGAGGCGGGTTAGTTGCCCTCAAATCACTTTCGAGTATTCAAAAGGGCACTAGCCCTTTGAATTTTCAGTCGAATGAGCCTTTTTTAAAAGTTTTCTACGACAATGCCTTCTATAAAAACAATATAAAGCCCCCAGGGCATAACTTACAACCCTTGCCCTAAGGGCTTGCCCAAAGGGGGGACTGTCCTCAAAAACATAATTTTCTATCTGGAAATCAACTACGCTGAACAAAATGGCTATCTCAAAATTTTGATTGGATTTGTTTCGGGAAATGGTGGGTGTGGAAGGGGTGTTAGTCAACTTCCAATCACTTTCGACTCTAAAAAGGGCACAAGCCATTCCAATTTCCAATGAATGTGCGCTTTTCGAAGTTTCTACGACAACTTCTTCGATACGAATTGCCCTGCTCCAAAAGGAAAAAATTAATATATAATACATTGTGCCAACATCGTTCTTATATGCCCCCAGGGCATAACTTAAAACCCTTGCCCTGAGGGCTGTGGGGGAGTGTTCTCCTCTTTACTTAGTCCCCGTTTCTTGTCTCGTTCTCGAGTGTTCCCGTTCTTTACTTAGGCAGCGTGATTGCGCTGCCTATGATTTATGCAACAACTTTCTATATAAACCTTATATGCCCCCAGGCATAACTTACAACCCTTGCACTGAGGGCTCTGAGGGAGTTATCATCCTAAAAGACCTAATTTCCAGAACGTTCAACTACGTTGAACAAAATGGATATCTCAAAATTTTAATTCGATGTGTTTGGGAAAATGATGGGCGTGAGAGGGGCGTTAGTCGCTATCCAATCACTTTAAACTATTAAAAAAGGCACTAGCCCTTTCAATATCCAATTGAATCAGCTCTTTTGAAGTTTTTACGACAGCGCTTTCGATAAAAAACTTTATATACCCCAGGGCATAACTTACAACCCTTGCACTGAGGGCTTTGAGGGGGTTATCATCCTAAAAGACCTAATTTCCAGAACTTTCAACTACGTTGAACAAAAAAAATAGATGTCTCAAAATTTTAATTCGATGTGTTTGGGAAAATGGTGGGCGTGAGAGGGGCGTTAGGCGCTATCCAATCACTTTCAACCATTAAAAAAATGGACTAGCCCATTTAATTTCCAATTGAATGAGCCTTTTTGAAGTTTCAACGACAAAGCTTTCAATAAAACTTTATATGCCCCACAGGGCATAACTTACAACCCTTGCCCTGAGGGCTGTGGGGGGAGGGGTTGTCATCCTTAAAGACCTAATTTCCAAAACTTTCAACTACGTTGAATAAAATGGCTAAAACATTTTGATTGGATGTGTTTGGGGAAAAGATGGGCGTGAGAGGGGGGTTAGTTGCCCTCAAATCACTTTCGACTATTTAAATGGGTACTAGCCCTTTGAATTTCTAATCGAATGAGCCCTTTTTTCAAGTTTCTACGACAAAGATTTCAATAAAAACCTTATATGCCTCCAGGGCATAACTTATAATCCTTGCCCTGAGGTTTGTGGGGGAGTGTCCTCCTCAAAATATGTTTTCTATCTGGAAACCAACTACGCTGGACAAAATAGCTATCTCAAATTTTTATTGGATGTGTTTGGGGGAATGATGGGTGTAAGGGGGGGGGGGGGGGGGCTAGTTGCCCTCTAATCACTATCGACTATTAAAAAGAGCACTAGCCCTTTGAATTTCCAATCGAATAAGCTTTTTTTGAAGTTTCTACGACAACACCTTCTTTAAAAACCTTATATGCCCCAGGGCATAACTTAAAACCCTTGCCCTGAGGGATGTGGGGAGTGTCCTCCTCAAAAACATATTTTCTATGTGGAAATCAACTACGCTGAACAAAATGGCTATCTAAAAATTTTGATTGGATGTGTTTGGGGGAACGATGGGCGTGGGGGGAGGGCTAGTTGCCCTCCAATCACTTTCGACTATTAAAAAGGACACTAGCTCTTTGAATTTCCAATCGAATTAGCATTTTTTTGAAGTTTCTACAACAACGCCTTCTATAAAAACCTTATATGCCCCAGGGCATAACTTAAAAACCTTGCCCTGAGGGTTGTGGGGGGAGTTTCCACCTCAAAAACATATTTTCTATCTGGAATTCAGCTACGCTGAACAAATTGGCTATATCAAAATTTGATTGGGTGTGTTTGGGGGAATGATGGGCGTTGGGGGGGGGCTTGCTTGTTGCCCTCCAATCACTTTCGAATATTAAAAAGGGTACTAGCCCTTTGAAATTTCGAATCGAATGAGCCTGTTTTGGAGTTTCTACGACAACGCCTTCTATACAAACCTTATATATCCTCAGGGCATAACTTAAAACCCTTGCCCTGAGGGTTGTGGGGGAGTGTCCTCCTCAAAAGTGGTATTTTCTATCTGGAAGTCAACTACGCTAAACAAAATGGCTATCTCAAAATATTTATTGGATGTGTTTGGAGGAATGATGGGCGTGTGGGGGGGGGGGGGGGGGTCTAGTTGTCCTCCAATCCCTTTCGACTATTAAAAAGGGCACTAGCCACTCCAATTTCCAATCGAAAGAGTTGTGCCCACATCGTTCTTTACTTAGGCAGCGCTAGCGCGCTGCCTATGATGAATATATTGTTTTCAAAATCTCGATTAGTGTTTTGGGAGGTGCATCTAAATAGGATACGGGGTGAGGCTGGCTACCCTACCGAATAAGTCTCTGAGGTATTCTGAGGACGTGCCTTAAGTAGGATCTCTGAAGATGTTCTGAGGACGAGCCTTAAGTAGGGTAAATTATATCTTTGTAGAATACGCATATTGCCTTGTAACTTTGTTCATTATGACTTTTTTTTTGAATGGTTTATTTTAATAGTAAATTTGTTGAATACTTTGCTCCTTTTAATTATGTCAAATGGATAGAAAATGCATTTATTGATCAACCAGTTCAAAATATTTGCTTCAACAAACTAAGGAGATTGATTCAAAAAATTACTCATTTATTTCAAATTTTGAATTTAGATTTCAGTTTTCTATCCTTTGGGGTTGGAATGGAGTGAAAGAAAAAGTATTGACAAAAATAATATGCTGAAATTGAACTAAAAGTCACAAACGTATTTATTCGAAGGGTTTTTTCTTCCCTATAAGCTTGATTTGGATTTTTTTTTTTTTTTTGATGTTTTGACCAGTGAAAAACACACGGTTTGCAATGTACATTCTTTTCCATAAAGCAAGTATGGCACTCTAATCTTGATGGGACTTAAAGGGTGGTATCCTCCTCTTGTTTATGGTATTTGTAAATCTTTATTATAGTGATTTGCTTAAAATTTAACCTTAAAATTTAGATTATTTCAAATTTCAGAATGCAGTTCTATTGATATTTGTGGTCTATTAATATAAAGTTTTTTGCATAAGACCAGACATTGTGCATGTGAATCAAGGATGCCAGAAAAAAAGAAAACAAAACAAAAAAGATTCTTTGGCACTTTTAATGCCTTAGGTCATCAAATAGGTAAAAAAAAGCTGTGATTCCGTGTCAAAACTTACTTCGTGTAATATTTGAATCCTTTTCTTATTTCTAGTTCATGCATAAGAACGATCTATCGGCCGTAATTTTTTCTTACCTTTCTGTCTTCAGAGAAAGATCTCTGCTTAATAGTTGATTTGCCACGCTATGACGTGAAACTAAAGGAAAAAGCAATGATTATGGCAATGCATGATTTGATATTTCAGAAGGTTAAGGTAAAAAAAAAAGGTGCACTGAAACCGGCGGTGCTGATCTCCGTTTCGTGGCCCTTCAGCAGAGGAAGTGCAATGGGGGGCTGGGGGGGACAGCCAAACCTATGCTTTCGCAAACCCTTCCGGAATGTTTACCTTCCCCAGATTTCTCCAGTTACCCATTTAGAGCTGGGTTGACTCTGGCTTAAGAAACAACACACTGACCCGCGTCCCAAACTAAGAAACTGACCACTATTTCAGAAGGTTAGGCATTGAAACATTCCTGGTTGCTATTGAGTTATATGTTTACGCAATTAGAAAAAATATAATAACTGAAGAAAAGGTTGGAAAGAAGTTGTTTTGTATCAAATTCCCCCCGAAACATTTCTTTTAGATGAAAATCACCTTAACATACTTTCCTTTTAAAAGATAAACCGCTGCTACAAATGCCGCTACTGTTCTTACAAACTTCATCATTAGAACATAAAATACTTATTAAGTATTCAATGAAAATTGTTGCTGGTAATAAAATGATTTAGGGGGGAGCAGAAAACTAGTTAAAAGGAAAAGAAATCATAAGAAATTAAAACCTTTGACAATTAAGGGGAGCAGAAAACTAGTTACAAGGAAAAGAAACAATAAGAAATTAAACATTTGTCAATTAGGAGGAGTAGAAAAACTAGTTAAAAGGAAAAGAAACAATAAGAAATTAAACATTTGACAATTAAGGGGAGCAGAAAAACAGTTACAATGAAAAGAAACAATAAGAAATTAAACATTTGAGAATTAATGGGACTGGAAAACTAGTTAAAAGGAATAGAAACAATAAGAAACTAAACATTTGACAATTAAGGGGAGCAGATAACTAGCCAATAGGAAAAGAAACAATAAGAAATTAAACATTTGACAATTAAGGGGAGCAGCAAAACTAGTTAAAAGGAAAAGAAACAATAATAAATTAAACATTTGACAACTAAGGGGAGCAAAAAACTAGTTAAAAGGAAAAAAAAACAATAGGAAATTAAACATTTGAAAATTAAGGGGAGCAGAAAACTAGTTAAAAGGAAAATAAAACGATAAGAAGTTAAACATTTGACAATTAAGGTCAGAAGTGTTAGTAAATTAAGTTTTTGTTCACCCTAGCTTGAAATCTGAAGTCATTTAGTAGTCTAGTTTTATTGATACCTGTTCAATTTATCATTGATATTGATATTATCAATGATATTGAAATAATTTATTGATAATTATTTCAATCCATTCAGGTTTAAACTACATAAGGAAATTTTAAAACCCATTTTCTACTCTTTTTTCTGAAATGGAACAGTAAAGCAACCTCAAGTGACAGCACTGCTGTGAATCAAAATGTTTTGCGTAGTGCAGCCATTGTAGGTCTTGATGAGCATGACAACGCTTTTGATACCGAGTGACCTTTGTCTGCCTATGAGAATGATTGTTTTTAACGTTTTAGAATCTTCAATATGATAATTGTCATTAAAATCTAGTCATGGTCATAGTAACATTTTTTTTGCTAGCCATTTCGTTTTCTATTTTTCCCTCTCTTTTTTCAGACAATGCCACACCTCTGGGTCATTATACATTATTTATCCCATAAAAGCTGAAAGATTTATTTTTGGTATCTTTTGTAGACAAGTGTGTCACAACCTACTTTGCTTTGGGGCGAGAGAAGGAAAAAAACATGCCGATAAATCAAAAACCGAACCATGCTGAGGATTTTTTTAATGTAAGTAAATGATATGCTCTCACGAAAAGTTGAAAATTGTTGAAAAGCATCACTACAAATTGTATTATTCTTTACGTTAATTTTTTGAAATATATTTTAAGGAAGTAAGTTGTGTAAAAACTATTTTTGTAGCGCAAAGCGTCTAAACTAAAAAGAAGAAAAAAAAAATGAGCATTTATTTCGAGAATGTCGTTTTAATATTTGCTTAGCCAGTATAAACTGTAAATCTAGCATTCTCGTCTTTTGGAGTGCTCAAACTGTCTTTTTTTCTTTAAAAAAAATGTAGCGGAAGACTGGAAGTGTAGACTGGCACATTAATCTCTTTTTTTCGTTTTCAAGGCCGGCATATCAGAGGATCCAAAAATGGAATAATCGGGGAAAATAAACGACAGTATACACAGTATTTCTGGAGAAAGTCCCAAAGAATGAAACAAATATTGACAAGGAAACTTTTAATCTAGTTTAAACATAAAAAGAGTAGATTATCCTGCTTCCAATTTTCTAGATAACGGATGGCCTGGACAAGCTATTAGTAATGAAGAACGGGTGAGAGAATGCCAGAAAGTGGGAAAAAGATACGAATTTATCATTGGTGACTAATTTTCCCTTTTATATATGGGGGGGGTATCTGGGTGGTGGCTCTTTTCATTTTTATTCTACCTTTCTTGATCAAAGTCCATGGCAAAATCTACCACTTAAAAAAAGTAATAAACAATAGTATCCATTTGCTAGAAAAGTAGTAGAGAACTAATTTCTTTTAAAAAGTAAGTTTTTTGTTGTTGAAACTAGTGGTGACGCATTTGCGTTTCGGGTATCAAAATATATCATAAATTATACTGTGTTTCGGTAGAAAGGAAACCGTAAAAAACACCTCTTTTTTCATCAACCAGCACCGCTTTTTGGTATTAGTGGAGTGGCAACACTGAACGTCGGTGAAATCATTTTCATCAAAATAATAACAAAGACTCAAATCAAACTTAAATCACAGAGGGTGGAAGCCCAGAATATTTCCCCTCAAATTAAACGCTGCCATACTTTAAACATGAAGCCTAGGAAATGAAATGGGCTCTACCAGCAATATTATGAATTGCAGGCTCTGTCATTGTGAGGGTTTAGCTGAAGACTTCCAGGAACTCTTTGTTCTTGTTTCTGATGGGAGGGTGCAAACCCACCCCTGTAACCCAAAAGATTGAGAGGTTTTTGGAATTTGAGGTAATCTACTGGTTCATTTTGATAATAATATGGGTAAAATTGCAGAAAAGTTGCTCTTTAGAAGAAAAACACACAAGAACAAAAGGAGAGGCATGGGTGCTCATAAGGGGGGGGGGGGACGCCAGCCCCCCCCCCATGGCCAAATGACAGTGTCATATATGTATTAATTTAAAAAAAAAATCCACAGAATAAGTTTTCAAAGAAAAGTGAAGACCTCTATTAAGCCAAAATTGAGCTGAAATAAAAGCAAATTATCTTTCAAGTTTAAAACTGCCACAAATCACTATCAACTGTTAAATGAAACTGAAAATAAACATAAATTATAATAAATAGCTGAGTCAAACTCAAAACAAGTGAAAATTAACATTACTATTGCTGACAACCCTCATGCCCTTCTCAAGACCAGAACATAGGCTAACTTAGCCTAGGCTTTACTAGAAAAAAAATGACCTTGGATTATCAGCTTCATACACCTATACTGATATTTTATTCCTTAAGATAAAAATGGGTAAAAAAAAGTCAAAATGTTTAAACGTATTTTGTTTTCAGTTAAGTACAAATTATGTTCTGGTCTTTAGAAGGCATGGGTAAATATTTATCAAATCATATTGTTGAGTTACAAATAAAGTGAATATACCACTCAATGCCTTTTTTATGCTCTTTACAAATATAATAATCAATTTTGCAGAAATGAATTTTACCCCCACCCATAGGCCTATTTATACAATTCAGGGTATATAGGCTATTTGCACATTAGGGGTGGGGGTAAATTTTATTCTGATGTAAATAAGAGGTAAGTAAAGTCCTCCCCCCTTCTAATGTGCAAATATATACCCTGAATTGGTATATACAGGGTGGGGGGCTAAAATTCATTTCCAACAAAAATGATTATTATATTTGTATAGAGCATGAAAAAAGGCATTGAGTGATGTGTTCACTTTATTCATAACTCAATAATATGATTTTTGGTAAATATTTATGAAGGTATAGGGGTTATCAGCCCTACTAATGTTAATTTTTGCTTGTTTTTGAGTTTGACTTGGCTATTTAGGGTAAGACACCCAGTAGTCGGACACTTTAATCACTTTGAAAACTTTTTGACATTTAAACTACTCTAATTACTGTATTATACCACCTAGAAACTTAATTTTTTTACAGTTAAAATTCTGTTTCTTTTCTGAACAAGTAGGTTACTAATTCAAATAGTTACGCCTAGTACAGCGCTGCCTATTTTTTGAAATACTAACAAGTGACAATTCCGCCTAAAGTCGGACATACAAACGGCTCATTGTAAATAGTTATGACGCAATATTGCCTATTCCCGACCAGCAATCTCCCTATTCACGGCCACCAGCAAAAAAACTGGTTTTCCCAGTCTTGTTTTCTATACGCTGTAATCTCGGCCAAGCTAATTTCGAAATAGCTGCAGTTTGTAAATCACCATTTCGCAAATGAAAAATTAATTTTAAAGGTTTATTACAAATTTGTATAACAAATTTGATTTTCAGAGAAGATAATAATTCAGATTGGAATTATTGGGAAAAGTGATTATCCTTGTTATTCAATGTGAGCATGTGCCGATCAGGATTTTTTTTTTTGGGGGGGGGGGGGGGGGGGGGGGGGGGGGGGGGGGGGGGGGGGGGGGGGGGGGGTGTGGGGGGGGGACGAAATAGGTGGATCCAATAAAAAAAAAATTAAGGGGCGCAAAATAGGTCGATCTGATAAATTTGCATTAGGAGTAAGTTTAATTCACGCAAACTTGAGTTAATTAAGTAAATTACGCTCTTTAATGCTCTTTTTATGCTCTTTAAGAATATAGTAATCATTTTTGTTGGAAATGAATTTTAGCCCCCACCCCTATATATACCAATTCAGGGTATATATTTGCACATTAGGGGGGTGGGGGTAATTTTATTTCTGTGTAAATGAGAGGTAAGTTTCAACTTCCCCCCCACCCCCCCTAATGTGCAAATATATACCCAGAATTGGTATATATAGGGGTGGGGGCTAAAAATTCATTTCCAACAAAAAAAAATGGGTAAATATATACCAAATCATATTATTAAGTTAGGAATAAAGTGAATACACCATTCGATGCCTTTTTTTATGCTGATACAAATTATAATAATCATTTCTATCGGAAATGAATTTCAGCCACCCCCCCCCTATATATGCCAATTCAGGGTATACATTTCTACATAAGGGGGGGGGTGGGCAAATTTTGTTTCTGATGTAAATCAGAGGTAAGTTTAAACGTAAGTTTAAGATAAATATTCAGATTGAAATTATTGAGGAAAGTGATTTTCCTTGTTATTCAATGGAGACAGGTGCGGATCAAGGATTTTGTTTTTTTTTTGGGGGGGGGGAGAATAGGTGGATCCAATAAAAAAATTTAGGGGGGCGCAAAATAAGTTGATCCGATAAACTTGCGTCAGGAGTAAGTTTAATTAACGCAAACTTGAGTAAACTAAGTAAATTACACTACATTAGGCTACACTAGGGGGGCGTGCGCCCCTTCGCCCCCTCCCGCTGGATCTGCCACTGAATGAGGGGAACTGGTATTCCCCTGTACAATGTTTTCAACTATGCAAGATTCCAATGGTGCACTTTTCATATTGATCTGACACTATTTTTGATGTGTTTTAGGCTTTTTTTAGAAATCACCATAAACTTTTTTTTTGGAATAAACTTTTACTTTTAAAACGAACCAAAATAATAGTTACCATTCCTGAATCAATGTCCCATGGCAACTTTTTCTTAATAGTAATTTTTTCAAAATGTTTTTAACTTTTGGTTACCATGGGCTGTTGTTTGTTCTTTTACTAGGTTACACCTACCTCTGCAACCATGACAGTGGTGGATCCAGAGGGGGGGAGGGGGTTCATCCCTAGTCAGTACCTCACTCTTTAAGCCAAAGATTTTTTAGTACTTTCATAAGAGCTATTTATTCTAAATAACGGCCTTTGTGATTAAGGGGGTCATTTTTAAAGAACTGGAACAAAATTCGAACTTTAGCTTAAAGAGCGAGGTATTGACTAGTAGGCGAGCCCCCTAATATACATATTAAAAATATTATGAATGTAGAAGTTCGTTAAGTAAGTTAATTCGTAAGTTATGTATCTTTATTACTAATAAAAACGTTCGTAAATAAAATTAAATAAGTTTCGAGAAAGCCATTTAACCAAATAAAAGTAAAATTAATATGCAAATTTTGTTTTAATTATTCATGTACGGTGACCCAAAATCAAAAAAGACCTGCATCAATCAAAAACGTTCAAAAATTAAATAAAAAAACAAGTTTTTTTAACTGAAGTAAGGAACAACGTTAAAACTTAAACAGAAATTATTCCGTATATGAAAGGGGCTGTCCCCTCCTCAACGCCTCGTTCTTTACACTAAAGTTTGACTTTCTCACAACTTTTATTTTGTTAAACAATAAAAAATCGTTAATCCCCCTCCTCGTCAGTAGCTACACCCAAAATATGCTTGTTTTGCTTTGTTTTTTTTGCTTTGGCATTCTTCAAGACAAATATTGAACTTTCTACCGTGAAAAGGCGCCTTTTATTATTTCTTCGCTTTCAATCTTATATATACGTGACTGAAATATAGCCCCTTATAGAAAAGAATACTCCATAATCCTTCGTCCTGATGTCATAATTTAGCTTAAATTCATTTTATTATCGGAATTCAATCAAAATTAAGTGCACATGCCCCATCAATATTGGTCAAAACATGTCACTTCAATACCTGACAAGTCTCACATCAATTTTTCTAAACGGCAAAAATAAAGAAAAAAGGAATCGATATGTGACTTCTCAAACGAAAACAGCTGTCAAAAGCAATTGAAATCCTTTCTGGTTTCAAATGATTTGCATAACCCACTTTCCGAATTTTGTACCGCAACAAATGGCCATCTTTGAAAGTATTAGCCTATTAAAGATTTTGAGGATTCTATGGAGAGGGGCATAGTCTTGTCAACTTGTAGAAAACATTGGTACTGGTGCATTATGTGGGCACTGCTAAAGAAATCAAGTTTGGTTCATGCTAATGAAATGAAATAAAATAGGATGAATTTGCAATAATTTGTTAACAAATTTGGGCTATATATTTCGGCTCAACGGAATTGTTGGTGTCTTTTTAATGACAAAAAATATCATTTTAATAGCGGGGAACTTTGATTTTAATAACCGAGTAATGGAAAAATTTTTTGCGGGAGCAAATTTGTACTAGGGGGCTGGTTTTATTTGTGGGGAAACTTCCATAAAAGGATGGAATTTTTACTGTTTTTTTCTGGGGGGAGATGGGTTAAACAAAAAAACTAAAACTCTTTTTTTGAAAACAATTTTGAAGTTTTTTGCCGCAATATCAGCAATAAGTGTTTTCAGCTATGGGTTCAAATCCCGGGCTGTGGCTCTGGATCTAAAACCTATTTTGTAAAAGGCTTGATTTACTACGCAGATGCAAGCCCTACTTGAGCCTGAAAACGAAGCTAAAACCAATTTTGGCTCCCAAATTTTCGCAACGAAATTCCATTTTGTTTTTTCCCGAAAAATCCCCGAATCTTGAAGACCTTGTCCCCGAAAACTCCCCGAATTTTTAAGACTTGTCCCGAATTTGAATTTTCGAGAGTGGAAGCCCTGTATAGTAATACTTGCATGATGCGTAAACACCAAAATTTGTTTACCTACATTTTTGTTACATTTTTACAAGTCAGACAAACATTTCGTTTTTGGGAGGGGGGGGTGTTTTCAACTCCCCCCCCCCTCCCCTGGGTACAAGCCTTGTCCAAGAAAAAAATTGCTATTGTACAAGGAAACCAGTAACGAAAAACCTGTCAAATAGGCTATTTGCAAGAGACCGCTATAGATAAAACATTGCAAAGCTGTGGTTTCTCATGGAGTTACAATATTTAAACGATTGTTTTTTGGTGTTTAAGGGGGGGAGGTACCTAGGTTAGGTTATATATTTTAACCTAAGTTTTTATTGTTTTAAAAAATTAAGTTGTGTAACAGATTCAAACTTTAGCGTAAAGAGCGAGGCATTGAGGAGGAGACAACCCCTTTCATATACAGAATAATTTCTGTTCGTTTTAAGTTTTAATGTTGGTCCTTACTTTCAGTTAAATTTTTTTTATTTAATTTCTGAACGTTTTTGAATTAATGCAGTTTAGATTTTGGGCTCACCGTACATGAATAATTAAAACGAAATTTGCATATGAATTTTACTTTTTTGGCTAAATGGCTTTCTCGAAATTTGTTCTGATGTAACTTACGAATTAACTTACGTAACGAACTTTCTATATTCGTATGTTTTATTACGTATATTAGGGAGTTTGCCCCCTAGTCGATACCTTGCTCTTTACGCTACAATTCGAGTTTTGTTCAAATCACAAACCCATGAATCACAAACCGGTTAATTAGAATAGATAGCTCTTTTGAAACTACTAAAAAAAAACTCTAGTGAAAAGGGCGAGGTATTGACTAGGGGCGAACCCCCTCATATACCTAATAATTTCTGTTTGTTTTAAGTTTTAATGTTGCTCCTTACTTTTCAGTTTAAAAAACTATTTTTTTATTTAATTTCTGATCGTTTTTTAAATAATCCGGCGCGCTCCCTTCATAGAAATGTCCCTTCCCCAAGGAAACATCCTCCATGGAAGAATCCTCCCCCGTAACCCTTTCCTCCCCCTCCCCATCAGAAAAGAATCCCTCCTGAAAGCACAAAAATTCAGCTTAAAACTTCCATAATGCATACTCTACTGTGACATCTTCGCCGGAAATAAATTTTTAAAACCTCTCTCTTAAATAAAGCTTTTATATGCGCCTAATTTGACAAAATTCTATTCTGTCTTCAAGAGTATCATCACCCTTTCTTTATCAGACGTTTAAAATTATCAAAACATCAATGATACCACTAACGAGATAGCTAACGGGAAACGAACACCTGGGATAGCTACGCGAAAATTTATCATGCTCAACGGAATTGTTGTTGTCATTTTAAGGACAAAAAATATCATTTTAATAGCGGGGAACTTGATTTTAATAACCGAGTAATGGAAAATTTTCTGCGGGAGCAAATTTGTACGAGGGGACCGTTATTTGTGGGGAAACTTCCATAAGGGATGGAATTTCTGTTTTTTCTGGGGGGAGGTGGGTTAAAAAAAAAAACATAATTGGGTACTTACGCATTATGCGGGCACCGCATAATTTACAAGTCTGACCATTATTTTTTTTTTTTGGGGGGGGGGGGGGGGCCGCGGGGTCAAACCCCTAACCCCCCCCCCCCCATGGGTACTACCTTGGCCAAGGGAACAAATTTGCTATTGTACAAGGAAACCAGTCACGAAACCTGTCAAATTAGGCTATTTGCAAGAGATCGCTATAGATAAATGACTGCAAAGCCGTGGCTTCTCAATGAGTGTCAATATTTACACGATTGATTTTTGTGGTTTAAGGGGGGAAAAGGTACCTAGGTTAGGTTTGGTTACGTATTTAATATATGGTATGATTCCCTCCCCCCCCCTAATGTGCAAATATATAGCCCAAATTTTTTTCTAAATTATTATAAATTCATCCTATTTTATTTTACATTCGTCCTATATAATTTGGGCGGGGGGCTTTCCCCCTAGATTTGTCACTCCGTTTTGCAAAACCCATAAGCTAACGGATAACAGCTAATGGTGGCGGATCCGGGCAGTGGTGAGGGGGGCGCGTGCCCCCTAGCGAAGTCTAAGCATATATCATATTCTTGATGCGCTACTTGAACGTCAAGTAAAGTGTATTCTTAAGAAAATTTATTTAAAAAAACAAAGTTTTTCCGAAGGAAGTAAAGAGCAAAGTTGAAACTTAAACGAACAAAAATTATTACTTTTACAGCCTATCTAACATATATCAATAAAAACTAGTACAAATAAACCAACTAATTGTGTTTCTCTATGCTTTTAGGATTATAAAAAACTAGCGCTTTACTGAAAACACAAAAGTCAAGTATAAAAAAACAGGATTATTGATTTAAGAATCAAAAGTGAGCATGTAGCCTAACAACACTAAACGAATCGAAAAAGGCATTTCATAGTCTTACACCAGTCCTAATACTATCAAGATGGCTTACTTCAACTTGTTTACAGACTAATTGTATGTCCTTTTCAGAACCAAAACGAGAGCCAGTCATTGAACTCAGCCATTGTGCAGAAGTAATACCAAATTAAATGTAAAAAAAAATAAAGCAAAATCCTAATCTGGATTGTTACTTTATTGTTTTTTTTTTTAATTTTCTTGATGAAAATCTCAAGAAAAAGCCATTCCTAAATGAAAGTACAAAAAGGATGTTTTTCCAAACATAGGAGGGTGGCAAAAAAACCCTAAAGAAGCAAATACCCCTGCTCCCCAATTGACGGCACTACACATAGAATATACACGTATAAAATTTTTCTGGTCCTTTTATATCTTCAAAATTCTTATAAAACAAAAAATTGCGAAGAAAAAAAGAATGTTTTGTTTTGTCTTCGCGGTTTTTTGTTTTATCATGATTAGCCAGTGTGGTCTCAGAAATTATTTACAAAATTCTTATTTTACATTGTCGTAAAATAAGAAGAGATAAGGTTGTTTTATTTGATGTTTTCCAGATTTTTTTTATTTGTGAATATTTCATTTGTGTATTTCACTAGTTCAAAATTTCAATTTGAATTAGTTTCATTAAGAAATACAGTGAACAAGCTATGCCAAAAGATGAACAAGATACGTCATTTCAGTACAAACTGATTAGTTGTTATTTCCAGCTTATCTATTTTTGTTCATTGCATGCCTTGAGCTTGATAACAATTAAATAAAAACAAGTTATTTTTCAAGATGAAAGTAAAGAGTGACATTAAAAATTTAAACGAAAAGAAACTATTGCATATATGAGGGGGGAGGGGTATTCCGTGGGGAGTATTTTCGGCAGAGGAGCATTTTCTGCGGGGTAAAAATTTTTGTGTGGGTGGGGGGGGGGGAGATTTCCCGTTTTTTTTCTGTGGGAGGATTTTTTTTGTGGGGGGGGGGTAAACAACTAAGTCCTTAGAAGCAGCATGAAAAACCAATAATTTTTCAAAATTCCAATTTTCAATTTTTCAAAGTTGTCAAAATTCCCTTTTTAATTTAAGTTTAAATTTATTTGTTTAGTTTAGTTCTTATTTGTTTTAAGTTTTAATACTACCCCCGACTTATAGATTGAATTTGTCTATTTAATTTACTTATCTAGAAACCGCAAACAATATTTGTTTTTGTTTTTAAATATTATAATGAATTTCTGAGATTAATGACTTAATAAAAAATTGCTACTGGTATTTACAGTTCACATGTGTTCACTATTTTTCTTTCTTTTTTTTGAAAACAATTTTGAAGTTTTTGCCGCAAATATCAGCAATAAGTGTTTTCAGCTATGGGTTCCAATCCCGGGCTGTGGCTCTGGATCTAAAACCTATATTGTAAAAGGCTTGATTTACTACGCAGATACAAGCCCTACTTGAGCCTGAAAACGAAGCTAAAACCAATTTTGGCTCCCAAATTTTCGCAACAAAAATTCCATTTTGTTTTTTCCCGAAAAATCCACGAATCTTGAAGACTTTTCCCCGAAAACCCCGAATTTTTTAAGACTTGTCCCCAAATTTAAATTTTCGAGAGTGGAAGCCCTATAGTATACCTGCATGATGCCTAAACACCAAAATTTGTTTACCTACATTTTTGTTAAATTTTTACAAGTCAGACAAACATTTCGTTTTTGGGACATCCCGGAGGGGGGTGTTCAAATCCCCCCTGGGTACAGCCTTGTCCAAGGAAAAAAATTTGCTATTGTACAAGGAAACCAGTAACGAAAAACCTGTCAAATAGGCTATTTGCAAGAGACCGCTATAAGGCCTGTTTTTTCACTCATCAATGTGCTAAGTTCTTACATCTTTGGTCGTTTTTGTGCAAACGTCTTTCATCATTCTGCTCTGATCAGCGGTCTGAGAACAATGATGAGTAGATCATCAAAGTTCTCTCATCATTGTTCTATATGGCAAAACAATGGCGGTCTTCACACTTTTTGCTAACATCAGTGAGCTGTAAGATCTTATTTTGGCTCACCGTACATAAATAATTAAAACGAAATTTGCATATTAATTTTCCTTTTTTTGCTAAATGGCTTTCTCGAAATTTTTTGTTCTGACGTAACTTACGAATTAACTTGCGTAACGAACATCTATATTCGTATGTTTTATTACGTATATTAGGGAGTTTGCCCCTAGTCGATACCTTGCTCTTTACGCTACAATTCGAGTTTTGTTCGAATCACAAACCCCTGAATCACAAAAGCCGGTAATTAGAATAGATAGCTCTTTTGAAAAACTACTAAAAAAAGACTAGTGAAAAGGGCGAGGTATTGACTAGGGGGCGAACCCCCTCATATACGTAATAATTTCTGTTTGTTTTTAAGTTTTAATATTGTTCCTTACTTTAAGTTGAAAAAACTATTTTTTTTATTTAATTTCTGATCGTTTTTTAAATAATGCTGGGAAATCCGGCGCTCCCTTCATAGAAATGTCCCTTCCCCCAAGGAAACATCCTCCTTGGAAGAATCCTCCCCCGTAACCCTTTCCTCCCCCCTCCATCAGAAAAGAATCCCTCCTAAAACGTCTTTACACTTCCATTAACCAATACTATATGTAAACAATGGGCAAAGTTCCTGAACTGAGTGAGTTCAAAAATTGCTATCCCACGCTTATCCCGAAAAAACCGTTGACTTAATTATAAATTCATATTACGGTAAGGAGTTCTGGGCAAGTGAAACAATTCTATCATTTCAGTGTTTGAAGTTCTCGAATGAAAAATGACAGTGGACGAAATTTTAAAAACCATCGGTGAAACAAGCCATTTTAGTCAGATAGCAACAGTAAACATTTCTTATGGCCTAATTTCATCATGAATAAAATAGTAATAAATTAAGGGGAAAAGTTGAGGTTCGCCTATAATAGGCGAATAGGGGGGGGGGGGAATTACTGATTACTGATACATCTGTATCAGTAATCTGTATGTTATTGTCAGTTACCAATTGTTAAAATTTAAGGTTTTTTCAAACAGTTCGTGGCAACGAACTGTAAGTAAGGAGCGACCCTGCTCAATAGTAACCGAAATTCTAAAAACCAGAATTTTGATACCCATAGATACATCAATAGAATCAGATTTTTATGCTGAATTCAAATATATAACTTTCATCAAGTTTAGTCCCACCCATCAAAAAATTACGTGCCTGAGAAAAATTGCCTTATATTCGAAAAAAGGGGGAAACACCCCAAAAAGTCATAGAACTGTAATGAAAATCACACCATCGGATTCAGCGTATCAGAAATACCTGTTGCGGGAAGTTTCAAGCTCCTATCAGCAAAAATGTGGAATTTTGTATTTTTGGTCAAACAGTTCGTGGGACGTAACGAACTGTAAAGTAAGGAGCGACCCGGCTCAATGGTAACCGAAACTCTAGAAAACGTGTTTTTGATACCAATAGATATATCAAAAGAATCAGATTTCAATGCTGATTTCAAATATATAACTTTCATCAAGTTTAGTGCTACCCATCAAAAGTTAAGCGCCTGAGAAAATTTGGCTGATTTTCAAAAAAAGGGGGAAAGACCCCCTAAAAGTTATAGAACCTTAATGAAAATCACACCATCATATTCAGCGTATCAGAGAACCCTACTGTAGAGTTTTCAAGCTCCTATCCACAAAAATGTGGGAATTTTACATTTTTTGCCAGAAAAAAGATCACGGATGCGTTAATTGTTTATTTGTTTTTTTTCCTCAGGGGTGATCGTATCGACCCAGTGGTCTAGAAATATCGTGGGAGGGCTCATTGGAACTGAAATTAAAAGTTCTAGTGCCCTTTTAAGTGACCAAAAAAAAGTGGAGGGCAACTAGGCCCCCTCCCACGCTTATTTTTTTTCCTAAAAAAAATAATTTCCTAATTTCCTATCCTATTAAAAATTTTCCTATTTTTTTGCCTCCCACGCTTTATTTTTTTTTACATTTAATTTGGTATTACTTCTGCACAATGGCTGAGTTCAATGACTGGCTCTCGTTTTTGGTTCTGGGAAGGACATACAATTAGTCTGTAAACAAAAGTTGAAGTAAAGCATCTTGATAGTATTAGGACTGGTGTAAGACTATGAAATGCCTTTTCGATTCGTTTAGTGGTGTTAGGCTGCATGATCACTTTGATTCTTAAATCAATAATCCTGTTTTTTTATGCTTGACTTTTGTGTTTTCAGTAAAGCGCTAGTTTTTATAATCCTAAAAGCATAGAGAAACACAATTAGTTGGTTTATTTTGTACTAGTTTTATTGATATATGTTAGATAGGCTGTAAAAGTAATAATTTTTGTTCGTTTTAAGTTTCAACTTTGCTCTTTACTTCCTTCGGAAAACTTTGTTTTTTTAAATAAATGTTCTTAAGAATACACTTTACTTGACGTTCAAGTAGCGCATCAAGAATATGATATGCTTAGACTTCGCTAGGGGGCACGCGCCCCCCTCACACACTCCCTGGATCCGCCACCATTAGCTGTTATCCGTTAGCTTATGGGTTTTGCAAAACGGAGTGACAAATCTAGGGGGGAAAGCCCCCGCCCAAATTATATAGGACGAATGTAAAATAAAATAGGATGAATTTATAATAATTTAGAAAAAAATTTGGGCTATATATTTGCACATTAGGGGGGGAGGGAATCATACCATATATTAAATACGTAACCAAACCTAACCTAGGTACCTTTTCCCCCTTAAACCACAAAAATCAATCGTGTAAATATTGACACTCATTGAGAAACCACGGCTTTGCAGTCATTTATCTATAGCGATCTCTTGCAAATAGCCTATTTGACAGGTTTCGTGACTGGTTTCCTTGTACATACTAAATTTGTTCCCTTGGCCAACGGTAGTACCCAGGGGGGGGGGTTAGGGTTTGACCCCCCCCCCCCCCAAAAAAAAAAAAAAAAATGGTCAGACTTGTAAATTATGCGGTGCCCGCATAATGCGTAAGTACCCAATTATGTTTTTTTGTTTAACCCACCTCCCCTAGAAAAAAAAAAAACAGAAATTCCATCCCTTATGGAAGTTTCCCCACAAATAACCGGTCCCCTAGTACAAATTTGCTCCACAGAAAATTTTCCATTACTCGGTTATTAAAATCAAGTTCCCCGCTATTAAAATGATATTTTTTGTCATTAAAAAGGACAACAACAATTCCGTTGAGCCGAAATATATAGCCCAAATTTGTTTACAAATTATTGCATATTCATCCTATTTTATTTTATTTCATTAGCATGAACCAAACTTGATTTCTTTTTGATACAACCTTCCATTTTTGATACACGGCAAAAATAAAGAAAAAAAGGAATCAATATGCGACTTCTCAAACAAAAAAACAGGTGTCAAAAGCAATTAAGAAATCCCGCCTCGTTTCAAAGGATAAAATTTTGAAAAAAAATTACTATTAAGAAAAAGTTGCCATGGGACATTGATTCAGGAATGGTAACTATTATTTTGGTTTGTTTTAAAAGTAAAAGTTTATTCAAAAAAAAGTTTATGATGATTTCTAAAAAAAGCCTAAAAAAAACACATCAAAAATAGTGTCAGATCAATATGAAAAGTGTATGACCATTGGAATCTTGCATAGTTGAAAAACATTGTACAGGGGAATACCAGTTCCCCTCATTCAGTGGCAGATCCAGCGGGGAGGGGGCGAAGGGGCGCACGCCCCCCTAGTGTAGCCTAAAGTAGTGTAATTTACTTAATTTACTCAAGTTTGCGTTAATTAAACTTACTCCTGACGCAAGTTTATCGGATCAACGATTTTGCACCCCCCTAAATTTTTATTATTGGGTCCACCTATTCTGGCCCCCCCCCCCAAAAAAAACAACAAAATCCTTGATCCGCACCTGTCTTCTCATTGAATAACAAGGAAAATCACTTTTCTCAACAATTTCAATCTGAATATTTATCTTAAACTTACGTTTAAACTTACCTCCGATTTACATCAGAAAACAAAATTTGCCCCCCCCCTTATGTAGAAATGTATACCCTGAATCAGCAGATATAGGGGGGGGGCTGAAAATTCATTCCCGATAGAAATGATTATTATATTTGTAATCAGCATAAAAAAAAAGGCATAAAAAGCATAAAAAAGAGCATTAAGGAGCATAATTTACTTAATTAACTCAAGTTTACGTTAATTAAACTTACTCCTGATGCAAATTTATCAGATCAACCTACGTTGCACCCCGTAATTTTTTTATAGAATCCAACTATTTTGCCCCCCCCCCCCCAAAAAAAAAAACGCCCCCCCCCCCCCCGCCCCCCCCGGCCCCCCCCCGCCCCCCCCCCCCCCCCCCCCCCCCCGCCCCCCCCTCCTTCATCCGCACCTGCCCACATTGAATAACAAGGATAATCACTTTTCTCAATAATTCCAATCTGAATTATTATCTTCTCTGAAAATCAAATTTAAATAAAAAATTTCTTATATTAATAAACCTTTTACAATTTAATGTTTTGTTTGCCATCATGAATCATGAATTTGCCAAAACATGAATTAGCAGGTTCTGCCTATAGGCCTAGCAACTAACAAGCGGACGAAACCCGACAAAAGCGATAACAGGAAATCCATGAACGGAACAAAGCAATATTGCGTAATAACTATATACATGAGCGATTCCTATATGTCCGTCTATAGGAAGATTTGACACTTCTTAGTAAATTTAAAAATAGGAAGCAATGTACAATCGAAACTATTTGAATTAGTAACCTACTCGTTCAGAAAAGAAACAGGATTTTAACTGTAAAAAAATCAAGTTTCTAGGTGGTATAATACAGTAATTAGAGTAGTTTAAATGTCAAAAAGTTTTTAAAATGATAATGCATCCCAGGTGACCGGAATTAGGAGACTTTTGTCCGTGAATAGGATGATGATTCATTCCTATCAAAGATTCTGTCCGGGAATAGGCAGGTGGCCGACTACTGGGTGTCTTACCCTAGTCTAATTTCTGTTCATTTTGAGTTTCATTTATTTATTGATAGTGATTTGTGGTAGTCTTATGCTTGGATGATCACTTGACGTCATTTCTGCTCATTTTTGGCTTAATGGAGCTCTTGACTTTCTCTCCATCATGCTTGACTCTTAGAATGAAACTAGAACTATGCATTTCTAATCAAATAAGCCTCCACTAAAGTTCATAAGAACCTTACATCCCCCAGGGCATAACTTAAACCCTTATCCCCATACTCTGGGAGGTTGTGTCAACCCCAAAGGCTGTGTTATGAGATCTTTGGACTATTTTTGAACAAATGGCTTTCTTAAAATTTTTATCAGATGCATTGGGGGAAAATAGGATGTTGGGGTGTTTAGCTGCCCTCCAATAAATGTCACTTTTAAAAATGGCTCTTCAACTTCCTATTTCTAATCTAAGGAGCCAAAGTTTGTACAACCATCATTTCCAGAAAAAAACCTTAAATGCCATCAGGGCATACCTTACAACCCTTGCCCTGAGGACTGTGAGGGGGTTTTTGTCCTCAAAGACATAATTCCTGGACTTTTAAACTATGTCAAACAAAATAACTGACTCAAGATTTTTTTGATTGAAAGTGTTGATGACATAATTTTTGGACCTTTCAGCTACACTGAACAAAATGGCTATCTCAAAAATTATGATTGAATGTGTTTTTGGGAAATGATTGGTGTATGTGGGGGGGGGGGGGGGGGCTGGATGACCTCCAATCACTTTTGACTGTTAAAAAGGCAAGTAGAAATTCTGATTACCAATCAAATGAGCCCCCTCTGAGGTTTATACAACCACCTTTTCTATAAAAAAATCTTATATCCCCACAGGGCATAACTTACAACCCTTGCTCTGAGGGTTGTGGGGGGGGGTGTCATAATTTCCAGACCTTTAAACCATGCTGAACAAAATGGCTATCTCAAAATTTTGGTTGGATGTGTTTAGAGAAGTTATTGATGTGGGGGGGGGGGGAGCTGGTTGCCCTCCATGAGCTCTTTTGAAGTTCTTATGACATTTTTTCTATAAGAAGTGCAGTGGTCTAAAAAAAACAATATGTTGTGGCCACATCACTCTTTACTTAGGCAGTGCTATCACGCTGCCTATGATATTTTGTTTGGAGATTTTAATATACAGCACTGGAAGTGCCAATTAGACCAGGTAAGCCCCCCCCCCCCCTAAAATTCAGCATATTGGCGCCCATGAGGAGATGCATTTTAGATTGCTAATTTTATTTTATTTTTTATGGTTAAAGATGTACTTGTGACAATTCACCCACATTCCTGATGGTCTCATGTACAGCCCTTGGCTGTATTAAAAATTAATATACACTAAAAAACAGTATGCTTCAATTTGACTGCATGTTTTAGGCTCATTTTCAACACAATAGGCTAGGAGTCATTATGCTGAAAGTGCCCCTCAATCTTGATGGTCTCCTGTAAGCCTATAGGCCTGATATCTGATTTAAAACCAGGTAGCCTACTGTGTGTAGACTTGAGATATTGAGCATGAGCTATTAGGCCTATGCTGAATATTGGATACACATACTAGGCCTATTTGAAATGATGGTAAAATTCTACTTTTGGGTATCTTGGAAAGGGGTTAGGTTATGAAAATGAAACTTTCAGGGATGGGCCTATGGACTAAAGTAGGCTATGTCCCAGGAAGGTACTTTGAAGTACCTACCTCCACTCCTTCTCCCTCTAGAGGTCCCTGACTTTTGATGGCCTTTAAAATTTCTTTGTATTATAAATGTGAAACCTCGAAAAATAGATCATCTGGTAAATTCTAGTTTAGCTAGTTTTTTGCTGTCTTAGAAAAGGATTCGGTTTGGAAACTCAAACTTTCAGGGATGGATCTACAAACTAAAGTAAGTCATAGAAAGGTATTTTGAAGTACCTACCTTTGCTCCCTCTCCCTTTGCTTGACCTTTGAAAATCTTTGTGTTATAAAATTGAAACCCTGCAAAATAGATCAAATAATCTTCCAAGTGTAAAACTACCACAAATCACTATCAACAATTAAATGAAACTCAAAACAACCATAAATTATAATAATAGCCAAGTCAAACTCAAAACAAGGAAAAATTAACATTACTAGGGCTGACAACCCCATGCCTTCTCATAACATAGCTTAGGCCTTACTGAAAAAAACAAAACAAAAAAAACTTTCAGTTTAATTTGCTTATACTGATATTTATTCCTTAAAATTAAAAATGGGTAAAAAAAAGTGAGTAAAAAGAGTTTTTTACTTATTTAAGTAAAAAAAGGGAAAACATTTGAATACATTTTGTTTTCAGTAAAGCACAAATTATGTTTCTGGTCTTGAGAAGGCTTGGTGTTATCAGCCCTACTAATGTTAATTTCTGCTCGTTTTGAGTTTGACTTGGCTATTTATTCTAATTACTGTTCATTTTGAGTTTCATATTGATAGGGATTGTGCGTGGTAGTTTTACACTTGGATGATTACTTGACTTCATTTCTGCCCATTTTTGCTGAGCTCTTTACTTTTCTTGAAAACCTTGTTTTGTGGAAAAGTTTTTTTTAGATGAATTTCAGTTCATTTTTATTGACAAAGTCATTTTCATGAAAAAAAGTATGTTATATCTTTTTCAGTTTTTTCTATAAGAATCCATAGTTTGGCATAATTGCAGGGGTTTGACATGCCCAATATCCTTAAAGACATAGTTGCTGGACTGTTCTACTATGCTGAAAAAAATAGCTGTCTGAAAGTTTTGATTAGAGGTGTTTGGGAAATAAATTGACTTAGAGATGGGCTGATTGCCCTTCAATCTCTTTTTACTCTTAGAAAGGACACTAGAACTTTTAATTTTGAATCAAATTAGCTTCTTTAAATGTTTTGATGATATTTCTATCTATTATAGCCTTTTTGAAAACCAGCATGTATGCAGTTTTTTCATGTGATTGGAACACCCCCTAAATGCTTCCTAGAAGTTTCACCTTAATACTCTACGCATCATTAGTTACAGCAACTGTAGTTGCAGTACTAAAAGTATACACATAGTGCCTTCTGGCTAGTTCAAAATCCCCTACAACTTAATCTTAAAGATCTAACTTAATAATAATAATAATAATAACATGCTCATAGTTTGTTTTGATTTAATTCAATGTCTGCCTAGATATTTCTTATATTTGATTACTGAAGACATTGTTATATTCTCTTTGGACTATTGGCTACAAAATGGCTTTCTCACAATTTTGATCAATGTTGTTTGGGGAGTAGAGGATATCAGGGAGAAGAGGGGGGGGGGGGTGCTATTTTCTTTCCATCATGCTTGACTCTTAAAAATGGAACTAGAGGTATGCATTTCCAATCAAATCAGCTCCTCTAAAGTTCACAAGACCACCTCTTCATAAAAACCTTACATCCCACAAAACCCTAAAGTGATTGACTGTGGGGGAGGGGGAGCTGGTTGGGAAGTTCCTATGAAAGGGCATAACTTAAAACCCTTATTCCCATACTTTGGGGGGGCTGTGTCAACCTCAAAGGCCATGTTATGAGATCTTTGGACTATTTTTGAACAAATGGCTATCTTAAAATTTCTATTGGATGCATTGGGGGGAAATATGCGTGGGTGGGATATAGCTGCCCTCTAATAAATTTGACTCTTAAAATGGCTCTTCAACTTCCAATTTCCAATCCAATGAGCCCCCTTCAAAGTTTATATGAACACTGTTTCCATAAAAACCTTAAATGCTCTTGGGGTATACCTTACAACCCTTGCCCTGAGGACTGTGAGGGGGTTTTCATCATCAAATCCATAATTTCTGGACTTCTGAACTATGTCAAACAAAATAACTATCTCGAAATTTTTTGTGTGGTGTTGTGTTCTGGAAGTGTTTGGGGAAATGATGGGGATAGGGGGGGGGGGTGGTTGCCCTCCAATCACTTTTGACTATTAAAGAAGGCACTAGCGCTTTCAATTACCAACTGACTGAGTCCTTTTCAAAGTTTCTATGAAAAACAAATGGCCATCTTAAAGTTTCTATCAGATGCTTTTCTGGAAAATACAACATGTGTATGTGTGTGTGGGGGGGGGGGGGGCTTTTTGCCTTCTGATCACTTTGACTCTTAAAAAGAGCACTATAACTTCCAATTACCAATCCAATGAGCCCTTTTTTGAAGTTTATATTACCACCATTTCTATAAAAACCTTATATGCCCCCAGGGTGTAACTTACAACCCTTGACCTGGGGGCTATATGGGGGGGAGGAGTTATTCTGAAAGACATAATTTCTGGACCTTTCAACTACACTGAACATGATTGGTGTATGGGGGGGGGGCTGGATGACCTCCAATCACTTTTGACTGTTATAAAGGCCAGTAGAACTTCTGATTACCAATCAAATGAGCCCCTCTGAGGTTTATGTGACCACCCTTTCTATAAAAACCTTATATCCCCAAAGGGCATAACTTACAACCCTTGCTCTGAGGGTTTGGGGGGTGGGTTGTTGTTCTCAAAGTCATAATTTTGGGACCTTAAAACTACACTGAACAAAATAACTATCTCAAAATTTTGATTGGATGTGTTTGGGGAAGTGATTGATGTGGGGGTGTAGAAAATCTTGATGTTTATTTATTTGATATAGAAACCCAGGTCACCTAGAACAGAAAGGTAAGAATATTACATCCTTCCTCCTTTCCAAACTAGCGAGCTGTACAAAACATAATAAACAAATTCCACTTTTAAATACTAAACACACTGCCATAATACATTACTATATCTCTTTATGAGGAGCGCTAGGCTCACTCCTCCCTTTTTTTTTTTTTTTTTTTTTTTTTTTTTTTTTTTTTTTTTTTACAATGTTCACTTCACTTTTGAAACAGGGGGTGGTGGGTATTCCTTTAATTCACGGATTACCCATTTCACAGGTTAAGCCTCTGGACTGGATTCACAGTGCGACCGGTACGGGTTATGTAGGGGGTATCATGGAATTCTGTATGGGGTCACGTGACTGGTGCTTGGTACAGGTATGGGCCTGTTAAGTGTTGGGCTATGAACGCGAGTGAAGGGTTTCAGACGGTTTTCATCTGGTGTTCTAGGGACGGGGGTAGGCATTGTTTCTGATAGACTCAGTGGTGTGGTTGGAGTATCTGTATGGGGAAATCTGTTCAGTTGTGGTGGCGTCTGGGGACTGAGGTTGCTGACAGACTATCTTTAGTGGCGCCTGTTCCTTCTGTAGGTTGCTCCGTCGTTTGTCTTGACTATGTAGGATCTGGGATTCACATCTGCTCTTTTGACAATGCCCGCCTGCCAGAGTTTGCCGTGGATTTGGGCCTGTACAGGTTGTCCAATTTGTAGGGGTTTCAGTTTCTTTGACTGCCAATCATAGTACTTGCTCTGGCGTGACTGTTGCTTCATTCGATTCTGTCGAAATTGCTTGTGGTGAATGGTCTTTGGTGCAAGCAATTCTTTGGTGCATGGGACACTATTGATCTGAGATTTCTGCTCATTAGCAATTGTGATGGGGAGGCCAGACCATCAACTGGGGTGTTCCTGTACTCTAGCAATGCCAGCTCAAAATCAATTCCAGCAATATTGGTTTTACTCAGGATATCTTTGGCCGTCTGTACGGACCTTTCTGCCAATCCGTTTGATTGGGGGAAATGTGGTGAGGATGTGGTGTGGGGATATTTCCCAATCCGATATGAATTTTTGGAAGACGGATGATGTAAATTGTGGGCCGTTGTCGGTAATGAGCATACGAGGAATTCCATAACGAGCAAAGTGCTTTTTCAGGTACGGAATTATTTGGTGAGCATATGTACTGCTTCCCAATCTATCGACTTCAAAAAATCGACTGTAATAGTCGACCGTAATGAGGAAAGTTTTCTCCGTTTTTGTAAAAGAGGTCGCAACCGATTTTTCCCATGGTAAGTCAGGGATGTCATGTGGCCTCAAGGGCTCTTTCTGGTTTGAGTTCTGGAGTCTGGTGCATGCATAGCAGTGTTTGATATATTCCTCAATATCTTTTGTCATCCTTGCCAAAAAATGACTGAGCGAGCACGCTGTTTAGTTTTTTCGATACCCAGATGTGATGCGTGTAAGCAGTTGAGGATATCTTTGCGGGAGATTTTGGGTATGACCAGGCGATCTCCTTTTAGTATAATTTGGTCTATGACCGTTAGGTCATGCTGGACATTCCAGAATGGGGTGAGAATTGCTGGGAGTTTTCTTCTGGATGCTGGCCAACCACTTTTGATTGTCTTAGCCAGCTCAACCAATTGAGTGTCAGCTGTTGTCTCTTGTTTGAGCTTTTTAAGTCTGTCATTGCTGATTGGTTGGATTGACATAACAGAATGCACATATGATTCAATATCTTTTTGCATCTCTCCATCCTCTTCAGGGAGATGCATGCGTGACAGGGCATCGGCAACTGGAATCTCTTTGCCTGGGCGGAATGTTATGGTGAAGTCGTATGGTTGGATTCTCAGTAACATCCACTGGAGTCTTGGTGACGACTTTGATATTGGGCGATTCAGGATCACTTGGAGAGGCTTGTGATCCGATATGATTATGAACTTCTGGCCATAGAGGTATTGGTGGTAGTGCATGCAGCCGAAGAGAATAGCGTATAGTTCCTTTTCTATCTGCGAGTAGTTCTGTTCGGTGGTGTTCAAAGAGCGTGATGCAAAGGAGATTGACTTCCCATTTTGAATAAGGGTGGCTCCTAGGCCAAACTTCGAAGCGTCAACTTGTAGTTCGATTTTCCTGCTTTTGGATCGAAAAATGTCAATGAGCTGCAAATGGATTCTTTGATGTTGTTCAATGCTATATTGTGTTGTGGCTCCCACTTGAGCTGTCGCTGTTTTGCCAGGTTACGTAGGGGCTGATTTAGTGATAAGGATGCTAGATTGGGAATGTACCTTGCTAGGTAGTTCATCATTCCCAGTATGGTCTGTAGTTCATCCTTGGTAGATGGGGGTCTCATTTCTTTCAGTGCACGGACCTTTCGTGGGTCTGGGTGGATACCACCTTTTGATATTATGTGTCCAAAGTATGGTATGCTGTCGCACCCGAACACACATTTTTTTAGGTTGAATTTCACAGTCCTTTCGCGTGCTCTGATTAGTGCACTGCGAACATTTGCGTCGTGCTCCTCTATGGTTTCCCCAGATATAATGATGTCATCGACTATGACGGAAAAACCTTTAATGCCTTCAAATGCCTCTTCCATACGGCGTTGAAATTCATCCTGCACTGAAATCAACCCAAACGGCATGCGTTTGAACATGTATTGGCCGTATGGAGTGTTAAATGTTGTTAGATGAGATGATTCGTTGTCAAGGACGAGAGACCAATATCCGTGACGTGGGCGTTCAGCTTGGTGAAAAATTTAGCACTGGAGTGTTTTAGTATTGCTTTGTCAAATGTGGGCATTGGGTGGTGGGGTCTTTTGATGGCCTTGTTCAGGTCCTGTGGGTCAATGCAGACCTGGAGGCTTTTGTCAGGCTTTTCGACCACACTGCAGCATTTACCCAATCTGTGGGGTAAGTAACCTTTTTGATGACCCCAAGTGCCTCCATCCTGTCTAGTTCCTTCTTGAAACCTGTTTTGGAGAGATATTGGGATGCGTCTGGCTGGTACAGCCTTAGGTTCGGTTCCTTCTTTGAGCGTTATGTGACACTCACCTTCGAGCTGTCTATACCTTGAAATACGTCTTTTGAATTCCTCGATGAATGGGTTTGGTTTTGTCACAGTAAGTATCAGCTTAATTAATTTTAGTTTCTTGCTGGTTTCGAAGCCTAGGATTGGGATGGGGCGCGTCTTTCACTATGAAGAAGGGCTGTGTCTCAGTGCATCCGTTGGTATAAATGCGCAGTTAAGGCTGCAAACGCCAAGCGTTGGGATCTTCTGTCCTCCGAAATAGTAAGAATTTGTAGTGTCTTATTGACTTTGGGCCTTGGTTTAAGGGTATTAAAAAATGTTTCAGGTATGATGTTGGCCTGTGCACCCGTGTCAATTTTGAAAGTGATACTGATGTGTTCGTTGATTATGAGCTTCACATATGGTTGATCATCCCCTTTGTTCATGTTTATGGTGTCAATGAAGAGCTCATCATTGCTGTCTGGTTGATGCTCGTTTGTTTGATGTCGTTGATTTATTACGTTCACCACCTTTTTTGCTACTTTTGCAAACCTTTGCAAAATGGTTTGGTTTTTCACAGTTACTGCATATTTTTCCTTTAGCGGGGCATTTATGGGAAGGTGAATAATCCCTCCACAGAAATAGCATTGTCTTACAGATGGGGCATGGTTTGATTTCTTTGCCCTCCTGACAAATCCACTTCATGCTTTATGCATGTTTCTTGATAAGCTTGGCTGCCACAAGTATCAGGCTGTGACATTGTCCTGAGCTGCACCTGGGTTTCTATATGTGTTCGCACTATAGTAATTGCTTGTGACAGAGTTAGATTGGAACCTGCTTGGAGGAGTTTCTCTCTGACTTTTGCTGAAGAGATGCCACATACAAGTCGGTCTCTTACCATTTCATCTCTCATGGCTGTTGTGAATATGCACATTCACGAGCCAAAAGATTCAGATCAGTTATGTATTGATCCACTGGTTCACCATCTCGTTGATCACGTTTATGAAAGAGATATCTTTGAAACACTGTATTGCCACTGAGGGAGGAAATATTCACTGAACTTGTCCATGTATGGTTGAATTTTGTCCTGTTCATCAGCTGTAATTGTAAAGGTACTAAAAATGTCTCGCCCTTTATCTCCAAGCCAGATCAGCAGGAAGGCGCATTGCACTTTTTCTGTCTTTCCGCTAAGGGGTCCTTGGAACATCAGCTTTGGCATGGTTGTTAAATCTTGTCCACGCCTCTTTGAGGTTATCACTTGTCCCAATCCATTGCAGGGTAGGGGACGTTGGTTTTCCATGTTGTTTTTTCCCCAGAGGATCTGACACCATGTAGAAAATCTCGATGTTTATTTATTTGATATAGAAACCCAGGTCACCTAGAAACAGAAAGGTAAGGAATATTACAGGGGAGAAGGAGCTGGTTGCCTTCCATGAGCTCTTTTGAAGTTCCTATGATCTTTCTTTCTATAAGAATTGCCCTGGTCTAAAAAAAAAATAATATATTGTGCCCACATTGCCTTTGACTTAGGGAGTGCTGTCATGCTGCCTATGATAATTTGTCCTGAAATTTCAATTATACAGCACTGGAAGTGCCAATTATACCAGGTAAGCCCCCCCCCCCCCCTAAAATCAGTCTATGGGCACCCATGAATCTAATGGTGCTACTTTATTTTATTAAGATGTTTCCTTCTGGAGAACTGCTGTCATGCAACTTTTTCCTAAGCTAATCTTCTATACAACTAGGCTCCCTATGTGGAAACAATGTTGTAGATTTATGGTCAAAACTATGCTAGTATATATTGGCTGACTACAATCTAGGACAACTAATTCTTTTAATGTAAGAAACTACAAAAGTAACTCTCCAATCCTAGCCTGTTAACATAAGACTATAAAGCTCCACTGCACTTGCCTTAGGTTGGATGCATCTATGATACTGTCTGTCCTTGATCTAGATACCTTGAAAATTTTAGATTCCATGCCCAAGATTGGTAGCATTACTCAAGTTTAGGCTCAAGCTTACAGTGAGTAAGCAAGTACACCAGAATGTGCAAAGAGACAAATTCATGAAACTCATTTTATGGATACTGAGTAAAACAAAATATACAAATGCCATAAATATTATGGTTCTATATACTGCCTTAAAAAAGGAGGTTTTGACCAAAGCTGTAACATTATTTCTTGAGATGACATAGTCAGGTAACATATTACATTTTTTATAGGACCAATTTACAAAGAACCCTGTCCAACCTTTCTTCTGCCATCAAAGGCTTCATTTGAAACTGAAGGCAATTGGAATTGAAGAGGGTGTGGTGGACTGGATCATGTCTTAAAGGGAAGAAAGCAGCTGGTCAGAGTTTTGAGCAAAGGTGGCAGAGTTTACTACTCAGAAATAGCTGAGGTCTTAAGCAGGGTTCCTCAAGGAACAGTTTTAGGACCTACACTCTTCATTGTATTCATTAACAATTCTCCAAGAACCATTACAGGCAAACTTAGCTGTACGCCAATGACTTGAAGCCAACTCAGCAACGTGTGGCCTCAATAGAGTCAGATCTTGCCCAGCTTTGGCAAATGGGCCAAGATATGGATGCTCAAGTTAATGTAGATAAGTGTAAGGTTCTCCATTTTTGGAAGAAACAACACATGATGGCAATACTCTTATGTCAGTAAATGTAGGTCCAAGACAACCACTTTCTGAGAGTTCCTCTGAAAGAGATCAGGGGGTTGGTCATTGTAGATGAACACCTTAATTTCAACTGCCACACCTGAGCTGCAGTAGCAAAGGCAAACCAAACTCTCAGTCTCATCAACACACAATGACAAGTAGATCCCCTGCAATAATCACAAAACTCTACAAGAGCCTGGTGAGACCAAGATTAGAATTTGGAATGTTTGTAGCAATGCCAGACAAAGAGTATGCATGTTGACTGCAATGCCTCAAGCTACCAACTCTAACACATCGTCAGTGAAGAGGTGATATAATAATGACCTACAAACTGCTCCAGACTGATGACAAAGACTTATTTCAGCCTGCCAGTCATCGAGAACCAGGGGGGGTCATTCAGTGAAGCTGTTTCAGGGAAGCCTACTAATACAAGGAAGAGGAACCATTTCTTCTCCAACCACATCATAAGCCTTTGGAATGATCTGAGCAAAATGACAGTGAGTTCACCATCCATTGACAGTTTCAAAGCAAATCTTGATAAGGAATGGGAGACCAAACTATGGCTCACGCAATGGGATGAAGCTGATGTCCTGCAGCCCTATCATCACTAACTGACATACCCTGGATTGTCCATATTGCTAGCAAGTGCAATTTAAGGTTTTAAGGTAAAACCTTTTTCTGATAATTTTAATTTGTTCTGCTTTGTGGGCAAATAATTGCTAAACTGAAAGAAATTGCTGAAAGATAAATTATCAATACCTTGCAATTTGAAATATATTAAGTCCAATTTATCCCTCCTGAATTGCAGAAATGGTAGGCTTAAACATCTTAAACTGCACTCACAAGGCAAGTACTTCAAGTAAAGTACAAAATTTTATGCCTGTTTTTGCACCTTTTCCATAAGCTGTGAATAAGATTTTCTTGGTGAAAAAAAAAATAAGTCTTCCAATGCTGCTAAAATTCTATGTTTGGTTCAATAAAGACCATTAGTATACTGACATGTCATCTACAGAAATTTCGAACTTGGTTGGTAAACCCAGCAGTTTTACCAACTCCAGCCATAATTTTACAGATAGTGCCACAATTTTCCATTTGGTTAAATAAACAGCATAAAATAGTGACATGATATGTATCAAAATCTGTTGGTAAATGCAGTGGTTTTACTGACCCATGCAGTAATTTTATGTATTTTTTTTCAAAACAGACATTATGTAAATTATTGACAAAAAACAGTCAGTAAAATGACCAGCCAGTCAGTAAAATCTCTTGCCGTCCCCCTCCCCCCCCCCAAACATTTTGGCTAGTAACAACACTGAATACAGCTAATATATCTTTATCAAACATTAATTGATTATTAAAAACAATACCAAGGTCCCTAATGGAATCAACAGAACATATCACTACACCACCAATAGAATACTGGTATGCTATTACATTAACTAGATAATTCATATCATAATAATTGGAATTCTGACAATACACCCTTTGGTACATGAAGAAGTGAAGGACAAAAATACTACTAATGAAATTCTTACTTGTAATATGAAGTGTGTCTATAGAATTTTTATGTTTCTTTCCATAGTTATCTACATTTTAAAACCCTCTGCTACTACTACTAGCAATTCACTACAGCCCTAATCTGTTTGATGCCAACAGAGCTATGCTTATTTCATCCCAGCACATTCAAAGTCTGTCTACATTCTCCCAAGAAGCTTTCAATTACCCTTAAATCCTTTATTACAACCTTCTCTCACCCCATTTGGGGACAACCTGCTTTTTGTTTGGCTTAAGATGTTTTGCATAATAGGGCAATCTTTTGTAATCTGTTATCCTTCATCTGAATAATGTGTCCTATCCATCTCAACCTTTCTCTTATTATGGCCCTAGAAAGCAGGATGGAACCGTTTTCTTAATACTGACTCCCCTACTGAATACCAGTTCAATTGTTATCGTTATTTATGGTTAAAATACTCAGGTTGATCACATGCTTATACAAGAAAAATGTAAAAGTGGTGGTTAGTTGTCTGACTACTAGGTACATTGCCCTTCACTTTTTTTTCTATCTGATTTGTGTACCAGTTTGTTCAGAATTGTTGAAAGATTGAGTAACTATGCCTTTAGGAATGAAATAAACCCCACAGCCCTTTGAGTAGGGGCATTCAGTTATGCAAATTGCCAATTGTTGATACATAGGATTAGTTATTGGGAAAGGGGCCATGTTTTTTCCTGAGCCTCCAAAAAGGCTAAGGGTATAAATGGGAAGCTTTCATTAAATGTTGGAGGGGAGTGTTGAACTAAATGTGCATGCCAGTTATCAAAAGGATGTATCTGCAATGTCTCAATAATGGCCTAGGGTATTAAGTTGAAATTTGCATGGTATGATGAGGGGAATGTTAACTGATCAAAAAACAATATGTGGATACTGCTACTACCACTTCTGCTACTACTACTACTACTCCTATTTGTACATCTATTATTACTACTCTGGCTAAGGGTACTAAGGTGAAACTTCAGGGAATGTTCTATGGAAAGTTGAACTGAATCAAAGCATACAATGTGCACACAGGTTGTCAAAATGGTGTATCAGCAATATCTGAGGAGCAGCATAGAGTATTGCATTAAACCTTTCAGGTATGTTGAGGGGATTTTAAACTGACCAAAAGGCTTCATATACAAGCTGCAGCTACTACTTCTACTGCAACTATTACTACTGCTACTACTTCAACCACTACTACTGCTAAGGATAAGTGTATTAGGGTAAAATTTCCAGGGGATGTTGTACTAAATCAAAACACACTATATGCATGCAAGTTGTCAAAAGGGGGTATCAGCAAAATTCCAGAGATAACTGAGAGTATTTATATAACCTTTTGGACTATGTTGGAGGGGATTATATTGAAGTTACCAAAAGTAAACATGTGCATACTACTACTACAACTACTGAGACTAAGGATATTAAGGTGAAACTTTCAAGGAAAGCTAAGGGGAATGTTGAACTAAATCAGAACACCATACACATGCCAGTTATAAAAAAAACATATCAGCAAAGCCATTAGGAATGGCTTTGAGTATCAAATTGGAACTTTCAGGACATGTTAAGGGGGATATTGAACCAGTGAAATAGTACTAAGTTTGTGCTACTGCTGCTACTATGGTAACTACTACTAGTACTACTTGGGCTAAGGGTACTAAGGTGAAACTTTCAGTGAATGTTTAGGGGAGTGTTGAACTAAATGAATACACAGTGCATGTTGGTTGTTAAAACACTGTGTCACTGTTTGGGACTATGAAGTAATTATAAGGGAACAAAAAGAAAAAAAGCAGAATATATATATATATATATATATATATATATATATATATATATATATATCTATATATATATATATATATATATATATATATATAATATATATATATATATATATTATATATATATATATATATATATATATATATATATATATATATATATATATATATTATATATATATATATATATAATATATATATATATATATATATATATATATATATACTATATATATATATATATATATATATATATATATATATATATATATATCTATATATATATATATATATATCCCGCTTTCTAGGGTTATAATGAGAGAAAGGATGAGGTGGCTAGGACACGTTCTGTGGATGAAGGATGGCAGATTGCCACAAATTGTCCTTGTCGGCTAACTGTGTAGAACCAAACGAAAGCATTTTGTCCCCATATGGGTTGGGAGAATGTTGTAAGGATATATATATATTATATATATATATATATAATATATATATATATATATATACTATATATATATATATATATATATATATATATATATATATATATATATATATATATATAATATATATATATATATATATATATATATATATATATATATATATATATATATATATATATATATATAATATATATATATATATATATATATATATAGTACCGGGAGCCCCGCGGCTTCGCCGCCGGTCCCTGACACTCGGCACACGGCAGGCTTCTATATATAGATTCTCACTGTCGTTTGTCTTCTAAACTTAGACAATTTAAGCCTTTTCTTGATGTCATGACGTCCAAATGGACCTTAAATTAGAAATGGTGCCTTTGTAAAATTACTTCTTTTTCATATTTGACTTTTGCCTCTGCCTGTCTATTGTCATTATGAAAGACATATCGCCGAACCATTGTTTCTTTCAATTGTTCTGGTGGTGGGACACAAATTTCTTTTTCTTTGAACAATTTATCTAGTCCAGATTTTTTATTTTCAAAGGTATGGAAGGTATTGGCGACCACCTTTGTTTCTTTTAATTGTTCATGTGGTGGGACAAAAACTTATTTTTCTTCCAACGATTTATCCAGTCCATATTTTTGATTTTCAAAAGTATGGTAGGTATTAATGACCTTATCCATGTCAAAATCCAAAACACAATCATCATCGTTATCATTTTCAATTTGTGTGGTTCGGTATACCTCGGCTTATCTTTCGTCATTACGAAATACGCATCTCCGAACCTTTGTTTTTTAACAAAGGTATGGGGCACGCGGCAGGCTTCTATATATAGATTCTCACTGTTGCTTGTCTTCTAAACGCAGATAATTTAAACCTTTTCTTTATTTTATGACGTCCAAATGGACCTTAAATTAGAAGTGGTGCCTTTGTAAAATTACATTTTTTCTTATTGGACCTTTAACTTTTGCCTTGGTTTGTCTTTTGTCATTATGAAAGACATATCGCCGAATCATTGTTTCTTTTAATTGTTCAGGTGGTGGGGCAAAAACTTATTTTTCTTCCAACGATTTATCTAGTCCAGGTTTTTGATTTTACAAGGTATGGAAGACATTGACGACCACCTTTTGTTTCTTTTAATTGTTCAGGTGGTGGGACAAAAACTTCTTCTTTTGCCATGGCTTGTCTTTTGTCATTATGAAAGACATATCGCCGAACCTTTGTTTGTTTTAATTGTTCAGGTGGTGGGACAAAAACTTGTTTTTCTTCCAACGATTTATCTAGTCCATATTTTTGATTTTCAAAAGTATGGTAGGTATTGATGACCTTATCCATGTCAAATCCAAAAACCAATCATCATCGCTATCATTTTCAATTTGTTTGCTTCATTACACCTCGGCTTATCTTTTGTTATTATGAAATACATATCGCCGAACCTTTTTTTTTTTTTTTTTTAACAAAGGTATCCTAGGCATTGATGAGCTTATCCATGTCAAAATCCCAAACCCAATCATCATCGCTATCATTTTCAATTTTGACACGTTTTGATTCTGGCTGTCCAGGTTGATTTTCATCGACTCGCTGCTCTTCATTTTCATTTTTGACTCCCTCACTTGTTTGGTGTCGTAT
>CM051256.1:98406497-98516497 GCA_027921565.1 Artemia sinica | reverse complement strand
TCTGGCAAAAAATAGAAAATTCCACATTTTTGCAGATAGGAGCTTGAAACCTCTACTACAGGGTTTTCTGATACGCTGAATCTAATGGTGTGATTTTCATTAACGTTCAATATTTTTTAGAGGGTGTTTTCCTTTTTTTTTTCGAAAAGAAAATAAATTTTCTCAGGCTTGTAACTTTTGATAGGAAAGACTAAATTTGATGAAACTCATATATTTAAAATCAGCATAAAATCTAATTGTTTTGATGTATATATTAATATCGAAATTCTGTTTTTTAGTTTCCTTACTTACAGTTCGTTACCACAAACTGTTTGAAAACAAATAAATGTGAATATTACTCTTAACAATCATTACTATAGGTATTTTAGCTTAGCATTTTCAGTCATAGGTGTGCATATACTCCACCCCAAGTGACTGGGAAAGGTATGGGGGGGAGGGCACGAAGGTGATAAGATTTACGCTACGGATTTTTGAGTGGGCGGGGACCATAGTGTGATGCTACCAACTACGCCACTATGGGCTGTTATGTTCTCACTATATTGTTTAGTAGCTTGAAAACTAATGTAGAACTTAATTATCAGACTGAACGCTGGGATTCAATGGTGAGCATAGTACCGATAAAGAAAAGTTCACTTAGCAGTCACCGGAAAGATTTTCTTGATCAAGAACCTAGTCCTAGTTCAGATTGCTACACTGGCATCAATGGTCTATTGAAAGCTGCTGAAGTAACAAGTCTCGAAGAAAATCGGCCAATGGAAGACGTTATCCATCACGGAAGGAAATCTGGTCTAGATGCTCAACCCTCAAATAATAGTTACTCCAACTTCTACTCCTACAGCTCAGTCAACGAGTCACTCACTGAAGATGAAACTATTGACAACGCTAGCCCTCTTGGTCCGATAAATCTCACAGGTATTTTATATTTTTTCCTTCGATTTGACCAATTGGGAATCAATTTTTTTGGTACTTGTATGATATACTCCCGACCTAAAATTCTTCTAATATGTTTCTCTGACGCTCAATCCTAATGAAAAAACCTAAGTATGATAAAAGCACAATACTTTAGAAACAAATTTGGGCTACATATTTGCACATTAGGAGTTTGGGGAAGGGGAAGTTCTGCGTGCTTAATATGTTAATATTAAGCCCAGATTATGTATAGCCCAGATTATGTATTTCTCATCTATTCTGTCGCCTCTCTTTATCTTATCACACGCTAAGCTGGAGGAAAATAACGAAAAAAAACGGTTCTTTAATGCGTCAATGAATGAACAATTTGAGCGGCCGGGATATGTCATACAAGTACCCTTTTTTTGGAAAGCTAGAATCTAGTCCACCTTTGACTCAGTGTTTAGAGCAGTCATATGTGATTCAGGCTAAGAGCTATTGATGCTAAAAAAGATCTTACTAACAATGTAATATATAGGTATTTTCGAAGACCACACTACCTTTCCATGACGTACAAATAACAGCTTAATAGGGACAAATCCTTTTATTAGACAGTGCAAACAATAACAAAATCTCTGAATATTTCGGTCACATACACAGTAGCCATCCTCAGCAGATAAACTCCTATGTACTTTATCTGCTGAGGACAGTCACTGTGTATGTGACCAAAATATCCAGAGATTTTTTTATTGTTTGCACTGTCTAATAAAAAGATTTGTCTCTATTGAACTGTTGCGTGTACGAAACGTATATAAATTATATCACCTACATATGGAAGGAGGGTAGGTTTTTTGGCCAAACAAGGAGGGTAGGTTTTTTGGCCAAACAAGGAGGGTAGGTTTTTTTGGCCAGCTGCTTGTCTTTTGAAACATGTCGGTAGTTATATAGTTTAGGGTTATGGCTTATGAGCGGGTTGTGGCAATTATTATTTGAAAAGCACAACTTTGTCACTTCGTAGGTAATTTCGAAGACCACACTGCCTTTCCATGACGATAAATAAAGGTTCAAATAGGGACAAGTCCTTTTACTAGACAGTGAAAAAAAAACAATAAATAAATATACTGGATATTTTGATCACATGTACAGTGTTCGTCGGCAGCAGAAATACTAAAATAAAACAATTAAAACCAATGATTTATATACAAAAGAATATAATTACGTATTGTTTATTGGTCTTATATTTTTCAATGCAATAGGCTACTTGAAGCAATTTCTCTTGACCTTCAAGGTTCCGGTTCATTAGCTCTATTTGAACTAATAGGTGGGCAGAGGTCAAACGCATTGGGAGAAATGAACCTTACTTTATCTTACTTCAGTAATTATCGTAAATTTACGATTAAATTAAATTGTGGTTGTACAGTTAATATTTAGAGCGAAAGGAAAACACAGCCTAGTAAACATGTTGAAACTATTCCAAAGTAAACGGGGGTATACTAGGGATGGGACAATCAGAATAGGGGAATTCTTTGAATCTGAACCTAGAAAAATGTCCTGGTTCCCAAACCCTTTATCTTGGCAATTTGTTAGTCTGTGATTGAAGAACTGCTGATTAAAGTCTTTAATCTATTCCCCTCCCTGAAATATCAAGATCTTACCATTTCCCAATCATTTTCTTATACTTACTTATGAAACATCTTTTACACGGATGCGCCGGTGCAATGCGTTTTGTCTGGGCTATTGACTGCTTGCGCTGGGTAGAAGTCTTTTGCTTCTACGCGAAAAGCTTTTATGTTGGCATGACTGTTGGCTTTTTCTTTTATGTATTTATAAAATACATTTTTTATGTATAAATAAAATATATATTTAATATAAATATATGTATAGTTAAAATATATTTTGTATTTCTTTTATGAAATATAAAACAAAATATGTTTTATATTTCTTTTATGTATTTAGATTTATCTTTTTCGTTGTCTGCTTCTTCTTTTATATCTTAATAACATATAATATAATTACATTTAAAAAAATGCTTTCGTTTCTTTAACACTGCAATATTACATGGTATATTTTTGTTTTGATTAGGAATCCAATCCTTCGACCAGTTCAGGAAATAGCTTTGGTTGGGAAAAAAAAAAGAAAGAATAGAAGCGCATATTTGGTGTTTCTAATAGTCCCGTGAATAAGAAAAAATAATTGAGCAATCATTAATTATTTGGTATTAGTCTTGCCAGTCATACTTTAGTCGAATTCGTTGTTGATAATATCATTGATGTAGCTTTTATTGTGATAATCTGGGGGTTTTTAGGCTACAATCCAGGTCGATCTTACACTAAGTTTGCCCATCTTCTAAACAATGCTTCAGTTACAAATAATCCAAATAACACAACCTTGATGTCTATACGTCAGCAGAGCTTGGTACTACTCTCGTGTAGTGGTCTATTCTTGTGTAACAAGCTCTGCATTGCAATATCTTTGGTGTGACGCGGTGTTTGTTAGCTAAGTGTGAAAGCAGCTTAGTTAGGATTATTCTTGCGTGTTTCATATTTTGAGTTTCCCTTCTTCCTGTGTGATTGTACCTTGAATGCTTGCCTGGCTGAGGATCAGCATTCTTTTCATTGTGTAATTATTTTTTGTTACTTGGTACAATTTCCTTTTTAATCGAAAAGTGTACTAGAACTCTTTGATGAGATGACACTTAGGGGTAGTTTGCACAGGATTATTCATTTAATGCATAATAAATTCATGGTTGTCTTTTATATTTAAACTGCAGTGCCAAGTTGATCAGTGCTATTAGGCTTTAAGAAACAAGAAAAAATTGCTTAAGTTTGCTTCAAGAATGATAACTTGTTTATAAGAAATAGGAGCTTGAAGGATTTATCTGTCTCTTTTTTTCTTTTTCTTTTTGGAGAGCATTAGCCGGGGACTGAAACGAGGTTGAGAGCTTTTTAAAAGCTCATTTGAAAGCAAAATCTTACATTTACAGGCTTAACATAAATTCATCCTGACTAAGCCATTGTAAATCGAGACATGGTTTCTAAAATAGATTACTTTTTTGTGATATTAATTAAAAAAACTTTCCGAAAAATAAGTTTTTCGAAGAAAAGTAAAGGCCATTTTAAACTTAAGCTCTGGAGATACAAATACCTGTTAAAATTCAAACTCAAAACGACCAGAAATTACTATTAAAGAATAAATGAAACCCAAAACGAACAGAAATTAAATAAACAATCATAGCAAAAAACATACAACAAGTAATAATATAAATGAATAAATAGATCTTAAAGCAAGTAATGCTTAGATTGAATATGAAAATCAAGCTTAAAACGAAAAAAAAAATAGTTTGCTATTAAAGTATAAATGAAACTTAAAACGAACAGAAATTAAATAAACAATCAGTGCGAACAAACATACAATATATATTAATGTAAATGAATAAATAAATCTTAAAACAAGTGAAACTTAAATTGAATATGCAAATCAAGTTTGAATTGAATAAAAATAACTACAAACAAGAGTTTGGGTATCGCCTGTATCGCCTCACTGCAGAAGCCTAAAACCTACTGCGTCATTGGCGCCTTACTGAAAACTATATGAGTCCTGAACAGTCTTGGAAAGTATACACAAAATCAATTTGAATATTAGATATATAATGATATTAATTGTTGAAAGATCCATCAGTTCAAGATTTTTTTTTTTTACTGTAATTTTATTTTCATTTTCAATGCTGTAAGAACAGGAAAACAATAAATTTGTAATATGCAAGTAATTCGTTTTCAGTGAAGCGTCAATGACGCAGAAGGCTTTAGGTTTTTACAGTTAAAGAAGGGGGCAGTATCCAAATTTTGTTTGTAGTAAAACTGTATTTGTCTTGACCAGTCTTGGAAAGAACTAATAAATTAAACTGAATATTTGATGTATAATGATATTAATTGCTGAAAGCTCATCAGTTCAAAATTTTACCGTAATTTTAATATTTATCTCAATATTAAGTACAAAAAAAATTTGTAGTATAATTCGTTTATATATATATATATATATACATATATATATATATATATATATATATATAATATATATATATATATATATATATATATATATATATATATATATATATATATATATATATGTATATATATATATACATATATATATATATATATATATATATATATATATATATATATATATATATCTATATATATATATATATATATATATATATATATATATGTGTGTGTGTGTGTATGTTTTAGGTCTTCCTAGTTTAACAGGAAATCAGTATTTGCCTTGTCCTCCGCTTTGGCTTTTTTTATTCACAAATAGTAATTTTTTTTTCTTCATTTTGACATTATTGCTTCAGTTCATCATAGATGCTATTGAAGTTCACAAAGAATTCTGAAAATACTATTAATTTGTATCTTGTGGTTAAAAAATAAACTAACGACATATTTAAGCAATACTTGTGCTTACTATAATAAGTTAGTAGTGATGACTTAGTATGTATTAGTTGATTTTTATAGACACATTACTCATGTAAACATTTTCTTTTAATAAGGGAGCCATTATGAGGAGGAACAAGTTCATCAGTGGAGGCATATAACAGAGAACAGTCAATTAAGTCCTCCAGAATCAAAAGTCCAAATATCTACTCTGGCTAGTAAAACTAACATGACAGCAGAAGAACTCGTTCATTTGTTGAGCAACAGGAATTTGCTACCAAAAGGTCCTCTCACCCAAGCCTTAATGAGTAAGTCTCTTTTGATTTTTTTTTCTGATTTCAATTATCAGCTGTCCAAAAGTAAATGGTAAACTACCAATCCAAAAGTAAAGTTATCCAAATTACCAGCTCCATGGTAATTTTCTACTTGAGGCCAAAAATCGGAATGCCACCTCCGAGCTAAAGCTACACTAGCCCATGGTAATTTGCCATTCTGAATAAAATTGAAATGACAGTTTTCCCCTTGTATAAACTGTTAAGCTTCAATTCCTAAAGCTAATTCTTAAAAATTTTAAGGTGTCATCACTATGTCAGCCTTAAGAGGGTTAAATCAGTGATGAGTTTGTCGTGACACCAGTAGGTGAATTGATAAATTTACTAACGTGAGGTTGACTCACGTTAACCTCACGTGAGGTGAAATGAGATGAAATGATGAAATTTTCTACTTGAAGCCAAAAATCGGAATGCCAACCTCAGCTAAAGCTACACTAGCCCATGGTAATTTGCCATTCTGGATAAAATTGAATCGAAGGGGTCAAATGAAATCACACAGCAATAAAATCACGCAGAATGTCATAACATCATGGTTGCAGCGGCAGCTGCAGCCTAGTAAAGAGCGAACAACAACCAATAGGAATCAAAAGTTAAGAAATGCGTTTTGAAAAAAACTACCCTGTGAAAAAAAAATTGCCATCTGACACTGACTCAGGAATGGTAACTAAGCAGTTAGGCAGATGGTTAAAAAAACAGTTGATAAAAGGTAGATGGTTGAAAAAGCTGGAAATAAACAGCTGGAATGACAGAATAAATGTCAAACAAAAAGCAATTATCCATAATGTCTTGGAAAGATTTAGCTCTAATCCAAGAAGATGATATGTATATATATATATATATATATATATATATATATTATATATATATATATATATATATATATATATATATATATATATATATATACTATATATATATATATATATATATATATATATATATATTATATATATATATATGTATTATGTATATATATTTACTTAGTATTTGTATATATTTAGTTTATATTTATATATAGTAGGGTTGCACCACAGTTTATAGACAGTAAGCTTATCGCAGATAATTTCTGGTCTTCGGTCTCGGTGCGAACAAAAAGCTCCTCCCACTTGTTTCTGCCTTAGCGGATTAGTCTGTTATCGTCAATCACTGAGAAATGGTTACCAAGTGCATTATTCGTAATTGCGAAAGCAGAAAAAAACTTGGTGAGCCAGCCAAGTGGTTTGCAAGCGTCCCATCTCACAGGTATGAATTAATTTATATACAAATTATGACTTAATCTATTATTTACGTGGACTCAACTGATCGGCCTATGTAGGATTTTATAAAAAAGGGGGTGGGGGGGTTGATGAAATTTGTGAAAATAAGGAATTTTTTCTTCTTCTAATAACTGGTGGGGTAGGTGTGATGGTTTCAGGGGCGGATCCAGGATTTTTTTAGGGGGGGGGGCGCAAAATAGGTTGATCCGACAAACATAATCAATCGAATATGGCTTGAGTGCAAAGACCTGAATTGGGAAAACTGGCTGCGAGGACTTCCCTTTGAACAGTTTATAAGATTTTTTTTTGCGCACACGTGCATATTACGAAGTAAAATTTAAGAATCGAGAAATCGAGAGACGTACCTATCAAGAAAATAAACTAGCAAGTAATTATTTTAGTTTTAGTAGTTTAAATATTTGATTATCTCTTTTTTGAACAAAGGGGTAAATTTTTTTTAAATTTATTTAAAATAAAACTTTTAAAACTGAAATATCAATGCGAAGCACCAAACATCATAATCAAATGTCATCGCTTTATGGCATTGTTCAAATCAAACTTATTTTTTACTTGATTATCGTCGTAAATTTATTCCTTGTCTTTCTTTCCATTCTTAAACCAATGTTATATTTACCTTTTGCATTATTACAGCCCACTATATATACATTCATATAAATTTATATGCAGTGTTATCGCCATACCAATTATTCTCCTTTCCTTTTTTATTCTTTAATAATAATTTCTGGTCGTTTTGAGTTTGAATTATTGTAGGCTTCTATTTCTACTGATCTTAAGTTTAATATGGCCTTTACTATTCTTTAAAAAAAACTTTCTTTTTCGTAAAGTTTTCGTAGTATATATATATATATATATATATATATATATATATATATATATATATATATATATATATATTATATATATATATATATATATATATATAATATATATATATATATATTATATATATATATATATATATATATATATATATATATATATATATATATATATATATATATATATATATATATATATATATATATATATATATATATATATATATGTATATATATATATATGTATATATATATATATATATATATAATATATATATATATATATATATATATATATATATATATATATATATATATATATATATATATATATATATATATATATATATGTATATATATATATATGTATATATATATATTTATATCGGCGCGTACAAACAACTCCTCTCATTTGATCTGCCATTAGCAGTCCAATTACCCTGGAACACGTATTTTGGCAGAAACTTTCTCAAAATGCCTTTGAAACCAACTTGAGGCTTCGAAACCTATTTTTAATTCCTAAAAACATCTAATAATAACATTACACTACTAACTACCGATTTTCATGTATGTATTGGAATAAATTAATTTAAAATTAGTTTCTTCAAAATTAATGTTCCAACGTTGAAGCAAGTTTCGCGTCCAAGAGAAATCTGACTTGTCTACCCGCGAAAAGATCTGATAACGCCTATGTTTCTATCTGCAAAAACGTTCTCCGGAGCACTCGCACCCCTGTCCGGGTTTTTATAATGGGAGAGATAGAGAATGATCATACTGCTAATTCTATAAACTGTGGGTCCTAACTATAAAATGATTTCGTGGGTCCTAGTTTCGATTTTGAATTTGATGGAGAAAGTGTGCCATTTTAAAATTTAAGATAACCTAGATTCAATAATCTTCCTGTGAAAATTTGTTGAAGGATTCACCTACATGACCTATGATTAAAGTGGACATACCACTCGATGCCTGTTTTTTAGGTTTCTTCCGAATATAATAATTATTTTGGACACAAATTCAATTTTAAACCGTATTGATTTAGGAGGGGGAGGGGGAAGGGGCTGTAATTTCCCTGAAAAAGGTTTTCTGTCATATGTAACCCATATCTTCAGTTGGGTCTTTGTGCGAAGACTTATTTAAAGCCAATGTCGTGCATCAATCAGCACATGGAAATGAAAAATTTGGCGAACAGTCTTTTAACTGAAAACAAAATCAACCCATGGAATTGATGGAAAACTATTGCATAAATATACACGAAAAGTGTGCCAAAACCGTAAATTTTTCAGCGAATTGTCAGCAGTGAGACAAAATAGGGTATACTTGCCAAACTAGATAGGTGTAAAATTTCTAAGGTGTTAGTCAAAGTCACCAAATGTATGTAATCTCTATAATTTGATATCGTCGCTTGTCTTAAGCTTTCAGAAATTACAAAAAGCAAGAAAACAGCATAAGCAAAACGTCTGCTCTTCAAACTAAAAAACTGATTTACAAGCCTTTATTGAAACTACTACCTGTTGCATTGCATTATGCCACATATTCAAACAAGGCTGGCTGATAAGTGTTACGGAAGCTTACGAATCATGTAAAGTAAGATTTGACAGCCAGCGGATTATTTTTTGGCCCTCTACTGATTATGAGTCATTCTTTTATACCTACTACTGCTAACTACCCACCACATCTTTTAGTCATAAAATCCAAAATCAAAGGGTTGACGCCTTTTTCAAAAATGAATTTTTTGCTGCTTAGAGTCTTCTAGCGGTTCAATCATATCCAGTAGTTCGGGAATAGCCTGGGGGATCGAATTAAAACTTGAAATCCCCCAGGGAATAGCCCCCGGATCCCCTAGGGAATAGCCCTGGGGTATCGAGTCAAGTATATCCCAAATTTTTACTTGAGGGGGGGGGAAGGCAAGGGTAAATCAAAAGACACTGTATTCCGGATCATTAAACAAGTATATCTGCCATGTCTGGATAACTGTTTGTGAGATTAATTTAAAGCCTCTATTTACTTTTGGGAAAGAAATGGGTAAAGTGGAGTGAAGGAACTTTTTTTTGTGTCGGCGAGAAGGAAAGGAGCTAAATTATTGATGTCTCTGAGTGTTTGCACTATGAACCCTTATGAGACTTATTATTTGTGCATGGCTAAGTAGTGATGTAAATTGAAAGACACTCTTCAGTATATTTGAAATGGCTTGGGAGATGAAGTTGAAGCTTTCGGTTAGTATAGGGCAGAAAAGGGGGGGGGGGGGTAAAAATTGTATGTCTCAATAATTTTTTTTTACAATAAGCCCCTATGGCAATTAGAATATATTTTTGTCTTTAGAGAGGTAAATCAAGTGCCATATTAAACTATCAAAATAGAGTATGCTCAATATATCAGGTATGACTTCCAGCAGATTTTCCAGTGGATGTCAGGGAGGCCAAATGGACCAATTAAACTTGTTTAAACTTTGTGGTTCCAAAATCGTTCTTTTCAGATCTGTTTGAACGTTTTTGTACCATAAGCTCCATTAGAATTGTAATTTATTCAACGATTAAATAACAGTTTAAATCACAAGGTAGTTTGTCGGTTGATTAAAAGAGCATATCTGTAATGTTCTAGGAACGGTGTTGGGGATCAATTCGAAACTTCCTGCTAATTTTGGAAGGGAGGTGGAGGGGCAAATTGACCTGCAATTTTGATTTGGGGTGATGGGAGAGATTGAAGGGATCTTTAAAATTGTTTTTTTTCTTTTTCGTAAACTTTTTTTTAGCCAAATGAGTCCCTGTTGAACTAGAATCTATCTCTGGTAACGTTTCGATATGGACAAAAAGAAACGGTGTCCACAGTAACTATCGAATTGCCGTATTTGCCATTATCTCAGGAGTGCTTGGCAGCGTACAGTTAAATAAATTCCCACGAAATATCTGAATTTCATATGCTAGGTGAGGTGGCAAATGCTTGGTGCTGCTGCACTTTCAACTCTTTTTTTCTAGTGGATGAAGATAAATTTTTAGGGGGTATTGGGGGATCCAAAATGGACTTTTGATTTTGACTTGGAGAGAGCAGTAGAGTTAAATCGAAAAAGAGAATATATAGACGTCATCGGGATGGCACATTTGTAACATCAATGGTGCAATTTGTGGAAATAAAGCCGAAATTTTCATAAAGGAGGAAGGGGGCTGGTAAGGGGACTTCATATTTTTGTTCATAGGGGTAGGGGATGTTGGCTTCGATAAATGCGGGTCTCCGGTCCATCTAAAATTTTGGACACAAATGCCCAAGTGGAATTTTGAATCAGTTCATTGTGAAGCAGGGAGGTAAATCAAAAGACTTGTATTAACCCTGGCTTTCAAAATAATGTATCCCTAATTTATTGGAAACAGCTAAGATCATTGAGTTAAAACTTTCAGGGAGTGTTTGAAGGGGCCAAAGAGTGCCAAAACATTTTGGGGTGAATTTTGAAGGTTCTATTCAAAACATGCTAGGTCCAAAGGATCCTTATACACAGGAAAAACATCAAAAATTAGTTTTGTCATAAAACTTCTAAAACTTTTTCCACCATTAGGACTCCTAATACTTTTTCAGTTGATTAATTTGATGTTTTGATTATTTCAAATCAAAAAAAAAAAAAAAAATGCTTTTATTGATATGTGACACTTGTAACTAAGCCAGCAAATTTTGCTTTCTCTGATTGGCTTAGACTTAGATGGCATTTAGATAGAGGAAAGTGAATACAAAAGATATTAGGGGAAAACCTGAAACTTTGTTTTATCGATTCATGACTACAAACCAAGCCGTATTTTGTTTTGTCCCTCCAATTGGCCTTTATACTGGGTTAAACGACTGTAAAAGGAAAAGCATGTTGTATCGATGCTTGAAACCCCAGAATAAGTACGTTGGTTTTCTGTAATCGACGTGAGACTTGTAGGGTAAGCAGACTGGAACAAGGAACAAATATTATGAAAGGAAAATTTGGTTTTTAGAGAATAAAATTTCATTATTTTTTTTGCGGTGATGTGCTTTAAAATTCAAACCGTTGAGACACCTCAGTTAAAATTTTAGGTTCAAGACAATCAAATTAATTAAGACGTCAAATTAAGGAAAAAGAAAAATCTAGTAATGATGTGTGATCTATTATTGTCTGGAAAAGAAGTGGATTAAGACTAGAAGATTTGGGTTTGGATGGGATCAGCCCTGTAGAAGACTAAAAATTACACAGATTTTTCAATTCACAAGAAAAATATTACCTCTTCCCACCCACCTCTAAAATCCTAAATTTTTGTAAAACTTATTAAAATTCCTAAATTCCTAAATTTTTGTAAAACCATTATTAAAAGCGATCCCACAAAAAAAAATTGTGGAAAGGTTTGGATTAAGTATTCAAATCTTATCCAAAATTCAAATTACAATCAAGCATTTTAATCCTTAAACAGACCCCCCCCCCCAAAAAAAAAAGAACCTAACAAATATCTAATATTAACCAATAAAGAACCTGATTCAATACAAAAGGCACAGAAATACATTTTAGAAACTTCCGAAAAAGAAGTTGTTTCAAAGAAAATAAAGACCTGTGTAAAAATCCAAAGCGAGCAGAACTTAAGTCGTCTAAAATTCAAAAGTAAAACGAACAGTAATGAGTTTTAATAAATAAATGCTACGCAAAATGAACAGAAGATAAAATTAATACTCACGTTAAAGTAGATATTGCTATAGATGAGTTATTGAAGCCTGAAACGAACATGAATTTCCCAAACAGGAGTAAGGCTTCTGGGAAGTATGTTTTAATGAAAACAAAATGGAATTTAAACATTTTCTCTTTTGTTATTGTACCATTGGAAAATCAAAAGTTTTCTGAGACTAAAAATTTGCATCATTATACATTAAACAAAAAGTCTACTTTTATTAGTTCTTTCTGGCAATTTTAATCATTGTGGCATTTTTTTTATATTTTTTTTTGGTGTTTTGGTAGTTTGACAGATAAATACCGCACTGTTCAAAATTGTGGACTCCGTTATAAATTATAATTAACTCTGACTCCAGACATTTTCAATATACGGACTCCAGCTCCGACTCCATTCAGCAAAAATTTACTAAAGCTCCGAATCCGCAGCCCCTTTTTAAAGCTTCATTTAACTAGATTTTATAACTGATCACCAACTCTGACTCCTGACATTTTCAATATGCGTACTAAAACTCCGACTATTCAGTAAAAATTTACTAAAACTCCGACTCCATTGCCAAATACAGATCGTTCACAGTAAAATACAATCTTTAATCCATTCGTAAATTTTGACGGAGGGTTGGGGATGGGGGGGGGGTTGGGTTCGCACAGCTTTTGTTTGTAAACCTTAATTTGTCCTGTGATAATATTTTTGTTTTTATGTCGTTGTTGATATTATGTCATATAAAGAACGACTTCTGAAAATACCTATCTCTTTTAGTTAAGCGTAAATCATGCTCTGGGCTTTCGAATGTTCAGTAGGCGTTAGACTCTACTCCAGAAGTTTTACTTGATTATTAAATTTAATTTCATTTATTCATTTTATAGGTCAACACATAGTTGTGTCCTCTGGTCAAATTTTAGAAGAGTTGGACCAGAAACAATTCAGTTCAACCAGAAACAATGCTGTGGAACCTGTCATGCTTCGTGATACTGAATGTCCTGGATCATTTTCTAATAGTGAAGAGGGCAGTGCAGAAGACTGGGGATCCAGTGGGAATTCAGTAGGGCATTCTGAACAAGATGCACGATACGTGCCAGTCTTAGCAACGACAGGGAATCCTCCTGAAACTCAAGGTATAGACTCTTTTTTGTCTTTTAGCTTTAGATACAACGTCTTTTTTTTAGTTTTTAAGAAAAAGGTTTTATTGTTGTATGTGGCATGATGTTAAATGAAGTTTTGGAATCTATTAGAGTACTGGATTGTCTTTTAGGGGTTTCAGAGGGCAAGAGTTGTCAGGACCTTTCTTTCTTCATCTCTCCCCTCCCTTTCCGCCTCTCTCTTCTGTTTCCTATCTTTCTTTATGTTCTCTCTCTGCAACTTCAACCTTTCTGGCTAAAATTGTTTTTGAGACCACAGTGGCTAAGCGTTATAAAACAAAATCGCAGTGAAGAAAAAACATGGATAATCACAACCAGTAAACAACAGAAGTTGTCTATTCGGGGTACGGTCAGTCCACCCAGGAAAATCCCCCTCCCCCACTCTCTATAATTTCTCCTTGGAAAATTTTCCGCAAATATAAAATTGATAGACTGAAGGAAAATTAGGACAAATAAAACAATGGAGAACAGCGTATAATTTTACATCAGCTATCGTGAAGGAGGGATGGTGGGTCATTGTGCACTGTGGGGTGGGGGGGGGGAGCGCCACATGCCTAAAAGTACGCATTTCAATGCCTAAATTGTCTAAATATCTATTAGCCTTCAGATAAATCTGCACAAAGGGCTTGAGCCCGTTTAGAACTGAACAGCAAGAAGTCCCTGGGAAACGGAGATGAACCAGAACTTGTGCAATCATGGGCTTATCTTGGTTACAACATGGTTTTCAACACTTGGGGAAGTTCTTCTATCAGCAAGATTTGACGCCCTTTACAAGCAGTCTAAAGTCGATCGCCTCTGACTCATTATATATTGATGCTTACAAATATTCCGCTTCAGTGTGGAGGTAGCCTATAATAGATTACGTTTAGATTTGTGTTTTGAATTTACGCCAAAGCGTATGATAGGCAGCGCCATAGCGCCGCCAAAGTAAAGAGCTAAGTGGGCATTTTTTTTTTCACCAAGGAACTTCTTATGGAAGGTGTTGTCGTAGAAACTTTAGAAGGGACTCGTTCAATTAGAAATTGAAAGTTCCTGCCTTTTTTAAGAGTCAAAGGAGATTCTAAGGGTAACAAGCCCCCATCACATGTATATTTTCTCCCTAAAATCATCCAATCAAAATTTGAGGTTGTCTTCTTGTTCAGAATAGTGGGAAGGTCATAAATATATTTCAGAGGATTACAATCCCCCCTCGCCTTGGGGCTGTAAGTTACACAATTCGCCCATTGGTTACACATAATATTTCTTATTGGGAAAGGGATGCATGTTTGACCTTTGGTGTTCAAAATATCCAAGAGCATTTAGGTAAAGCTTTCAAGGAATGTTGAGGGGAGTGTTGAACTAAATCAAAACACACTTCTTAGATGCAGATTATCAAAAGGGTGTATCTCAGGTATGACTTGAGGTATTAACAGGGAATGATGAGGGGGTGATCTGTTGACGGAAAGACAAAAGACAATATGCACGTTACTACGTTTACTACTACCATTTCTTCTGCAACTGCTACTTCTATTGCGACTACTACTAAGGCTAAGGGTATTAAGGAGAAAGTTTCAGAAAATGTTCAGAGGGAAGTCGAACTAAGTCAACACACACCAAATATTTAAATTTTGTCAAAAGAGCGTATCAGTAATATGTTAGGAACGGCTTAGAGCATTAACTTGAAACTTCCAGGGTATGATGAGAGAGAAGTTAAACTAACCTAAAGGCAATATATGCATACTACTACTGATACTAGTACTTATAACCAGTCAAACTCAAACGAGCAGAAACTAAAAGGAGTAGGGCTGACGCCCCCGTGCTTTCTAAAGACCAGAACATAATTTGCACAACATTTTAAATGTTTTCTCTTTCTTTAACTTTAGTAAATCCAAATCTATTACGACTTTCAAAATAAATATCATTATGTACATTAAACTGTGAATCCGCTTTCGTATGTTTTTTTCATAATCTTTGTTATGATGGTTATTTTTTTTCTTTTTTTCTAAATTGTGAGAAATAAAACACATAGTTTGAAATATTGACTGTTTTCAGTAAAGTGCAAATTATGTTTGGGTTTTTAGAAGCCACATGGGGCATCAGCCCTAATTCTCTTAGTTTTGCTCGTCTTCAGATTGACTCGGACATTTTTTTAATTTCTGTTCGATTTGGGTTTAATTTTTATTGATGGTGATTTATGGTAATTTTAGGCTTGGAAAATTATTTGACTTTATTTCTGTTTATCTTTGGTTTAATATAGCTCTTTTCTCTTCTTTGAAAAACTTATTTCGTGGTAAAAAGTTTTTAAAATCAATTCAGAGCGACATGGAAAATAGGTTCAAGCCGGGAACCGCTCACTATTTGGGAATGACCGGGACTGCTATTTGCTTAGTCGTTTTCATATTTCATAAATCTAATTATATTCATTGTGCATTCCTTTGATCTGCTTTTTCCATTCTGATTTTTCTTGTAGGTCAGGAACCTGATCAACCACGCGTTAGTATTCCTGTGACAGTGGAGCAGATGCAGAATCCACGGATTCTCAGCCAAAAGGAACTAACTGAGCTGTCATCGCTCTTCGAAAGGGGGGATAAGCAAGGAATTCTTGCTTTCATTGTCAAAGCCACGAAACAAGTAATCCCCTTTTCTCCCTTGTACTTTAATTCATTTGTCTTTTCACTTTCTCTTTTCTTTCTCTTTCTCTTTCTTTTTTCATATGTCAACCACATTCATAGCTATGATTTGAAAGTTTACTAGATAGTAATATAATTTATTAATTTCATTGATTTAATTAAGGATCATTCTAAACCAGAAAGTTAAATTTACATTAGTACATATTCCATAGTTTGTCAATTCCCAGTTAATTGTATCTAGTTAAAACTCATATTGTATTAATTTCCTTTACCATTTCATATAAAAAAAATTCAAGTTTAAATTCTATTTAACTAATCTGGACAAACCACATATTACTTAAAACTTGACACTCCCAAAACTGCAGTTTAGTCCTTTTTCTAGGACTAAAATGAAATGCTAGGACTAAAATAAAATCAAAAATTATGGTTTGGTCCTTTTCTAGGACTAAAATGAAATACTAAGACTATAATGAAATGAAAAATTGTGGTTTAATCCTCTCTCTAGGACTAAAATGAAATTAAAGATTGTGGTGTAGTCCTTTTTCTAGGACTGAAATGAAATGAAAAATTGTGGTTTTGTCCTTTTTCTAGGACTAAAATGAAATACAATTAACCCTCCCAAAATTGCGGTTTAGTGCTTTTTCTAGGACAAAAAAGGAAATACAATTAACACTCCCAAAATTGTGGTTTAGTCCTTTTTCTATGACTAAAATGAAATAATTTGAAAAATAATATAGTACCAAGATTTTTATTTTTGGCATACAAAACGAAACGAAAAACCACAATTTGACTTTTGGGAAAATTCTATAAGAAAGGATATAAAGGAATTTTACATATCATGCTCGTGAGTTATGGGTGAAATTCATATGCTACTAGTGAAGTTCATGAGTTATGTTATTATACATGATTATTTTATTAGTGATGGTGATGAGTTAACTTTGAAATATTCTTGGAACCATCGGTTCAGGTGATGAGTTTTCAGATGTAAAAAAATGCTAGAGGAAAAAACGGGACCCTTGAATTTAACCCTGACAAAAAAAAACAATAAGTTTAACCTATATAACTTACTTAAGATGAAACCAAAAAGAGGAGTTTCTTTCGACGAGTCCAAAAGGACCATTCTGCAAATTTTCGTTTGAAACTGAAATTATGAGAGTAATGAGATGCTTTTTAGCCAATCCAGCTTAAGGAAGAAAAAAGGAAATCCAGCTTAAGGAATGGGGCTTAAGGAGATGATGAGATGAGATGGGCTTTATTTTCAACTAATAATTACATCATACTTAACTGGCACTTACTACATTTTTTAAATAACATTATCAACCAAACGTAGAAAATGGTAAGAACGTGTGGTACATTATTAAGCCACTATTGTTGCTTGAGCAGCGTCACACAATCTTTCATCATAAACCAAACTGATTCACTCTTCCTACTTTTTTCTTACCTTTCAATACTATTCAACCCTCTCGAATAAAAAAAAATACCCACCAAATAACCCCAAAAAATTAATAATATAAAAAACTGACATCAAATATACTCAATTCCCACCCAACAAAAATTTTGTTAATCTAATTTTAAACTGAAACTGGTTTTCTGACTCTAATGTTCTCCGGGAAAGCATTCCACAAATTGACTGGATAATTTCTAATTAAAAAACTAGATCGAATCGTACTCCTTACTTCAGAGACTAAGCTTCCACGACCTCCAGTCTTATGATGATGATAATCAGAATGAAACTTAAAAAATCTCCAAAATATTCAGGAGAAAATCTATTAAGCACTTGGTAAGTAGACACTCTCGTCTGATGGTCCCTAATCTGATGAACATTTGAAATTCTAAAACTCATGCTCATACTGAATAAACTCACCTAGTAATCGAAGCGCCTTATTTTGAAGAATCTGCATTCTTTTAATATTTGAAGAAAAATTAGCTGCATAAATACAGCAACTATAAACAATAAAAGGATGAAAAACAGCATGGTATACATTTCTTAAAACAGTTAAAGGTAACACGTGTTTAAGGAAAAGGACGTCTTGTGGGGGGGGGGAGATAGGAGTTATTTAGAAGCAGACGTAGACTGAAAAGGAGAGCAGGCTTGTTATTTGGCTGAGACAGCCTTAATGATGTAAATGCTAAATAATCCCTCCTTTGACAAAACTCTAGTTTTAGGTTAAATCCATCCAGCAGTCTTAAGGTTTCTTCTAATCTAATATTTCAATGGGCTCAATCTAATATTTCAATCTTTGGTTTTAATAAGCAAAAATAAAAGGATTGGCACACAAGAGCGAATTTGATAAGCCTAGCATCAAAACACCGAATTAAACATCAAAAAAGCTCGGTGATATCAAGTTCATAGAGATGCAATTTAAGCGTGGATTAGGTGCGTGGTTACGTAGGGAACCAGAGCCCATTTTCAAAATGTCCTAAGAATATACCTTATTCTAAAATAAAGAATTGTTCCCTACCCTTCAATACTAAAACATTTAATATTCACTAAAATGGTATATTTTTCTCCTCTAGAACTATAAAAATTAAACCAGAGTTTAACTAATGAATTTTGACTAACAATTCAATAATTTGACTTAATAATAAATAATAATATATAATAAATAAATAAATAATAATTTTTGACTAATAATTTGGTTCCTACTTCGGACTCTACGGTCGTAAATAACAAGAAAAAAGGCTTGAAAATATTTCTGTTGGTAAATAGTGTAGAAAATTCAAATATTTGAATATTCTTAAGGGGGTGACAGTAAAAAAGAAGTATGTTTTCTCTCAGATATTTTTGAGAAATACCATGAATAAATATGTTCAAAAATTAAATAATTCTGTTTAAATATTTTAAGACTTAGTAAAAAGAAAAAGAAAAACTATCTTACGTTTCAAAGTACAAAACTGTTTCATAGTGTGGGTTATTTCAAATTTTAAACTTTGGAACTTGTTTTTACTTTTAGCCCTTTTTTATTCCTTCAGCACTAAACTGTTTAACCAATTCATAAAAAAAAATCGTATTGAATATTCGTGTATGACGCCGCACAAGGTGCTTCGAGTAAAGTTCTAGACTTGTTACCAAACTCAGATTTAGCCTTAGGCAAACTTGAACCGTCATCATGCGCATTGTAGCCATGGTATACTTACTTTTCTCTCTCGGCTATTAACTTAAACAAGTCACGTAGATATAGCATTTTCCTTGTAAATGAGGCTTTAAAAGTCTCTGTGATGTTTCTATGCCCCACTAGCGGCAGCAGAAAGAAAAGGAGAGACACTGCGTCGTGTTCGAAAAAGGAATTTTCGTGTTGCTCAAGATGGAGGACTGTAATTTTCCTAAATGATGTTTTTGGCTATGGTGCAGTTCGGCCCGACAACATTTGATGGATTTCAGACTATCTGTTAAAATTTCTATAATTTTTTTTTTTGTAACGAACTTTTATCATTAAGATTAATTAAAATAATATTTGATATTCCAAATTGATCTTCAAATGGTAATTTTGCCTCACCTGGCATCTTTTTTTTAGCGAGTTTCTACCTTTTTGTTTTATTCCTATGGGTTAGGGCTCGTTCTTTACTTGGTTGTCTCCAAGGGTGGAACCATGATTCATCGTTCAGTTGTATATAGATTTATCGTGGAATTCTATTGTTCAAAGATAACCACAAATTCAAATTGTTTCTAATTATGAATGCCGAAGCTACTAACAGTTATACAGGTAATCTAAAATCAACAGAAAATTGAATCTTTTTTCAAAATTTTATTTGAAAAGAAAAAATGGCCAAACCTCTTTTGATAAAAGTACATGATGTGGAGGTCAATACAAGATTTTATGCTAAGTTTCCGGGCTTCAGACGTTGCTCATTTGTCGTCTTTTTTGGCCCTTATAAGATTAAGAAAAATGTGATAAATATATTTTTATATTTCTTTTTTTTTATTCTACCGAGCAACAAAATGGTTAAATTTGTAAGTTAAGCTATTGTTAAGTTTTTTTTTTTTTAGACTGTTCGTTTATGGCGCTGCACAAGGTGCTCTGCGAGTATTGAAGGTTTGATGAAGCACCTTGAGGACCACTACGTTATGATTCACAACGTAGAACCGCAATACGAGTGTGATCTCTGTGATGCTGTTCTTTTGAACTCGCATCAGTATTCCCGTCATTGGGCCAGTCATATACCTATAAAACGGTACTTTCTTTAATTTTTCTATTTTTTTAAGCATTGGAATTTATTTTAGTTAGTTTAAATAATTTATGTCATATATGATCACACCCTAGACATGAGCGTGACCGCTTTTAACATCGTCTGAAGTTTGTTTTAGAGCAACATTGATAATGCCTCCACATGTGAAATAAGGTTCAATTTATAGTGATTGATTCGGAAGTGGTTGCTAAATTCCTTGTTAAATATTGCTAAAATAGCTTCAAAAAGATAAAATTAGCAAAACCTGGGAATCCAATTTTTAGTGTAAAACATTCGATAAAGGTATGCAGCTTTAACACTTAGACAGCGCCGGGCAAAGCCATATCCAGGCTTTTTTCGGGGGGGGGGGGTTGTTACTAAAGGATTTTCTGTGGGAGTTTTACAAAAGGACTTTTTTTTTGGGGGGGGGGAGGGTACTAAAACTTTCAAAAAGCATCAAGAATTTGTTTATATTCATTTTTGTTACGTTTTTACGAGTCGGACAAACATTTCTGGGAGAGGGGGGGGGGGTTCAAACCCCCTAACCCCTCCCCCGCCCTAGATACGGCCTCGGCGACAAGTTTAAGTATAAAGAACTTGAGTGAGAAATCAACAGATTAAAAGCGAAAAAAAAAATATCTCCGTAGAGCTCTAAAAATTATAAATTTATTTCAGAGCTCTAAACATTATAACTTTGAACACTTTTAGCAGCAAACTGAGAAAACAAATAATGAATGATTAATATTATGTAAGAACGTAAACCCAATATCTTTAATCAAATAAGAATTTAAATTAAATGTATATGTCATTGAACAGGTTAAAATGTAAGCTATGCATTACTTCGTTTTTTATTAAAATTCTTCAAGACTACACATTTGACATTAGTAGTTGATTGACTTACATATAGGAACATATTTGTAGAAAGAGCGATTGTGCTATTCTATTCTGTTGAATTTATCCCTTTAGTTGAATATTGACATATGAATTGAATCTTTCTATAATTCTTTGGATTCGAAATATCACTTCTTATTAATTCCCACTAGTCTATAGTATAGTATGCTTGACACACAAAAAGGTCCGCAGGGCCATGGCCACAAAAAGACAACAATATACAAATACAATTAAAAAATTGAATTTGAACTTTTGAACAAAACGATTAAAATAAGAAAAAAGACTAATACAGACAAAAAAGTCATCACAACATTCTCACAGTGGGTCTTGGCCACACGAGTAAACCGTGGCAGATTCCGAAGGCGTATCAGCAATTTCTTAGGACTGCTTACAGCATTAAGTTGAAATTTCCAGGGTATGACTACTTCAATGTGACTGCTGCTGAGGCTAAGGGTATTAAGGAGAAAGTTTCAGGAATTGTTTGTAGGTAAGTTAAACTAATTCAACACACACCATATTTATTCAGGCTATGAAAAGGGCGCATCAGCAATGTCGTGGGAACGGCTTAGAGCATTAAGTTGAAACTTCCGGGGCATGATGAGAGGGGCGTTCAACTAACCAAAAAGCAATGTATATAAACCTCGCCAGACACCTATTTCCCAACACATTTCCACCGAAGATGCTTGCTCCTCATCCACTCCAACCCTTCAACCCCTCAAATCTCCTCAATCCCTCAACCCTTCTCAAGATTCTATGGCAAACGGTTGTAGCTTCGTATTGATTAAATATTTGACTATATGATACAGTTAATTAATTGAGTCCTTCAGTTTGGCTTTTTGCGTCAGCAAGAAAGGTTTCCGCTTGTCATGTTTTTCATGATTCAGTGTGGCAACAAAGAGTTTTTATAACAAATGAATTTAAATAGCTGTATAATAACCAAAAAAAAATCGTAGAAAATCTTGTTTTTTAGACATGAATAGACCGAAGATGGAGCCCGAAGGGGGGGGAAATGTTTTCATTTTAAATCCTTGTACATCAAAGTTATTGCTCGATCCCCCTGTCGTGAAACAAAATGAGGTATCATGATGTTTCTTTGCCGTTTAGTTAAACCTACTTTCTGTGTCTCTACAATAAAATATAATTGTTTGCCTTCAGGCATAAAAATTGAAACAAAAAAAATTCCGCTCTCTTGTGAGCAATCCGAAAAAAAACAAATTAATGTTTAGTAAAAATATTTGAAGCAATTGGTATCACGAAATAGCTTTAAGGATGATGATTGGGCTGGTATTACGGACACTCACCAATTAATTTAACGGTTATTTTATAAATTTAAATGCACTAAATTGCTTAAGTAAGATTCAAGCCTATTGTGTCCTTGTTTATAGAAACATATGAGTAACGAAACCAGTATAATGTAACGTAACAGCAACATAATTTGAGTAACCATGCCAGTTTTCTACATTTTCTTTCTTTTTTTCTTTTATTGATTAAAAATTTGAAACAAGTTCATTTATAGATCAGTAATTTCAATTTTTTAAGGGTCCTTCATACCAATATTAGAGAGAAGAATATCCCTCGACTTGCGAACTAAAAACAAAGATTAAAAAAAAAAGGAAATAAACACGCAACCATGACAGGAAAAGACAAAGTTTCACGTTTTCGTAGTAAGGGACTTGAATATCCTTTTGGGTGTACTAGGGTACATGGAATTTGAAAGAATATTTATTAAGATTGGATCTCTTTCAGGGGTGTGTTTCCACTCGTTTCTAAAATTATAAAGATTCATTGGTGTGTGATGTGGAACTTTCATGAGTTTGCCTTACCTAAACCATGACAACATAGGACGCTGCAAAGTGACCTGAAGAGGAAATTATACCCCAGCAAACGACACAGCATTTGCACTGGATATATATTCTTTTTTTTTTGGGGGGGGGGGGGCTAAAAAAAACTCCCTAGCTAAGTTATCTATTATGAGCTGCATCTGCATGGACATATAATTAATTGGAGATAATTGGCTCGAGATTGCTTGTGTAGGATTTGACTCTTCTTGATAGAAGAGTATCGTCAAATGTGGAAAACCATGTTGTGACTAAAATGGGTCCAGGATTGCCCAAAGCCTCCATTTATTCTAGGTCCCAGGGACTTCTTGCTGTCTGGTTCTAAGCCGGCTTATGGGCATCGTCTGAACTTCAGAGGTGTATCAATTCCTGTCATGCATTGGTTACAGACCTATTGCTAGTCCTGAGGCCGTAATAATCTCAGTGATTTAAAATATATGTGAAAATTACAACTTGTAATGTTACAGCGTTGAAAACCAACTATCGTATTAGCATTTTTACTGACGAGTTTAGACGTCTTTAGCTGGACTTGTTAGGATTTCAGAAATTTATTTTCCAGGAGTGTTAAAAATGAAATTAGGTGGGATGGACTCTATTTGTTCAGGCAGGAAGAAGCGGTGCATAGGTTCTTGATGAATAAGGAAGCTGCTAAGCTTTGCTTAGGATGGGAAAGTATTAATGATAGTATGCTACTTGCTTATTTTTGGACTAAAAATTGTAACGTATCGGCCATAGTACTATATGCACTTGTAGAACCGACTGATGGTAATTGTAGCGATTCAGATGAATTTTAAATATAATTACAGGTACAAATGGACAGGCTCCCCATTAGAAATATCGTATTTTAATATGGAATTTTAATGCCCAGACTGAAAAAAATAGAGATAGATGGCATCCTTGCCTGATTAAATTTGGTGTTTTAAGAGAAATCGTGTCGCTTACAGACTGCTTTAATTTTGTTGGTTTAACGATCTATTTAATATCAATATAAAATTTAGTCATATAATGGCCCATAAATTAACATGGTACTAACATGATGGCAAAACTTTGCTGAATATTTTATTGTAAATTGAAGGCTGGGAGGATCGATAAAAGATATTAAGGAATGCTGTTATCGAAGTAAAAAGCAAAGATAAGAATCTAGTAGTGTCTAGGGTTAATCTAAAGCTGAAATTTTAAGAGGGTAACTGCCTTCCCAGAAGTTATGGCGTTTGTAGGCTCTAGGATGAGAATTTGAGAGAAACTTCTCACGAACTGTTTGAATTTTAACTTAAAAGTTGTAAAATAGAATAATTTTAGGAATATAGTTGTCTTATATATGTCAGCAGATGGTGTCTTAGGGAGGAAAATTGGCAATTAAGCTCGGTGGATCTATTGCTAGATCTTCAGCAATGCAATTGCTGAAGATCTAGAAGATGCAGCTAGACGGTATAATAGTAAAGTATTGTAATAGAATCTTAAAAAAACAGAGAGGGAATTTTGGACTTGCACCAGTTTAAGATAGGAAATGGGACCGTCCATTAGGAAACTGAGAGATGGGCTTCACATTTTGAGAATGTTCTAAACCGTCATAAAGTTGCAGGAAATTATCTAGGAAAAACTAAAAAAATTTGACGATTTGGAAGTAAAGGAAGATTTACTTTGCGTGGGAGAATTAGAGAGTATCAAAAGGATTGAAAAATAACAAAGCCCCTCGTGCTGATTGCACAGTAAATGAGTTTTTTATGTATAACGACGTCAAGTATGGAAGATATGGCGGTTGTGAAGTTAAACATAAATTACTGAAGATTGTAAATATGATTTTTTGAAAAAGGGGAAGTGCCTAGCGATTTTAGGAAAACTTTGGTTAAATCCCTCTATAAAATACGTGGAAAGAGTGAGTTTGGTAATTAAAGAGACATTAGCTTGGTTTCTGGAAGCAGCCAATCACTTGTTATGTTGATAATTTTTAGACTTAGAGATGCTGCAGATAAAGTTTTATGAGCAGAAAGTTATGGTTTGGGAAGGACAGGGGATGCGTTGATTAAATTTTTATTCTTAGATTAATAATTGAGAAATGTCTGAGTTATCAAACCTCTTTAGCCCCCTTTAGGCCTAGATGAAAATGCTAGCAAAGTCAATGATTTTTTGGATATTTCGAGAGCTCAGGAAGCAAGAATAGGCTTAAAAATGAATGTTAAAAAGACTAAATCCCCTAGACTTGGAATAAGTGAAGGTGCAGAGGTTATGTTGGACAACAAGAAGATCGATCAAGTGAATAGTTTCACTTACCTAAGTAGTATCTTTAGTAAAGAGGATGGATGTAGTTGTATTTTGCAGTTGGGAAAAGTTCACAAGAATAGGAAGATAAGTCTATGAACCAAGACTAGAATACTGGAAGCTACAGTGTTGTTCTAAAAAACGGGCGCTCTGAAAAACGGAGGAGGACGTATTAGATTTTAAAGTATGGGAATTTCGAAAAATTGCCCGAAACCTCTAAAAAACGGCGTTGGACCGAAAAAAAGCACACAATATATAATCGTGCGTGGTTTCTTTTGTTCCGCAATAAAGCTCTTTTTCCGTTCTTGAACATAAAACTTAGAGTCAGGATAAAACATGACGCAAATGTGCTTTGAAACCTCAGTTTTGGTTCTTCAATTATTCAGGTTAAAATTCCTTGAATTTCTTCTGTTTTCTACTGGGTTTCACATTTTTAGTCTCAACAGGTTGATCTCAGTATATGATCCAAAATTGCTTCAGCAGGACTTTAAGGATGTTATGCTTTATTTTTGCACCAGTTCTACGCACAAGCACCATTTAAACATTTAAGATTTTGCTCTTGTGTTAGAAAATGTTCATTCAGAAGTATCAATTTTTCTTTCCTGTATCAATTTATCGTTTAATTCTAATTTTTCTATTTTTGCCTTTTTTAGCTATTGATCTGCTCGTTTAGTCTTTAATTTTATGGTTGACTTTGAAAGCTATCATAGCTAATTTGCACTTGAGACAATAATAACTGTTCATACCGTTATTATTGTTTTTTTTTTTTTATAGCTGTGATATTTGTAACAAAGTGGCTGGCAACCTCTATAGCGTTTCGTGTGGAGAAAGTAATCAACGACGGGTTGTCTGTGAGACATGTGGCAGACGTTACATAATGCCAACAATGGAACCTCTTACATCAAGCTTATCGCCGCCTCTTGGGAGGTCTAGCAAACGGTCTAATAGCTGCTCCGAGGATGGCAAATTCGCTTGTAATGTCTGCGGAAAGAGGTTTGATGTCTTAGTTTGTATACCCTCGAAGTTTTGAATACCGTCTTATTCGTGCAATTAGGGATCAGATTTAGATATCAATACTTAACAAAAGAACAAAAATACGGTTTGGACTTTAATGTAGAGGTCATGCTGGTAAAATCAAATTAATTTAAAGTAAATTCTGAACTGAAGCAAAGTACTAATACTGTTATTTCCTACTGAGTGAAAACTGCTTTTTTTCCTTTTTCCGTCTTTAAATGAAAAACACATATATATATATATATATATATATATATATATATATATATATATATATATATATATATATATATATATATATATATATATATATATATATATATATATATATATATATATATATATATTTACTTATATACATATAAATAATTTTATATACATATACATGTTTGTGTGTGTGTGTGTGTGTGTGTGTGCTAATGAGTGCTTTTGCAGTATTATGAAAGTGGCCTCTAACCGTCGCTGATTCTCTATCTACCCTCTAAAGGAAAAAAGTAATTTCTTCTCGAGAAAAGATCTGAAATCGTTCAGTCCGAAAAATAATTCCTCTGGCTGGGTCGGGTAAATCTTCCAGACGAGTTCATAGCCTCTAGTTCCGGAAGACATAAAATCCAAAAACAATCTGATAAATAGAATTATCCTAACGATGGAGGGTATGCAGGTCCGGTCCGTATCCAGTTTTTTTTTTTTTGGGGGGGGGGTATTACCAAAATCAATAAGAAGAAGGGGCTTACCTCCTACGGTCTAATGGTCTCAAATAAAGTTATTTATCTGTAATTTTAAGACCTGTTCATCAATCGGAAAATTTATTGTTTTTTTATAGTTTTTCAGGAGGAATAGTTTTTATCTGCATATTTAAAACGATTTTTCGTGTTGGAGAAACATTTTTGGAGCTTCAGACAAAATGACCCTCGTCCTCCCCGTAAGATTATGTCTATGGGATCATTTCTGCGATTATGTAATAATCATGCTATGTCTAAACTAGACATTGCTGAGCCATAGTTGGGCTTCGTTGTAAGTGTTTGGGACTTCATTTTTCGCTTTTTTGTTTGTTTTAGTTATAGGGACTAATACCAAATTGCGTTTTGATTACATCTTATTAGAGGCTGTACTCCATTATTCTTTCAGCATTATTGGGTTTTTGTTTTTTGAAATTTTTCCGGGATCGGGTCGACATTTTTAGTAGAAGCAGGTTACTAGTCAGAAAATTAAACAAAAAAGAGTCAACTTTTTTTCGGGGGGGGGGGATTCAAAACTGTTATTTTGGAATTTATAATATTTTTTGTTGCAAGGGAAAGGTTTTCAAGGCAATATGCGGTGGAGGCTAGCTGTTATTATATTCACTAACAACCCTGAATGGCTTGTCAAATAGTCTCAACTAGCGATTTATTCAATGATCTGGAATCATTTGAATTCACCGGCTGTTTTGAAAAGTAGTTCAGCAAGCTTAACTAAACTGTCAGGATATACCGCAATTCTGCTTTTTCTTGTGTAAAATGAATAGCTATTTTTCCCTCTTGTTGTTGTTGTTGTTATGAGAAATAATAAAAAAACTGTAAAAAAAAACAAATACCCACTTGAGTAAAGAATAATTGATATTTAAGGCTCTTGGGGGTTTTACATGATGGTAACTCTATTCTTATTTGCCCTTTGATATTCTTAAACGTACATCGCAGAAAAGTTTCAGAGACGTAGGGCGTAAACCTTATATTCAGAGCCCAATCTCCAGAAATGGAAGCTGACCTTTCTTGCATAATCATCCTAGGTTTGACAAAAGTTTTCTTTTCTTTTCAGCCGTAGTGTCAACAACTAGTTATATATTTTTTCTATTGTGAAAAGGCAAATTCGTAATATTTGAAAATCAAGAATTGATAAACCATAATCGAAACTCCTAATCCTGCCATTTCTGCCTATTGTACTTCAGCTTTCAAGCTATGACGTGGATTTCAGAGGTTAATCTATAATATAATCAGTACGCAGACACTCACTTCAGTTTTGTCTGCGAAATAATAATCTGCAACGTGTCCCGTATTCAACAAATTCAAATCACGTAATAATGCGCTAAATCCTTTTATTTTACGTTTCTATTCTTCAAAACTACTTTGCGTTTTCAGTAGTGTTAGTTCTTCAAAATTTTAAAAATTAAACAAAAACAAATTAAAAAAATATCAAAAATTAAATTAAATTTAAACAAAAGTTAAACAAATTTAAAAATTAAACAAAATATCACGAGTTGGAATATTTGAGCCAGATATACGCAGTGAATTTTTGGTTCGTTCCAACTTCTCTCTTTATTTGTAACAGAAAGTGTTTTTACTTTCTATACTAGAACCAGAACATAGTATCTACCACAGTAGACAGAATATACCAGTATGATCATTCTCTATCTCACCCATTATAAAAACCCGGACCGGGGTGCGAGTGCTCCGGAGAACGTTTTTGCAGATATAAACATAGGCGAAGTCAGATTAGCGGGAATGCAGGTTAGTCTGTTTCCATCAAAGTGCATTGAAACAATCGAAACAGACGGAAACAGACTAACCCGCATTCCCGCTAATGCAGAAATAAGTGGGAGGAGCTTTTTGTGAACGAAGACCAGAAATGATCTGCGATAAGCTTACTGGTATATTCTGTCTACTGTGGTATCTACAAAGCAATAGTCAACAAAAGTGGACAGGTTTCCTTTTTGTGAACGTTGATGTTTTTTGTTTATTTATTTGATTAGTACATAATAATGTAATATGTTTGTAATGTATAATAATAATATATGTAATAAACTAATAATGATAAAAATATAATACTAAATAAATAAAATAATAGTAAAATAAATAATAAGATAATAATAACAATAATAATGTATATTAGTAATAATGTATTGTAATATAATATATGTGTAATGTAATGTAATGTTCGAATAATTTCTAATAATGCAATATAATATACGCCTATAAAGAGGATCAAATTTGATTTTTGTTTTCTAGACTAAAATCAAAGCAGACATTAAATACTCATATGCTGTTGCACAAAGAAGACAATGCCAGTGAGTGTCCTGATTGCTCAAGAGTTTTTTCTACAAAAGCAGAATTGAAGAGTCATCGCTCACTGGAGCATGAAAAGGACAAGCGGTTTGTTTGTCCTGTATCTGAATGCCAAAAGAGATTCAAAACAAGGGTTGCCCTCAAGGTAGGTTTCTTCCTTCTTTTTCTAGTCTAGTAACAAAAATGGGGGAATAAACATGGTCTAGAGCCGTGATTCCCAACGTGGGGCACAATGCAACCTTCGACTGACTCTACTTTAGAGTCTTAATTTTGAAAAAAAAAAAATCCTTTTTTTTAAGTTTTTTTTAAGAGTAAAAAGATACGGTACTGGACGCCATGTATTGTATATGTAGGTGTTATTCAGACAATATTTTTCTTTAGTATAAAATATGCCCAGAGGATGAACCAGAAAAAAATAATAGCGTTTTAAGCTACCTTTAGTTGTATGCAGGAAAAATTTGAGCTATAAAATTTAAATATCACAGGAAGGGGGGTTATCAGGATATTAAAAATGCCTAGGTGGGCATGGCCCAAATCGGTTGGAAACCACTGGTCTAGGGGATTCCAAAGAGGTTTCACTCTTTTGGTAGGTTTTTTTTTTGTTGAAAACTGAACATGGAGCAATGAGCTCATTGACATAAATTGTTTGTTTTCACATGCAACCTGGGTTAACAGGTTCCGTTAAGTCCTTAAAAGTGGGAAAGGCCTTTGAAAGTCTCTAAAATAGCCCTTTAGTTCCGGAAAATCCCTTTCACCAAATCAATATAAATTGTTTGTCTTCACATGCAGCCCAGTATAGGACTTGGTTCCGTAAAGTGCTTAAAGGTGGAAAAGGCGGAATTAGGTGGAAAAGGCGGAAGGTGGAATTATTATAGAGACTTTGAAAGTCTCTATAATAGCCCTTTAGTTCCTGAAAATCCCTTTCACCTAAATCATTGTTAGCATTTCAGTCAAAGAGTCTTTTTGCTGTGTTAGTGTCCTAAACACTACAGAATAATTTCAGGATTATATAGCCCTAGTCTTTTTGATAAAAATAGACGAACACCATTTTTCCTGGAGAGATTTTCGGTAAAATTTAAAGTTTGGCTTTTTGTCCTGATTCTTAAGGAAAGACTACTTAAACACAAGGAATGTTGATTTTGAATGACAAGTATCTTCAAAGAACTTTGAGGCTCTAGCGTAAAGAGCGGAGATTAAGGAAAGGGTAATCCCTCTCATAGACGGAATAATTTCTTTTCGTTTTAAGTTTTAATGTTGCTCCTTACTTTCAGTTGAAACAACTTTTTGTTTTATTTAATTGCCTCAAAGACTTTCAGCAACGATTCTCTAAAAAAAAACTAACTTTGTCAAACTGTGCTAGTATGTTATACCTTGTTAATCATTAATAGTGTCCTTTGTAGCTTTTCTGCTATTTCTACTAAAATCGAGAATATCTGTATTATACGAGTATTTGTAGACCCTATTATTGTCAGCGTTTTTGCGTACACTAATACACAGCATTTTATCCCCCATATATTATTTTTTCTCTTGTGCCTCACTGTGTTGTCGTTCTACCCCTAAAGTTCGTATCTAACATTTTCACACTCTGAGGTATTTGCTTAAAACTATTTTGTTACTTGTCTGTTATACCGCCTCTGTCAAGTTCTTCATCCATTGGCGCACTGTAGCACCGGTTTCCTCGTTAGTTTCTTTCAGCTTTGCGTGATACAAGACAAAGAGAAGTGGCAGAATAGATGGGAAATATATCATTTGGGCTATATATTTGCTCATTAGGTGGGGGTGGGGGTAAAGTATTTAGACAGTGTGAAGATAAAAAACAATTCTTACTTCATAATATGTATTTTGCATGAAGACCCGCTATACTTACCCCCCCCCCCCCCCTAATGTGCACATATATTACCCAAATTTGTTTCTGAAGTATTTTATTTCCATCGTATTTTGTGATATTTCATCAGGATTTGTCAGAGAAACAGGTTCTACTTAGATGAAGAACTTAACATAGGCGCTATAACAGACAAGTACCATTATTTTTTAGCCATTCTCAAACGAGGGGGGGGGGGGTCAGAAGAGTATTGTAAATCAGGATTATAGGAGGTTTATTGAATAAATGTTGCCTTTCTGATCCTCCCTTTGAACGCAACCGTACAAACGGTTTTTCAGTAATTATTTCAAAAATTCGAATAATGTTAGATACGACTTTTAGGCATAAGAGTGACCATGTAGAAAGAATGGTCGTCGGAACGCCAGGTCATGGTTATCTTATCTAAAACTGAAAGTTCTCTCATATTTTCTCCCGGTTTAGAGGGAAAAGATTCTCCTATTGTTATTATTTTTTCAATAGGCAATATGTTTTCGGACTTATTATTAATTTTGGGTTGCCTAGCAAGTTTTGGCTTTTTAGGTCTTAAAGTCTTTCGGGCCTAAATTGTCTGTAATTCAGCAGGTAAAATAAGGTGTAAAATAACGTTTTTCAAAAAAAGTAAAATTTTCGGGCTTTTTTCTGTAAAATTTGGCTTTTAACTGTTTTGTTTTGCGAAATTGAAATTCAAAACAGTTTAAAAGCTTATGTGCGTCGTCAGCAGGTCCGAAGGCATAGTAAGAACCCTTAAAAACTCATTCAAAGCCTAGAGTTTTATTTTTAGTTTTGGGCTATAACCATCACCTTTAAATGTGATTTTGGGACATTTCCCACTATATTTTATTTGGTATGCTCCAGATTTTTTTTTAACATTATGTTCAAAAAACATTTGTTTCGCAATTTGTTCCACTTCAAATCGTAGAATGACTAGCCTGCTTCTAGGCGTCCCCCCCCCCGCGGAAAATACCTCCCAGTGGAAAAACCCCCCTCCCCGGAAAATACACCCCCCCCCCCTCCTGAAAATAAGGCTTTCTAAATTTGAAAGTTTTATTTGAGTTTTGTTTTTTTTTTTATTTGCCATAGGGGGAAGGGATTTCGGTACTTTTGCATTATGCACCACTCACTCAAGTTTACGCTGTGTAAAACTCGAGAACAACCCGGTTTCTTTGTTAGTTTCTTTCAGCTTAGCGCGAGACAAAACAAAGACAAGTGACAGAATAGATAGGCAATATATAAATCTAGAGAAGTCAGCAGTAATGGTTTTTCCAAGGGGAGCGAAGACGTCTGAACAAAATTTTAGTTATGGGAGGGGAGTTATAAAAGTAGTGAAGTCTCAGTTGAGCGTGTACGCACTGGTACGAGGAAGCGTTGTTGGTGTATAAATGCTGATGTTATTGCTGCAAAGAAAAGAGCTGAATTCTGACTCCGCATTTGGTACGCATGTGGACGCCCCCAGGCGGGAACAGTTTTTCGTCTAAAGAAGAATACAAAAAAGAGAATATAAACTAGCTCTGAGAAATACTCGCTTAAATGGTTAAGATGCTCCCACAGATCAAAACTCATGGAGCAGAGTTATTAAAGCGAGTGAGTGTGAGCCTAAATTGCAGTCTTCACTTGACATTAGTGACTTTGTGTCGCATTATACCAATGTTCTTTCAAGATGTGCCGAATCTTTGCATCATTTATAATTTATTGAGTGCAATTTTTTTTGCACCTCCCTCGTTTCCCCTCTTAATCTGCACATCTTGGGGAGACATCTTGAGCTTTCTTAAAGCACTTTATTATGTGGAAGTCATAAAAATATGAAAGCAGGAAGGAAATTAGGCTCTCAATATTAGGCTCTCAATTTTCTTCTTCTTTTTTTTTACGGTAAGATTATAGGATGTTAAAAGTGGCTAAAACTGTATTCTAATGCTAAAACTGAATTCATTAATTCATTGTCACAGGAAAATGTAGTCTGGGTCCGTTTAAATGATGTAGAAGAGCTCACAGCTGAAAACAGCTAACAGCATTAAACAGCTAAAAAGATCTGAAAATCTGACAGAGGCTATTGATGTACATCAATATATGATATATGAGTACATCATATATGATGTACAAGAGGCTATTAAACAGCCAAAAAGATCGGAAAATCTTGACAGTGAGGCAATTTGCTCAAAATGCCTTGCGTTTGAGTGCCCAGCTCTGATATCACATATACAGTTGCTTTTTCAAATGTGCCTTGCTCAGTCTCTGGCTCCTGAGAGCTTTCTGTCAGGTCTTGTCACTTCAGCGTTGAAGTGTGGTAGCCTGCAAGTTCTTGCTCTAGTTATCACCCTATAACGGTTTCGTGTGTATTTAGCAAAATTTTTGAATATATAACCCTCATACATTTAATAAGTAAGTGTAATTTCACTCCGTTTCAGTTTGGTTTCCGTAAAACCATGACTGTAGCCAGGCACATTTTTCTTTTGAGCAAAATTATGAAACATGCTGTTATGAATCAACAGTCTCTATTTATTGTATCCTTTGATATCAGTGGTGCATTCGATAATGTACATTCGCAATCATTATATTCTCTATTAAGGACTGGTGTCATTTTGTCAGTTGTAAAATTAATAGGGTATTGGTATAGTCTTGCAAATGTTCGTATTAAGTGGAATAATGATGTTTCAAATCTGTTTTCTGTCCGACGGGGAGTACGACAGGGAGGGGTGTTTTCACTTTATATTTTTAAATGTGTTTTCGGAGGTTGTCTTCGTAGTCTTTCGCCAAGTTATTTTTATAATAATTTAGGTATTAGTCATATTGCTTATGCAGATGATGTCCTTCTTCTCCGTCGTACACTATCGGTACTTCATAAATAATTTACCAGTTAATGATGCCCGGTCTGCCCTGCCTGTCCTTTTTGGGAGGATGTACAGGCAAAGTCTGATCCATAATCTTAAAACGCTGTCTTCCGCATTGAGTAAGGCAGCTCTATCTATTAATAACTCTAAATGTGAATTTATGTGTTTTAATAAATCAAGTTACTCTCTTTATTATGATTCTTTGTGTCTTCATTCTAATGACCGTATTAAGTGGCTAGGTATTTCTTTTGCTTGCTCACTAGCTTCAACCTGCTCATTTATTATAAATGAATGTATTCAAAATATCAAGATTGTCACGGTAAAATCTCTCCGAATCGCGGGCGGTTCAACCGGAGGGCACTTGGTCGCCTATATAGTGCATATTATGCCCCTGCTTTCTATTACCTATGCGTTTTCAATCACAACCTCCGTGAAAAGGATAGGAAAAAGTTGTGGGTTAATTATTTCGAATTTGCAGAAAATTGTATGTACCTCCCAAGGCGCACCCGAAATGATGCCTGGTCTGCCCTGCCTAATGATGCCTCGTCTGCCCTGCCTGTCCTTTTTGGGAGGATGTACGAGCAAACAGCCAGCTGCATTAGTCTTCATGATCAATTAATTTATTTATGTAATTTAAGCGATCATCCACCTATTTAGGATACCGGTTAATATGATATTAATGCGCTTTTATATATATTATGAATCTTTCAGTGCATGTCCTTTTCTTATCTTTTTATATTCTACTCCACTGTTTTTTCTCTTGAGTGGGTAATAAATGTTTGATTTGATTTGAGAACCAATTAATTTCAGTTTGACCGATTAATAGAACATAGGTAGTGTTGAAAATTCTAAAAAACAAAAGATGGAATTGGTCGAGTTTGTATTTTAACATTAACAGTACATCGTACATATAATTTGTACACAATTCTCCGTGCATCGTACAGTTTGAAAAGGTAGAGTGTGTTTGTTTTATTGTTGGGAAACGAGATACTGTTTGAAAAACTAACAAGTGTCCGATATACCTTCAAGAAATTTAGATATTTTTATTACAAGAACAGATTTTACAAATGCTAATTTTTCATATTTATTCCACAGATATCTTCTTTTTTTGTCATAAGTTTCAGTGAAATTCTTACAGATTTGAACTAGTTTCCTTTTTTGTTCTTTTCTTTTCTTTTTTGTGTGTTTTTTCTTTTTCTTTCTTTTTTTACAGCATACTGTCGACTAGTCTAAAAAGTATTCAATATGTATCCAAGAAAGTTCGTGTTTTTACGACAGCGACAAATTTTAGAAATGACAAATTTGTCATCTATTTTGTATCTATATTTAAAATCTAAATGTATTTTCTATATTTAATGTTTATTTTGTCATCCTTCTATATGTATTTTCTATATTTAGTGTTTATTTTGTCATCCTGTATGTCAGAAATTTAGCAACTTCGATTTTTTTTTAACTCCTTCTTTTCATTGTAGGGACACGAGACACTTCATACTGGTGAAAAGCCCTACAAGTGTCCAATATGCCCTAAAGAAATTCGGGCGCAGTCTAATTTCTATACCCATCTAAAAGTGCATCGTAAACGCGGTGAAGAAATACCTTCATCTATGTCCCATTTTGGAGGAGTAGGAGGAATTAGGAAGTCCTCCCCAGAAACAACCTATCAACACAAGGCTCCGGATATAGGAGTAAAAAAAAGACTAGAGGTAGATAAGTATTTAAATTGTAGGTCTACTCACCGAAATAACAACACTTTCTCCTTGCAAAATACCAACACATTTTGAGCTCTGTCTCAAGCTACTGGTTTGTAGCGATGGATGCTTTTTTTGATCTCTAGGAACGGGCTCAAAATAGCTAACAGTTTTTCTGCCATTATTGTCCTTAGCCCTTTTTTGCTGTATGAAAAGTTCATTCTTTCATTTTCACTTTTTGAGCCATTGAGTATGAATAAATTCATCTTCTTATGCATAAAGAAACATCAAAGTTGGTTTATTAATCTTAATAAACTTTTTAATTTTTACAATTTTTAAAGATAGTTATGCAGATAATGCGTCTAGTGCAGCTACAAAGGGGTTTTGTAGATGTCCCTGACAACTTTTGTTTCTTCTTCTTTCTTCTTTATCGTTCTTTTTTTTTTACAGAGATTGCGCTGAAGAAGAATATGAAAAAAGGGTTGAAGGGTATGTTAAACGTAAAAGACGAATAATATTGCAGATATTTCCGACCAGAAACTAGTTTTTTTCAGAGGTTAAAGAAATCTAAGAAACTTGTGTGATAGGAAAGGAATGGTTAAAATATATTTAAAATGAAATTTATAATTTGGAACTGCCATTTGCATCCTGAAGACTACAAGAATTTTGTTCTGCGTGTTTTTTTTTTTTTTTTTTTTTTTTTTTTTTTTTTTTTTTTTTTTTTTTTTTTTTTGCACCATAATTGGAAGTCAGAGAGTTTTAAAGACCTTAAGACCAGAAAAAGGCCCTGAAAACAACAGAATAATACCGGAACTATTGAAGTGATCTAGTTTAACCCATTTTTAAACTTTTGTCGCGAGTCTTGGATAAAGAAAGTATCCCAAATGAATGAACAAGGGCATTATTTGGCAAACTTTTCAAAAAAAAGATAGACGGCTACATGTAATAATTGGAGGGTTTGTTTGTCCGAAAACACAATTGCCAATTTTTATTCTTTTTTATCTTTGCCTAATCCTAACACTTTCTGTTCTTTTTTTTGCTTGTTTCTTTTTTGGGGTGTGGGGGGCTTTTTCATATAGATCCCAAAAATTTGGGGTTGATTTGTAATATGGGCAACTGAGATGTAAACCGATGGCATTTTCAATTATTCGAGATACATTATTTCGTAGAGTTGACCTCCCCCCCCCACCCCTCAATCAAACAAAAATCCCTCTAAAGGAATTATGTTTTAATGGCAAAGACAAAGAGTTGAAGAGAGTTGTTTCCATGTTCGCCTCTTTTTTTTCAGAAGTTTTTTTCTTCTTAGTCACTTGTTACCTCTTTTTACTTTGTTTTTATGAAAGAAAGTAAAAAATCGAAAAATTGTGCTTGGCATAAGAAAGTAAATAAAGTAAAATGTATATTTTTTTTTTCAGTGTTTTAAGAGTCCAGATATGTGGACCATAAGCTGGTCTTTCATAAATAAGGCAGTTTCTTGCCAAATATATCAAACTTATTTTATTCCAAGGCATTAATATATGATGGAACTAAACCTGTATATTAAGCATATCTAAGTATTGAAACTATTTAGTTTTATTGTATCAAAACTTAAATAAGTCAGCTCGAGTCAGCTCAATGAAGCGCTTGAGCAATTTCTATTCTAAAAGTTGGCCTAAAATATGTTCATTTTGGAATATAATCGGCCGTTTTCGGCTTGAAGAATGTTGAGTCTGGCCAGAATCTTGGGTCGAAAGCAAAATGATAGCTCTCTGGGCTCCACAAGAGACGATATTTACTACACTATATCGATTCAGCTTTCCTACAACAACATGTTTTTAGTATAAACTAAGAATTTCATATATATATGCTTTTTTCAGAATTTTAAATTCGTCATGCCTTGCAATTTTATTTGCGTGAAAAATCAAAATTTAAAGTTTCTTTTAATGCTTACATGTACTACAGTTGCCATCTTTTCCAGTTTTTTCTTGTTTTTGAAGAGAATTGCTTCCCCTTTCGCTTTTTTTTTCTGTTTAGTTATTTGTTACATCTTTTTACTTTATTTTAATGAAAGAAAGTAAAAAATCGAAAAATTGTGCTTGGTGAACAAATAAACTTTCAAATGGTGATAAATCCATTTATTTAGACAGTGAAAAAATAGGTACAAAAGTCCGATATTTCGGTCACATATACAGCGACCGTCTTCAGTAGAAATACTAAAATTAATACTAAATATTAAAAAGGAAAGATTAAAGAAGATATTTTACATCAAGAACTTTGAATGAATTTTATCTATGAACTCTCTCTGAAAATAATCTTGTGAATAATCCGGAAGTTCATTATTTTGTGAATGACCCGAAAAGTTATTTATTTTGTTGTATATAAGTATGCTGGTTTCAATTTTATCATTTTAGTATTTCTACTGAAGACGGTCGCTGTATATGTGACCGAAATATCTGGACTTTTGTACCTGTTTTTTCACTATCTAAATAAATGGATTTATCCCCATTTGAAAGTTTATTTGTTCGTCTTAGAACGGCAGTGTGGTCTAAGAAAACAACACCTAATTTAAAGGTTTTATGTCGAAAATTGTGCTTAGCATAAGAAAGTAAAGAAAAAAGGTAAGAAAAATAGAATCTATTAGAGAAAGTATTATAGTTTATAAAATGAAATAAAGTTACCATTGAAAAGGGTAATTACCGCGCAACAGGGGTGGTACTTTAGATACCTCATCTGGAACAGCTGTAATAACTTCACAGTAAAAAAAAGTATGTTTCCAACTCCCTCACTCGACCTCATAATCTCCTAAAAAAAAATTAATGAACAACCTAATAAGCAGGGGAGCCACATCCATTTTTCGAGGATGGGAAGTAAATCTGCTTAATTATATTTTTGGGGGAGGGGGGGGAGGATCTGTGTGTTGGGCGTATAATTATAGTAATAAGTTGTACAATCACTTCTTTGGAAATGCTTTATTTAATGCTGAATCAAATTCATATAGGCAAAGAAAAGAACTTGTTTTTGTCTCTAATTATAATTAAGCTACAGTTTAACAGGTGACTAATTATTTAGCGTCCACTCCGACCTGAATTTCTTTTAGTTGTTTCCATTTGCCAATAGGCTTGTAATATGTAATTGAGTAATTGAATCAATGTTTGCTCAAATGTTCTGGGTTCTCGGCTGACTGACCGTATTTCAAACTTTAGGCTTGACGAAAAGTGTGGTTCAATCCCGCTTTCTAGGGCTGTAATGAGAGAAAGATGGACGCACGTTCTGTGGATGAAAGATGGCAGATTGCCAAAGACTGCCCTTTTTGGCCAATCGTCTAGAGCCAAACGGAAAACAGGTCGTCCACGGTTGGGGTGGGAACATGTCACAAAGAAAGATCTAAGGGAAATGGAAACTTCCTGGGAGGTTGTAAAGATGGAGTTTTTGAATAAATCGGGATGGAGAGGGAGCGTGCGTAGCTGTGTTGGCCTCAGGTGGCTTGGTTCTTCGATGACTTGTTAGTATTAGTAGTAGTGCTTAAATGTTTGCATGTACTTATGTACTTATATGTACTAATATGTACTGATACGTTCGTTTTGTTCACAGAATTATAGTACAGATGGAAGGACCGAGCTCTCGCCAGGATCTGAATTTACTGAATCACCTACAGCAAGTGATTTGAGCCTTAGAACAAATCAGGTTTCTCATTCCCCCTGGACTTACGATCTAGAACAGTGATTTTGTTTTGTAAGTGATCCTAATATCTAGATTTTACAATCAATGCTGTTTCTCCCCTTATGGAAAACAGCAAGGGGTTCTAATTTATGTTTGGAGATTACGTCCCGTTTGTGAATTGTAACTACTAGAAAATTGTTGCAAAGTATATTTCGACTGTAAGTAGGCTAGAGGATTGCAATGCACAATATGAAGTTCTAATTTTTACTCAGTAATTATGACTTGCTGCAGATCTGACTTGTCAAATACGATTATTATAAGTAGTAGGCATTTCTGGGCTTTTACTTGTATTGTGTAAATCATAATGATTCTATTCACGTGAAACCTGTCCATAAGTGTTTATAGCTAAAAATAAATGCCCAGCCCTCATCACTCATCATTCTCGCACAACCTTTGGGAAGAGAAGGGTCATCTATTTTCAACATTATTGGGGGGGGGGGGATTTTTGCTGAACAGACTAAGCTATTTAAATTCACCTGAAGACAGATGTATCGAAAGTTTTTTTTTAGTTTTCGGTTTTTGTCAGACTATATTTTTTTTCAAATAAACAGGGATTCATTCTTTTTAGCATGCTTGTAAGATCATCTAAACAAGCTTTATTAATATAATATAATAATATAATAATATAATTATATATAATATATAATATATATAATAATATAATATATAATAATATATAATAATATAATAATATCATATTTGTTAATATAAATATAATATAATTCGTCCCCCGAACCCTCACAGTTTTAATTTGTTTTTGTGGCTTTTGTGTTTTGGAAGAATTTTGTAAAAAAAAAAAAAAAAAAAAAAAAAGAGAGAGAGAGTGTGTGTAAATAAAGTGAAAGTGCAGCACAATCCCTAAAATGGCTTAATCAATTACTAAAACGTTTTTTTTGATTGGTTCTGTGCCAAAACCTTCCTCGTCACTTCCTTCGACTTTTGTCGAGTTTTGAGCATAGTGAACAGTGCATTCGTTTTTCCTTTCCATTGAATATTAATTTCTTGCATCGAATTATAAGAGTCCAATCACGAGCATTGAGATCATTTGCAACCAAGTCCCTTTTCATGTGAGGGGGGGGGGGGGTACGGGTTTTGAACCTCCCCCAAAATTACTGTCTGACTTGTAAAAACGTAAAAGAATACATATAAACATATTTTGATGGGTTTTTAAAGTTACTTTTGTAATTCCCCCCTCCCAGAAATAAAATACCCCTCTTCCGAACAAAAATCTTGGATAGGTACTTTTTTGCAACGCTTCTCTGAAATCCATAGTCTTCGTGGAGTTTCATCGCTTGCACACACAAGAGACATCACTCTGCACTTTGTTATGCTTCCATGTTTCGATGTACATTAGTTCTTGATTCATGCTCAGTCACAAGTTTTTTTTGGCTGGAAGCTCAGGTCTTGAAATGGGGCTTTTAAAAATTTTGTACTTTCAAAGCACTGTTTAATATCTTCTTCTTCATAAAGAGTCGTGTAGTTAGTTTCAATCCTCTTTCCAACTTCAGTTTGCCATGATTCAAGATTATTTTCAGTGCCTTGTTTGCTCTTCATTTTGATGAATTCATCTTCCATTTCTTCAGAGGATGTAACGACTTACTTACTTTTGACTGAAACTAGACACTGCTCCGTCTTGCCCAGCATCCATAATTTCGCCTAGAGAAGTCTTCCATGAGGTCTGGTCACGTGCAACGGCTTTGACGTGGTAGAGCCAATCTATTTTCCAAAGCCGATTGAAGAGATGGAAGCCTCCAAGCCGTTCTGCGTAATTTTATACCATTGCTTACCCGACTCTTTCTTCTCTGACTTACTCCGAATCAACGTTTTCCCAATTTTCTTCTTCTTCCTCTTTTGAATAGTATTCGGTTTTTTCTTAAACGCTTTCGGGATATGTGCTAGTATATTCATTAGAAAGTATGAATTGTTCTAAAGGTATTGGAATGCTAGCTTATTTTTTCTACCTAACCTTTATTACCATGTGTTTTAAAATACTCAAGACTTTCCTCGCCTTGCATTTTGAAAGTTGATCATCAGCCCCAAGTGGCGACTTCTTGTTCTCTTGATTACTTTACAAACTCTTGGAATGCTGCATAATCTTACTTCTAGATTGATTAGCTCTCTCTTTGGTTTCTTTTCAAACTCCTCTCCGGGCATATTTATTAGAAAGATATCCTTCCGAAAATTTCGCTTGAACCTCTAAAAAAAAAAATTGGCCAAAAATCTCTTAGTGTAGCCAAAGATGGGATTGCTCATGTTCTTTTAGACCAATGTAATACTCTTTGATCTTACTCTTTATGCTTGGACTTAGACTCAGATGTAGAATTATCTAACTAACCATAACTATAAATCTGTAAACTTTGTTTTATTTTTCGCTTGAATTATGTTAGGATATTCAACCAGCTCTCTTTCTTGGTATTGCATTTTCTTCCATAAACAATAAATTAAGACTTCACACCCAAATTAATAAGTTTATCCATACCAAAGTTAACCCTATGGTACCGATGTAGATTTATGCTCAATTTGGCAACAAATGGGCCAAGGAATCAATCACCGCTGGGGTAAGGCTGGGGGGTCGGGTTGCTTTTTATCCTTATAAAAAGGACCCGGTTATATGTTAGCAATAGCTCTGGTGGATGTTTATACTAGTTTTATACAAGGTTTTTTTTTTAAGATAATTTACGTTCATCTTCATCAAAATGAGCCTTGGGCAGAAAAAGTTCCCTATACTGACGCTTAAAAAACGATATACCTGCATGAGTTTCTTAGCTATCTACGTAATAATGTCACATTTCTTGCACCTGAAATAGTTTTTGTCTCGCACACCCCTCTCTGCATTTTCTCTACCTTGACTTGTTCCATCCAGGATGCTTGGGAATCGCTGAGTTAAACTTGTTTTAGTAATTAATTTGCTGAGGCCTGATTGAACTGCTTCTGGATTTTGTTTGTATCAACTGCTCTTCTAAGTATGTATAATTTTGTTATAGTCAACTCCTCTGGGCCATCATCTTTGGTTTGAACTATGGTCTTAAACTATAAAATCCACGAAGTCGTAGGGTTGAATTTGATTTACGGAAGGCTGTTCTTTGTAAATTTCAGATAAGTCAAGTTGACCTCCATTCATTAGTGCAAGGGAATTGCTAGTTCTTACCTCTTGTTTGAATGATAGTAAGCTGGGAGAATGAAGTCCGTGACTAATTTCAAGCCAACTGATGCAAGTTTTTAACCCTCTGACTGAGTAAACATTCTTTTAGATGTTAACATGGACTTTGAGTCTTGTACGAATGTGCTGTAACTTGACAAAAACATTTTTCTATGCTTTCACAGACGCCAACAATGTGTAGCTGGTACTAAGTGTAGTAATGGGATATTTGGGTTCTCCGTTGTTAATATATGTCAAAATTTGCATTTATGAATTCCTTTTCTACCAGATGTCGTGTTGGCTATCGTATTCTTTTTCTCATGAGATGCTGGGAACTGGTGCCGGAATATAGGAAAGTCTAAAAATCCTGATGGCGACCGTTCTTTTGGGGTGATGGAATAGATACTTTTTTTCCTCTGATTCCGCACTTGCATCAGATTTCTTCTTCTTCTTTGTTGATTTCTTCTCTACTCTTTTAGCAGCCTCGAGCGCTTGTTCGTTTCAATGTGTTTTTTAAAGGCTGCAGAAGTAAACGCGGAGAACAATTCCAAATTCACCTCTGGTTGCTAAAGCACCGAATATATACCTTCTTTCTATTAGAGCACGCTAGACTTGATACCCTTTGTCAGTGTGGATAGGGGTTTGAATCCTGGTCTCGTTGGTTATTTGGTTTGAACAGGGGTCAGTTACGGGACTCTTAAGCTCAACCAGATTCGAACCGGCTTTAAATGGTACCCTCTGCTTTAAATGGTTCTCTTTCTTTTTCTTTTCTTTCTTTTTTGTTTAGCACTGAGGATGACTCGGCGGAGGTCCTTGTCAAAATATTTGTTTATTTCTTCTTCTTCATGGTTCGCCACTGGCTGACGAAATCCTCGTTTTTTTCACCCTTTTTGATTTTATTTTTCATTTTGTTATTTTCCCTCCTCTCTGAATTTCATTTGTCGTGTATAGCCAGTGTGGTCTTGAAATGTATTTAAATACCATATTTAGTATAGTTTAGTTTAATAATTTAGTATAGTTTAGTATAAAAATTGAATCAAAGCAGAGAAATACTTTTAATTAGCTATTTTTCAAATAGATACTTAATTAGCTCTTTGAATAAAAATACTCAGAAGAGTGAACCGATGAATTTTGGATATGTTCTTCTTATTAGAAAATACTCATGTGTTCCAATTCGCATAATTTGAAATGTAGCCTACTTTATTTCCGCTACCTGCCTCCAATTCAATTCGGTTCTTTCTGTTTGAGACAATCGTCCTAAGCAAGGCGACATGGAAGCTATCTCTGTTTTCCTTTTAAAGATACAGCACAAAATTACATCGTTGGGGGTAGGGGACTCCCGAAGAACCCGTTTTTTATGCCAAACTGAAGAAATTGTTTCATTTTAGAACATATTTAAGGAACTCTAGAGTCCTAAATGTATGTCCCTAGTAGACTACAGTTTCTCACATCTGATTCCTATATTTACCATATGTAAATAATACCCTAATTTCAAGAAGAAGTATATTTAACTTGCCGTTCAAGGTCTGTGTTTTGGCCATTCTTATGATTTTTATAATTTAAAGAGGATCATGTGATTTTTACCATTTTGTTGTAACGCTTGCAGAATATTAGAGAAAAAAAAATGTTTGATTGCTTAGAAAAAAAAATTAATGTTAAAATTCTTTTTCATACCGCAAAGGTACAAATAAGGAAATTTGAAAACTGAAATAAATAAATGGCCGATATAAATTTTCTTCGTGAGAATAAATAATTGTTTGGAAAATATTTATGGCTTCAATGGCTGTAACCACAAATTCTATAAATAACAAGATTGGTACTGTTGCTTATTGAACATTTAAATGTTTTAAAATTTCAAAGCGACGATGGATGGCAAAACCCTACAGGGAGGGAGTTCAAGGTTTGACCCCCTCCCCTTGCGAAATTTTTGTCAGACTCGTAAAAATGAGCAAAAATGCATTTAAGCAAATTTTTGATGCGTTTGTTTAACCCCCCCCCCCTCCCGAAAAAATTCACGTGCCTATTGAATAAACCATGTATGAATATGTGGATACTCAAGAGCGCGCAAATGAGCGTGAAAACTCAAGCTGGTAAGGAAGAAACGCGCAAAGGTTACACAAAAAAAAAACAACTCAAAAACGCATAAAAATTTTTTTATATCCATTTTGGTTACGTTTTTACGAGTCATTTCAAGGGGGGTCAAGTCATTTGGGGAAAATGGGAGGGGAGGGGTCTGGAATCTCTATTTTCTTTCACTTCTAACGAAACAGCTTGTTTTACGTAATTTTCTATTCTAATGTATCATACATACGCTGACAGGTGAGTTAATTGGTGCGGGGAGGTGCCTCTAAAATAAATTTTGCGTATTATAAGATTCGTCTGCGAAACAATGGGGGAAATGCGGGGGAGAAGGGGTCTGGCTTCAATATATCCTTTTCTATTCATTTCTTGATTCTCTCTCTCCTGCAAAGGGTTCAGTTTAATGTATTTGCCTCAATACTACTGCTTCTACTGCAGCACATAGCCGTTAGAAGCCAGTACAGCTACGCAAGCTCCTCCTCCGTCCCAGTCTATTTAAAGAACCCCCTTCCCTTTCACACCCTCCCAAGAAGTCCCAACTTCGCTTGTATTTTTCCTTACGACTTCCTCCCACTTGGGGACAAGCTGCGTTTTATTCGGCCCTAGATGACTGGCCCAAAAGGAGGATTTGCCTTAAGATTAGATTGTGTCCTGTATAACTAGGTTATTTTTGCTCAATTATTGCAGTTTCTTTGCTTTATTTGCTCAGTTCATAACAGTTTCTTTATTGGTTTTGTTGTTCTTAATTGTAAATTTACTATAATACCAGTTCGTCTTGTTGTAATTCATATATTCATAATCTGTGTATATATTTTATTACTTTTTATATTTTTATAACCTCTGTTTTTACTTATTCATTTTTTTGTGTATGTGTGTTTATTTTTTTACTCCATAACTCAAAGGTGTATTTTATCAAAAATCTGCCTGGCAAAGCTACTATTGAATGTGTTTTAGGTTGTTATTCGTATAGTTATCGGTCCAGAAATTTGAGAGGGGGCTATCTAGTGAACTGTGATTTTGAATTTTTCGGTCTTAAGTCATTCCTATGTGACGTAATTATAACCGTTGCCTTCGATTTCTTGCTGTTTCTATTTGTAGGATTTCTTGTCCTTCCTTTTATTTCTTGAATTGTGGTACCGTTTTGCCCCTTAAAGCAAACAGATAAATTTGTGTTTAATTTCCGATTTTCTACAGATACCTTACAAAAAATTTCCCACATAATATGTGCAATTCTGTCTCATAAAGAGTACAAGGGACGTATAAAAATAATGCTTGAAACTTTATCGTATAAAAATATTTATTTTTATACGTATACACACATAAAAATATTTAACTTCGTATACATATAAAAATAATGCTAAATTTTAAACATGCTCAGAGCTTGTATAGTTCAACGTTGTCGACTACAGAAATTATTCTTGTTTTTGATTTTCAAAGAACCAAAGCAAGTGATTTTTTGTGCTATTATGACATGAATACACTCTTATTGAGAAGTAAAAAACTGCAACAAATAATTTTAACAAGTTTACTTTAATCAAAAATGGATTGTCTTCATTTTCTACCAGGGCCTTGGGGAGGGTAAGGTACGCAAAATTTACGTGAAGCCACCTGTTTTTATTTACTTTTTCCCAGCATTTTAGTTGTAATTACCCCAATATGTGCCGACTTGCATCTCTCTTGGTAAGAGCAATAGTTATTAATTTTTATACTTGAGTTCTCATTTATCTTGTTTCTAGTGTAGTCTACTTTGTTTCAACTCCCATTTTCTTTCTTTTTGTCATTCCTGTTTTCTAGAAGATGCAACGTTTATAGCCTGCTTTATTTCATTCTTCCATTTTCTTTCTTTTTGCCATCCCTTTTTTCTAGACGCTGCAACGTTTATTGTCTACTTTATTTCATTCTCCCATTTTCTTTTTTTTATCATTCCTGTTTTTTCTAGAATATGGAACGTTTATAGTCTATTTTAGTTCATTCTCCCATCTTCTTTCTTTTTGTCATTCCTGTTTTCTAGAAGATGCAACGTTTATAGCCTGCTTTATTTCATTCTTCCATTTTCTTTCTTTTTGCCATCCCTTTTTTCTAGACACTGCAACGTTTATTGTCTACTTTATTTCATTCTCCCATTTTCTTTTTTTTATCATTCCTGTTTTTTCTAGAATATGGAACGTTTATAGTCTATTTTAGTTCATTCTCCCATCTTCTTTCTTTTTGCCATTCATGTTTTCTAGAAGATGCAACGTTTATAGTCTATTTTATTTCATTCTCCTATTTTCTTTCTTTTTGCCATCCCTTTTTTCTAGACGCTGTAACGTTTATGTCTACTTTATTTCATTCTCTCGTTTTCTTTCTTTTTGTCATTCCTGTTTTCTAGAAAATGCAACGTTAATTATCTGCTTTATTTAATTCTCCCATGTTCTTTCTTTTTGCCATTCCTGTTTCTAGAAGATGCAACGTTTACAAATACCTGTGAGTGCCTCGTCTCTTTCCCTCTCTCTCTTTCTCCCTCTTTCAATCTATTTGCCACTTACTTAATAGTAATACTAATCATTTAAATTATTGTGTCCTTTTTTCCTTTTCCATAATCGTTGGCTGTGTGCTATTTTCATCGTTATTAATGTCCATGCTCTTCCCGTGCTTTCAAATTAATGCAATATCAATTTTGTAAGTTTTTCCCCCCGTTTTCCATTTTTCCATAAGTTTGTATTTAAATACCCAATTTATCAAATAACTCGGAAGTACTCCGGAGGAGGCAAACAGGATTGCCAACAATTGTGCTTTTCGCAGCTCACTTGGGACCGAACAAGCGGTAAAAATCCTTGAATGAGCTCGGCACAAGGAAAGATTTAAAAGAATAAAAACTTGATGGGAGTGAGTAACAGCGAAACTAAACAAATTAAGATAAAAAAAGGAACAGTTCCTGCAGTTTTTGCCTCAGGTAGCTTTAATCCTGTGATGTAAGTAGTTGTAGTAGAACATTTGCTGGTAAGAGTCATTATTCCAATGAATAAATTCGTAGATCCTAAATGTTCAGATTGCACACCTTGTCACATTTTTTGCAATTTCTTGTATCATATAATAATCATAATTTATTTTATAATAATCATGGGTTTGTTCCTGGTGACCATGATTGGACCTCTCTAAAAGCTATCAGTTTGTTGTACTTTGCTCTTATAGAGATCGATATCTGAAAGACTAGGGTGAAGGCTTCTCCATGTATGCACCAATGTAAGTCATGCTATAAATCTTGTATTTCGAGAATTGATGAAGGATCGAATCTGATTTTTTTAAATAGTGAAGATTACGCATAATCGATTGTAGTGCTAATTATGTTCGACAAACAAATTTAAAGAAGGCAAACTTACCGAAAATGAAAAAAAACAAAATACGATTGAAATTCAACAGAGTTTGAATAAAGTAATAACGCTATTAGTATTTTTCACAATTTAGAAAGGTCAGGCGTATAAGCAGTAAGAGGAAGGAGAGGTGTTTGCCCCCTCTATGCTATACTCTGAAATATTATCTATCGTAGAATTGGCCAAGCAGAAAAGGTTTCGGCTTTCATTGTAACATGCTAGGCGAAATTCTCCTCACTGAAATTAATCAGAAGAACTTCCATTGGAGAAAGTGAACGATTGTGACTTGTCATTCTTTAGGTCGTGTTTTTGTCTTGAATACATAAGGTAATGTACCAAATGTCAGTGGGTGAAAATAAAATTTAGATTTTAAATACGGATAACTTTCAGCTTAATACAGTTAAAAAAACGTGATTTGCTCATTTAATTTATGGATTAAGCTCACAAAAATACTTCTAAAATAGTAGACACGATGAGGGTAATTCGCAGCTACCGTTGTTTTATCTTACGGAAGATGAACGTCAATTTCAATCCATTTGCTCCGTTGAAATTCTATTATTGATAGAAAATGATCAGTATCTTGCATTTTACAATGTGGAATTTGCAATCGCAATTTGCAATTAAAGGTCAGTTTTGACATTTGACTCTCATCACAGTGGGATGACATGTGAGATGTGTGAAAAATCACAAATGTTAGTTTGTCAGTGCAGTCCATTTTCAATAATTAGCTATTTACTTGATTCTTGACTACGTTCTTTCGCACATGTATTTGCGGTTTTCTGCAAAATGCAGTATGCTGGGACTGGGGGTAACGCTTCGGAAAACATAGTACTTACATGCTTAAAAAGACTTGGTGTTCGGTGGTAGGTAAGATGGTGCCAGTGAAAGAAAAAATTGGTGGCAACTGGTACACTACTTTATTGCAAATTTGTCTTTATTTTCTTTTTTTTTTAGTTCTTTAGATCTAGAAATAAAAAAAAAACTGCTTTAAAATTCCATAAAGCTGACGGCTAATTTTTCTTCAATTGTTAATGCCCAATTGGCTGTAATAGTTATTGTAAATGCCCAATTGGTTGTAATAGTTGTTGGTGCAGGTCAGTTGATTGAAGTAGTCCTTAATGGATGTGCCAAAGGTAGTGATAAAGATGTTGACAATGTGTCTTTGTACAATTTGAAAAGTTTTGTGTTATATACTGCATTTGTTTTTTCTGGTTGATGGTTTTATATCTTTTCAGTATTTTAACTCATAGTTACATTTATTACTAACTGACTTACGAAGATGTTTTTACACAGTTTTTGTTTCGTAATAAAAGTGAACAATTTATTTTATTAAAGTTTTGTGCATGCAACATAGTCCTAAGGGTCTAAAAAAAATATAAAATTGAGGCTCAATCAAGGCCGCATCGGGGAGGGGGTGCCCCCTGAAATTGTTTTTAACTCATTAAAACGTAACATAAATTCATAAGCAATTTTTTTTTTACCCTCCCCCTCCTTAACTAAACTTCTGGTTACGCCCTTGGGTTCAATATATTGGTCGGTAAGGGCAGGGCTTTTACCGTAAGAAAACAAGATACAATTTTAGCTTAAACTAAATCGGTAGAATATTGGTTTATAGGTACTATGGTTTCACTGAACCCCCCCCCCCCCCCCCTCGGAAAAATCTTCGTGGAAAATCCCTCCCTGTGACAATTCCTCTCCTTTGGGGAATGGATGGGGAATGAAAAATCGCTTGCTTATAAAAAGGAAAGTAGATAGAAAAGCATAGGCTTTTCAAAAACTTAGCTTAAAATAGACAATAAAGATATCGGTTGGTAATCAGCTGGATCATTCCGATGCCTGTCTTTTTATAAAGCCATCACTCGAGCTTGCTGAAGTGACTGGGAAACATTCCATTCTCGAAAGATAGATTTTCAGGTCTTGCCAAAGGAGAGATAATTAAAAAGAAAATCCGGATACTTGGAAAGATTTAGGACTTTTTAGGGGGGGGGGGGTAAGGCCTTCCCCATTGAGTATGTAAATGAAATGCACCCAAAAAAGGGGCAATTTTGATGAAAGTTAAATTCAACATGACTGGGAGCCCTACAACTACCATCTAAACAAATATGATATTGAGCGGTTTTTTTTTTTCTAAGAATTTTTTCCAAGAATTTTTTTTCCAAGGAAATTAAAGCATTAGTGTTTATTCGACTTTTGTTTCGTGGTAATCATATCGAGCTGGAGGTCTTTGATTTTGTGAACAGGGTTTTTTCGAACGAACTAAAAAGCTAGCGCTCTTTTCAAGTAGTCTAAGAGCAGTCTACCGAGTTTTGGTGTTCTGGTCCGAAAAACTAACACTTTAGCGTCATCAGGACCTTAATGTTCCTGGGTAAAAAATCCTGACATAACAAATTGGCTTAGAACCAGTGGAGCAATTTGTGTGCTGAATCTCAGTCTCAGAGGTAGTCTTAAACTTTCAGTCGCAACTTCTGGGACCAAAATAGACCTGGTATTTGAAAAATCTCGGAATAAGCCCCCCCCCCCTCCAAAAAAAAAATAAAAATCAGGTCCACCCCAGAGGGTAAAAAATGTGAACTGGTCGAAGGCCGTGCAGCAATTAGGATTTTTTTTTTTTTTTTTTTTTTGCGTTTCATCACTTCTCATCGAAGGGTGATCGTAGAAACTTGGAAGGGGCTTATTTAAGGACTTGTGAAAGGGCTTATTAAAGACCTATTTAAGGAGTTGATTAGACGTATAAAGCAAATCTTTTGTCATTGGTCCAGCGTATAACCCACCAAAGATGAAAATCACCAAACATTTGGATGTTTGCTCGGAATTTCTTAAGAAAAACTTCCAAATTTGAGGGATAATCATCCAAGGAAACTTCAACATTCATTATTGCCACTGGCTGAAAAGTCACTTGCTAATGATGCCACGACAAAGATCTCAATCGTGAAAGGCAAAGATCCCAGCAATCCCCATAAAGTCCTTCAGGCTGATTTGAAAAAAAAAAGATCTTTGGGCAGATGAGTGGCTTGTTTTCGACAACGCAGAATTTGAAGGATTACCCTTTTTATATATTTTCAAACGAGAGGCAATAACAAGAGCGGTCACAATACGTCTTCTTTGAGGTCATTTCATGTTGGATCTCCCGTGGGTTGATCACCTCAGCAGAGTGAGATCCTGCTGCTACCCGAAGCTAAGGGGCACCTAAAGATACCAAAGCCTCCTCCCTGGCGAGTCCATTTTGACATTTCGCGTCATGTTTCAGACCAGTCATGGAATACGGAATGTCCTCTCTTTGCTAGTACTCAATTATACACATCGCCTCTCTTAAACGTGCCAAAAACCAAGCAGTTCATGCAGCGATTTTTAGCAACTCTAATGCCAAATCCACACAGTAAATCCAGGATCGTTTTGAGGCGGCGTCAATATTAGTGTTCTGCAAATACCTGTGCTCACCTCCATCTGAGGAGGTATTGAAGCTCGATCCAAAAAAAAATAAAGCCTATACCACAAACTCACCAAAGTACTGCTTGGCATGAGTACCTTGTCCAGGGAACACACCGTTAGGAATGCTTGAAGACGAGTTTCGCCCGACTATCTGTTGTCAAATGGAATTGTCTCAAAGCAGAGGCAATCCCGGAGGAATCCTTCGTTCAGGGGGTTCAAAAGAAGGTATAATAAATACCTCAGAAGTGAAAGGCGAGGTATTTACCACAACTAGTGGCATAGCATGAGCTGTAATGAAGCCGTGAAACCTGTAGAAATAATTCAAGTTAAAAGTTGCTCATTTTCCTCAGAAATGTTGAAGAATCTAATAAGTGTGCCTTCGATTGCCCTGAATATGTATATTAGCCATTGTTCACAGATGGGCTTTAGCAGAAAAGCTCTTAAGGATTATTCGCTAGGCCAAGATTAAGATTTAAAATGCATTACAGTGTTGATGGAAAATTTTGATAATATTTTCAAGTTTTAATCAAAATGTAAATTGCAGCCCAAACTTTTAATTTGTAATTAATGGGGCCAATAGTCCTTCTAAATTTTTTTAATTATATCTTTCCCCCTCCTTCGTATTGTTTTGTGGACTAACACCGCTGCTCCTAAGCAGGAAAATTGTAACAACTCTACAAATGTTCCTGATATTAAACGACAACAAACTTCCAGATAAGAACGAACAATCATTGAAAAAAATGTTTTCTTTATAAGAACTTTTCTCAGAGAAAAACGAAGAGCCAAATGGACCCGAAGCACATTAAAACCTAAAGCGAGGAGAAATAAACTCCCGTTCAAACTTAAAATCAACAGACATTACTAGCCATGAATAAATGAGATCAAAAATGAACAGAAATTAAAATAGGTAATCACGTGAAACGTGAAAATAGCCGAAACCACCAGGGCTCTTTACTTTTATTTAGTTTTTTTTTAGTTTTTGAAATCATTTACTTCAAAATCCCTAACCTAGCCATAATTCGGAATATGCACAATGTTTTGAATTATTTTTTTTAATACTATTAATCAGAATAGCAAAAGCTTCTGTGATCCTGATGCAAATGGCTTCAAATTGAAAAGAAATAGAACACCAAAACCGTTTGGGCTTATATTATCATTCTGTAGGTTCGTATCAACCTTATATTCCATTGTTGTAGCACAAAGACGTTTAGTTATTGGCAATTTTCCCATCTAAAAATAGTAATATTAACGAAAAAAAAAACTTTGAATCGCTAAAATTATCTCAATTTGGCTGTTTAGTCACAAAACAGCGTATATGCTCCTGACACCCGGTGAAAAAAAAAATCACTAGATTTTAGTGATCTTTTTATTGATTTTCTTCAATCGTGTAGTCATTGAATGTGAAATTTTAATAATTTGTTTGCTATTGCAATATAAACAAAATCACTAGAAATAGTGATAAATCGCTAGGAGTGGCAACCCTGTCCTTTTCTCGGTTATGAATTAAGACTGGCTTTTTGCGTAACTTTTCACGCTGAATCAGTAGATATGTATGAAGTTCCTGCATCTCCTATGGTTGTGGAAATTGGTGGTTCAATCTTAAACTATTCGAATCTCCCTTTGACCTGACCTCTCGTATCCGAAACAGATTTACCTGAAGGACCAATCATAGTTCTGAATTTTCACTTGTTTCTATAGCTGAAGTTAGCTCACCTAATTAAACACAGGCAGAACTTAACCTATAACAGCTCGTATGAAGCACATAAAAAACATTCACTCAGGATTCCTTGCTCTCAAGACAGTTAAACCAAAAAAGATGCTTAGACCCATTTCTTTTCGGGACACTTCACCGATGTTATCAAAACTATCCCCCAGAAATTCGTCAGACAAATTTTTGGCAATCCAATTACTGAGATATCTGAAAAAGTCAGCTGATATTTTTCCAAGTTGGAGTAACCTGCTACTGCATGAAAATTTATCATGTGAAATGAATCAAAAATGTATCATATGTGAATGAATGAAATGGATGTGAAATGTGCCAAGTGAAATGAAAGAAAGAAACAACTAGGGAATATAAAAAGAGGTAAATATCCAAATGCAAGGAATTAATAAATACTCTCCAAGCTGTAGCTGAGTAAACAAATTTAAACAAACAAAAATAAAAATGATTTAAGTAAACAGAAATAGCTCAGCAACTTTCGCTTATTTTCTATTTTTCAGCTTTGATTAATTTTTTTTCTTTTTTTATTAAATTCCTTTTCGTACTCGGCTTAAGACCTTTCTCCGCTGCCCAAACAAAACTGTTAGCTAACAGCTTATGAAACAATCACGTTTCCACCGTCCAAGAACAGACTGCTAAATAACATTGTTGGAGGATTTGAAAGCGTAATATTCAGAACCCAGTTAATGCAGCAAAACAGAATGGCTAAGCTTTATAATTTTAAAAGAAAATTCAGAACTTCTAATGTTTTTTGACAAAACTTAAACAAATTGGAAAAAAAATTCAGGTATTCTCACTTAACCAACGCATTTACCAATTTTCTTGGCGTCTTGAGGGCCTCTTAAACTCACAAATAAAAATAATCCTTAGCCAAATAATTTTTTTCAAATGTTGTATAATTAATAGAATACTTAGTATATCGTGCAGCTTGGGATTGAACCTGAAAATTCCAATTGAGATACACAGTTGCTTCCTCTACGCTAGCACATCCTTTTAAGTCTTATTTCCAAGATTTTGTTTTTGAATGACCCACTCAATTATTGTAGTTTTGTGAATTTTTAGCTAACAATGTATGTTACGGTACCCAACAATTATGTTTCCATCTTACTGACAGAAACTGTTACATAACAATTGAATTATGGAAAGAAAAACCATTTAAACTTGAAATCACATATATTGCCATTAATAAAACATCATACAATATTTAAAATAGTAAATCCCGTTTACATACTGAATCAACTAAAAAAATATAGTTGAGCAACATAAAATGAACACAAAAATAATCTCTTTCCCAAATAACCTCCAAATAGGCATAGTTGAGTACCAGCTTTACAAGAACGAAAAAAAATTCTGAACTTCTAGGTCTAGATCATCTTTGATTGTAATTTCTGTTTCCGTATAGCCTGGCCACGAGTCACACTTTTGATAAAATCAAAATTATGCAGGACTACAGCACCAATTATATACACTGTTTCATAGTGTTTCGAGTTGAACATTGTTTAATCTTCCTGGCTAAGTGGACGTGCGCTGGGTTGAGAATCCTTTGTCCAAGGGGTACGGGTTCTATCCCTGGCGTGGCCAGTTATTTGGTTTGGGAAGCGGGTCAGTGGTGTGACTCTGTAAGCTTAGCCAGAGTCGACCCAGATCTGAATGGGTACCTGGAGAAATCTTTCGAAAGTAAGCAGGAAGGGTGTGCGAAAGACCAGGATGGCTGGCCCCTAGCCCCCCATTGCACTTCCTGGCTGAAGGGCCACGAAACGGAGATCAGCACCACCAGTTTGGACCTTAAGGGTCTAGTGCCGTCATGCTTACTTACTTTTTTACTTACAATCTTCCTGTAACAGAAATCTGACAAAAGTTAAGAAGACGTAGTATTAGTAGAGAACTGTTGGAAACAAATTAGAGCTGGTGCAAATTTTTAAAACCAAATTCCTGCAAATTTAATTGCCTGCTTCTGAAATACAAGAGTGGCACTAAAATTAAGAAGAAACCCCTGTCATTCATAAATTCGGCTTTTTTTTATCGACAAATGCGACTCGGGCATAAGGTTTATTTTATATTCATAGTAGCTTGTGCTCGTTTGAGATTTGACGTAGATTCTGATTCGAAAGACTGGGTTTTTTAAAATCCTCTCCATGGACGTATTTATATTTCCATGTCTATTGGTAAAATTGTGTTTTCTAGAGTGCATAAAAACAACAAATAAGTCGACCATTTTCATTAACACAGTATGTTGTCGATGTTGATCGTCTGCTCATTCACTATGATGGTGGCGGGTCTCATGATTCTCCAGAGCTACTAACCTACCCAAGTTTATCTTTCTTTTTCTGCATTGTTGTGCAGAAAAAAGTCGTCCATATATATATATATATATATATATATATATATATATATATATATATATATATATATATATATATATATATATATATATATAATATATATATATATATATATATATATATATATATATATATATATAATATATATATATATAATATATATCGACCCTACCCCAATTGTCAACATTATGTTCTGATGTACAAGAAAACCACACCATCCCACATGAAATACTTTGTGTCATTGCTGATATCAGTGTAAAATAATTAGTAAACATTCCACGTTGTGATCAGTGTGACAAAAAAGCAAGGTAATTACAAGTCTTAATCAACGTATACGTAAAATAGAATTTCCCCATGACAGTTTGTCTGAGCTGTACCATCACCTTAAAAAGCGGCAAATTTGAGGACGTATCCCAAAACCTGAAGCAGGCCGACCAGCAAGCTACTTTCAACACAGTATAATGTTAAAGCCCCAATAATCCATTTTTTAATCACCGTGAAGTTGGCATCCACCTCCCCTGACGACTTATCCAATAAATTACCCATTAAGCCAAACAAATTTCACTTCAAATTACCATTTAGCATCCATAAAAAAATTTACTATTTACCATTTAGCGTTCATATTAGAAAAGATACTAATGATTACATCAGGTGTCTCTTCTAAATTTTTTATATCTTAATTCTAAGTCCATTAATTGTAAATATTCTCATGTTCGTAAATTCTATACTACTATTTTTAGTCACTGTGTCAATCCTTCATGTAAACATTAGTGGGGGAAAAATGGTCAAACTGCAGGGAAATTGTAACTTTATTTTTTTTTTAAACCAAAACGTTCATAAATCAGCTAAATCAAACACAAAAAATACCCGCAATCGTACCCCTTGTAGATATATTTACTTAAATGCTCAACCGGACCTATGTAAATTAAATGTATTGCGTTAGAAAACCGAAGCGGCACTACAATTTTTCATTTTTATTGATCATACAACTCGAATTAGGATTTAAGTTCTCACGCAGATTTCGAATCATACAATTTAAAACTAATTCTCTCAGTAAAGGATCGTCGGTATTTTGAATTTCATCCAAAATAGGAATATCAATTTCGACTGGATTACAGATTGCATTATGAAGACTCATGATCAATAGCAAATACATACGTGGTAGTCCACATTTTTGAAAATCAATCGTACATGCTTATGCTGTCACCTATTCAATTATCTGTCTTTTATGAATATCATTGATTTTTTCTTCAAATTTCAGTTTCACAACTCAATTAACAAGACCAGGACGATCTTGGGTGGACCGTTCTATGGTAAACTTATTATCCATTGATTTAATATTTAATGTTTCTTAAATTTTGGGCTAATCAGGATTACAAGTCTTACTTCTAAAGAAATCCAAAGCGATGAACAATAGCCAAGGCGTCTTCGAAATGCTTCGCAAAGTAGCGTGTTGATCCGATGAATGACGACGGTAGTATTATTTTTCGCCAACAACTGCATTCTGTTTCGAGACTAAGTCGCTGAACAAGCTTGTAACAGTGAAGTAGTGAAAATGAGCTGAACGTTTGACGGCTCTAGTCCTAGCAAAATAATAAGTCGACTTACATCATCCTCGACGTCTCACATTTTCTCGTAGCCTTTGATATAGTTGTTTTTGTCTCGCAATGTTTCTTCCAAGAGATTCATGAGATTACGAAGGATCCCGTTATTTAAAAAAGTATTTAAGGCGTTCTTCAAAGTTTCATCGGGTCAAAAAGTGAATTTGGTCATATGAAGGTAGTTCAAAATCACTTTCAGTGGTTTATGATCGATATGCCGCTAAAATGATTTTGTGATAAATTTGTCCAGCTACTTTAAAGCTAAAAAACTACAAAAATTGGTGGTTCAAACATTGCTTACAGTGAATAAAGCTAGAAAAAAACATGAGTTCAAGTTTTGAAACTTTTGTTGAACTCTTTTGAGAGCAACTGACGTCTTAACAAAAGCAAACCAATCTATTCGAAAATTGTGGTGGTGGCAATGCAATTCGATCATGCAAAGAGCAATCTTGAAATAAATTATGTTTAATTACTAGTAGTGATGCCTTACTGCTTTATAGCACACCCATAGCAGAAGGTTCAAGCATAACCCGGTTTCTACCGGTCGGTTGGCAACATTCCTATGACGTGCCCTGGCATAATTTAGAGCACGCCCTGGCAAGATTCCCGTGATAGCCCTGGCGAAATATTCATGACAGCCCTGGTAAAATTTCCATCCCTTGCAAGAGTCCTGGGTGTTTCAATATAATTAATTGGAGTGCGGTCGGGATAATACAAAAGTCTGAATAATAGGAAATCAACATGGGATCTTAAATGGTCGGATAGGGAGTCAGTGGAGCTACCAACCCCTCAAGCTGTCACACCGTTGAAGCACGGCCACCGGTTCTATTAAAGAGAACACAGTTGAAAAGACTCCCATGACACACCCCTTTGGACTCCAATGACGTCACACGACTTACCTCGTTTTAAACGGTCAGGTGTAATATGCTTGACGCAATGTTATGTAACCATGTGACAAGAACCCACGGGAAATCTCCGCTTGTAACTTAACGACAGCACACTCCTTGCGTAATGATTGCGCAGCCATCACTCTCATGTAATACCTTTTAAGCATTTTCATTTTTCACCCAAAACGCTCAAAGTATTTTTTCCTTTCTTTTAACTTAACGGCGGCACAAACTTTATGTAAGGCCAGTGCATCCTACGCACTGTTGGCATACATCACTCTTAGATAATACCCTTTTTGACATATTATTTTTCGCTCGAAACGTACAACGTTTTTTTCTTTCTTTTTTTCTTTAGTTCTTTCCCCCGCAAGGACTCAAAAGGTCAGTTTTCTTCCAACAGATTTGTGCCGTAACCGAGAGGACCATCAAACCAACCCTAATATTTTGTCCTACTCATTATATTCTAAAATTAATTTATTGCGCGACACCTGAGATTCCTCATTTTTGGCATACACCAGAAAGACGTGTTATTGTCAAAATTTGGCAAGCTCTCGGAGACAATCATTCTCACGGTATTTTTAGTAATAAAAGACTAGGAGTTGCTTAAATTGTATAAACTCTTTACTCGTCCAAAACAATAAATCTTAAAAACACAGACTTTGTAAATAAAAGTTTTATTATTTCAAACAGATTTATAAACAATATTAAAAACACAGAAAAAAACAGTTAAAACACGACAAACAAAAAATAAAGGGTGAAAAAGGCTTATCGTAATATATGCAAAAGATTCATATTTTATAGAAAGGTGATGGGATCCAGGCAACTAGTTCCAGAGGAGGGGAGCTTGATATTACATGCAATTTTTTAGGCATTATTGAGGTATTTCTGAGAGCCCTTATCAAAAATGCAGCGTTCTGAGACAGGACAATGCGAAAGGAAAAAAACTAAGCATGAAAAGGCTTACAAAGGGATACAATATAAACAATAACATACATATATTAAAGAAGGATGAGGAGAGGGGCCAAGCAAGTAGTTCCAGAGGAAAGCCGCCTTGATAAATAGAGCTAAATATATGCTATATTAAGAGTTTTTATAACGAAATGCATCGTTTCTTAGACAGGAATGTTATATTTCAGTCCCCCTCTAGCAAAAAATTCACTTAACGCCTCCCGCCTTATTTTTAAGCTCTAGATTATACTAGTCCATGGCAATGCATACCACCATTGATAAACAATGGGTGGCATAGAGCACCCCTCTGATATCGCCACATCTCCCCCAAGACATCTTTCAGATATTTCCTATTAAAAATTCATGAATTCAAATCCCGTGATTCAAGTTTTCGCAAGCCAAGCCCATGTTTATAACCGTGCAACTGAGCCCGTTTAACTGAACCCTCCTTCCACAGAACCCCAATTTCTGCGTAACCTCCTTTTGTCTCAGCCCTCACGCAACCCAGGGGCATTTCTCAGCAAAAATATCAAAACACGCAAAGGGGAAATTCTATTTCGAGAAATTATTCTTCCCAAGGCAAATATGCAATTAGGGAAATAATGAAAATACAACGTTTTGAGACAGGTCTATGTGAATGGAAAAACAAAACACAAAAAGGCTTACAAAGGGATATAATATAAACAATAACATGCATAAATTAAAGAAGGATGGGGGGAGAGAGGTCCAAGCAAGTAGTTCCTGAGGAGGAGCACCTTGATAATAGAGTTAAATTTATGCTATATTAAGAGATTTTTTAATGAAATGCACTGTTTCGTAGACAGGAATGTTAGATTTCAGTCCCGTTCTACCGAAAAATTCATTTAACGCCTCCCACCTTATCTTTAAGCTCTAGAGTATATTAGTCTATTGCAATGTATACCACCCTGGCAAACTATGGATGGCATACAGCACCCTTTGACATTGCCAGATCTCTCACTAGACACCTTTCAGGCATTTAGTATTAAAAATTATGCCTTTAAATCCGGGATTCAAGTTTTCGCAAGCCAAGCCCATGTTTATAACAGTGCAACTGAGCCCTTTTAACTGAACCATCATTCAACATAACCCTGATTTTTGCATAACTTCCCTTTCTCTCCCCTCACGCAACCCAGGGAGGCATTTTTTCAGTAAAAATATCAAAACGCGCAAAGGGAAATTCTATTCCGAGAAACTTTGGTTCCCACCAATATCACGCTGCGGGGAAGTTCGGTTAGTGTCCACACGTTCCGGGGACGGAATCCGGACTACAGCTAGATGATAAAGGAGGTTCGTAAATGGTCTCGCTTCGAGATAATTTAAAAAGAAGCAACAATAGGGAATTAACATGAGATTTCAAACGCATCCCTAGGAAATTAACATAGGATTTTAAACGGATGCCCCCTCTTTCCCATAGGACTTTAAGGACATGCCCTCTGACGTCACAGCATCCCTGGAAAAATTCCTACGGTACTCCTGTTTCCAGCTGGCAAGATTTCCAGCCTGGGCAGGCTTCCTTGGATTCCAAGGATTCTATTATTTCTTCATTATTTGAAAGATTCTTGCCCATTTTTGGCACATCGTTTTTCTGGAAGATTCCCAGAGTTTCCATGACCTGGTCTTATATGGATGACACAATCATATGTCACAAGCTAGACTCCAGGAGCCCAGGGGGAATCCCCGAGCACGACAAACACATGGGAGCAGCGTAATAACGGCGGTGCTGATCTTATGCAACAACACCTAATGGGAGAGGTTGGATGATAACTGGGTCATCTTGCGAGAAGAGTAGGTACCCAAACCATTAAAAAGTATACTTATGAGCCATATCGGAATGATACTGCGTCACTGTTTTCAAACACATCTGAAGGCAATTTTGACTAAGGATATGCTAGGACTCGAGGATTTTTCTGAAAGATTCCCAGGATTTCCGTGACCAAGTCTAATATGGATGCCGCCATCGTATGTCACAAACTAGAATTCAGGACCCCATGGGGGAATCTCCGAGCACGGCGCGCACGTGGGTGCTGCGTAATAACGCCAGTGCTCATCTTATGGAACGACATCTAATGGGAGAGGCTGGATGATAAGTGGGTCATCCTGCGAGAAGATTAGGTACCCAAACCGTTAAAAAGTATGCTTATGAGCCAGAGTGGAATGGTACTACGACACTGTTTTCACCAAAATCTGAGGGCAATTTCAACTAAGGATACGCTAGCACTCGAGGATCTTTTCAAACAATTATTTACAATATTTTAGGAGTTACACTCAGCATATTGGGAGCGCCAAGAGTTAGAGTTGAAATTGACTATACATTACCAATCTAATTAAAAAGAACATTTAAAACAAGACTCTAAAGTTGGAGTTTTACGGCTGCCCCCCTTGCCCTCTTGCCCCTCCTATCAATCATTTACAGAGGACGGACTGATATTAGAGCTAATTTAGAGCTAAACTTCTTAGTGCATGTTACCTGAACTCCAGAGTTTGCTCTTGATTTTTTTTCATGAATTTGTCGGGCTTTCTTTGTTTTGGTAATGATTTTAGAGGTTGACCATGATTTCTACATTTTGCCCTTCATTTCTACGGTTGTCTTGATTTCTAGGTTTACCCCTGATTTATACATTTGGCTCTTGATTTTTCTGAATTTGTCGGGGTTTCATTATTTTGGTAATGATTGTTTAGCGGTTGACCATGATTTCTACACTTTGATCACAATTTCAATGGTATGGTCTTGATTTCTATGGTTTGAGCTGGAGCTATAGGGCTGAATCTGTCTTGTAGATAAGCACCTTATGATTTTTCTTGGAATACACTGCTTTTCTTGGCTTTAATATTTCATAGCGATAAGGCATAATCGGAGGTAAAAGAAGACTAAAACTTATATTCTATACATAACTCGCCTTTCCCTCTTCATGCTTTGTAAGAACGTCAAGGATTATGATTTTGTTTACCTGGAGCATCAGCCTTTCTTGGGTTTAATGTTTCTTGAAAATAAGCCATAATCGCGTTTTGTGGAGGCAAAGGAAGATTAAAACTCATATTCTTTAAATGAGCTGTTTTCTGCTAGAACTGGCAAGTTTTTCTTAACACTAACAAATTTTCTCATCGAAGTAAAAACTTTTACCTTAATACTAACAAACTTTTACTTATAACTATCAAATGTTTCTTGGAAGAAACAGGTTTTTGTTAATAGTAACATTTCTGTTCTAATAGCAGCAAGTTTTTCCTCAAAGATAACAAATTTGTCTTAGAAGTAACAATTTTTTATTATGATAAAAAGTTTTCGGTTAGAACTGGTAAGTTTTTCTTAACACTAGCAAATTTTCTATTCGAAGTAACAACTTTTTTACTTAATACTAACAAACATTTACTTAAAACTATCAAATGTCTCTTGGAAGTAACAGGTTTTTTTTAGTAGTAACCAAATTTTTTCCATTGGCAGCAAGTAATCCATCAAAGATGACAAATTTCTCTTAGAAGTAACAATTTTATGTTTATGATAACAAGTTTTCTGTTAGAAGTATTAAGTTTTGTTCTTAACACTAGCAAATTTTCTTTTCGAAGTAACTTCTTTTTTCCTTAACAATAACAAACTTTTACTTAACACTATCAATTTCTCTTGGAAGTAACAGGTTTTTTTCTTATCACTAACAAATTTTTCCTTTGAAGTAACAATCTTTTCCTTAATACTAACAAGGTTTTACTTAACACAAACAAATGTCTCTTGGAAGTAACTGGTTTTTTTGTAAAAGTAACAAATTTTTTCTAATAGCAGCAAGTTTTCCATCAAAGATTACAAATTTCTCTTAGAAGTAATTGTTTTTTTGTTTATGATAATAAGTTTTCTGTTAGAACATGCAAGTTTTTCTTAACGCTAACAAAGTTTCTCTTCCAAGTAACAGATTATTTCTAATAACACCAAGTTATCCGTCAATGATAATAAATTTCTCTTAGAAGTAATAATTTTTGTTTATGGTAACAAATTTTCTGTTATCAGTAGCAAGTTTTTCTTAACACTAACAAATTTTCTTATCGAAGTAAACAACTTTTTCCCTTAATACTAACAAACTTTTACTTAATATTATCAAATTTCTCTTGGAAGTAACAGGTATTTTCTTAATAGTAAGAAATTTTTTTCTAATAACAGCAAGTTTTCTGACAAAGATAACAAATTTCTTTTAGAAGTCACAATTTTTTGTTTATGATAAAATATTTTCTATAAGAAAGTTTTTCTTAACACTAACAAATTTTCTCATCGAAGTAACAACTTTTTCCCTTAATACTAACAAACTTTTACTTAATATTATCAAATGTCTTTTGGAAGTAATAGGTTTTTTCATAATAGTAACAAATTTTTTATAATAATTGCAAGTTTACCTTAAAAGATAAGATATGTCTCTTAAAAGTAACAATATTTTGTAAATGATAACAATTTTTCTGTCAGAAGGAGCAATTTCTTCTTAAAACTAACAAATTTTCTGTTCCAAGTAACAAATTTTTCCTTAATACTAACAAACATTTACTTTACACTATCAAATTTCTCTTGAAAGTAACAGGTTTTTTCTTAACAGTAACAAGTTCTTTCTAATAATAGCACGTTTTCAGTCAAAGATAGAAAATTTCTATTAGGGGTAATAATTCTTTGTCTACGATAATAAGATTTCGGTTAGAAGTAACAAGTTTTTTCTTAACACTAACAAATTTTCTCTTAGAAATAACAACTTTTCCTTAACACTAACGAACTTTTACTTCATTCTATCAAATTTCTCTTGGAAGTAACACCATCTTCTTAATAGTAACAAATTTTCTCTAATAGCAGCAAGTTTTCCGTCAAAGATAACAAATTTCTCTTAGAAGTAAAATTTTTTGATTTTGATAACAAGTTTTCTGTTAGAACAAGCAATTTTTTTCTTAACACTAACAGATTTTATCTTCGAGTTAACAACATTTTTTCATTAATACTAACAAACTTTTGCTTAATACTTTCAAGTTTCTCTCGGAAGTAACAGGCTTTCCATAATAGTAACACATTTTTTTTTATAGTAGCAAGTTTTCCGTCAAAGATAACAAATTTCTCTTAGAATTAACAATTTCTTTTTGTTTAAGATAACAAATTTTCTGTCAGAAGTAGAAAGTTTTTCTCAACACTAACAAATTTTCTCATCGAAGTAACAATTTTTTCCTTAATACTAACAAACATTTACTTAACACTATGAATTTCAAATCATAGTTTAAATTTTGCATGTACACCAGTAGAAAGTATTGTTGTTTAACGTTTGAATTACACGATTTATGTGCCTGTCCACGAAAGTTATTCCCCCCGAAGAATAAGATTGCTTAAATGATCTTGGTCGCGAACTGACGTTTCCCCAATACCCTCAACTGTTTTCCCCTTAAAAGCCTAACATATTTCTATGTTTTTAATTGTCAAATCGTCCTCTGTTGATAGAGTCATTGGGCAGTATACGTTGCGCACTTTTGAAATTAACTTATTTGCTGTTTTAGTAAGTTTAACCATAGCTGCGCAAACACGATCTTCCCCGCTCAATGTCTCAAATACCTCTACCAATTGCATGATATTAAAACATCGCTTCGCTTATGAGCATAAGAGATATTAATGGCTTCATCTTCTTTAAAACGATTCAAATTTGATGGATCGCAACGATCCATAAGTTTATCTTCGGTGTCTAATGTCACCTTGTCACTCTGCAGGAGCAAATTTTAGAAATTCTTGAAACGCAAGATGACATTATCACCCGAAATATTCTCCTTAGGTTGGTACCCAAGACAATTACAGTGCCTCAAGGCACGTTTAGTTTTAACTCAATACAGAATCTAGACAGACGCATTTGACAATAATAACAAGCACCCCCACGTCTCTTTAAACCCTCTTGTAGAAGGTTAAACCACCCTAATAATGTGTAGAATGGGAAAAAATCTCTAATTGCATCAGGTTCACTGGCAGGCTCGTAATGAAGCCATACCCAGTGTTTCATCAATTCAAAAGACGGAACCCTCACTGAATATATTACCTCCTTTTCACCTAGAAATTCCCCCTCTTCAAAATCTGTATCATAATATAAACTGTAACACCGATCTTTAAATACTCGATAGCCCTCTCAGAAAAGTCTATCCCCTTAAGTGTTACAGGATATTCCCCCTTTAAACAGTTAAAATCTTCTTTAGGAAACTCTGCACCCTCCCCATTAACTGCCAAAGCGTCCAAAAGTTTCTTAGTGGTATTCCATTTCTAGGGCTTATGTCCAGCTATGAGAACCATGCACTTGAATCACTTTAAGCCCGTATCGAAACAAGAGGGTTGTACACCCTTCCAACCTCTAATCTCCATAATATTTTACACCCCCCTTCCTCCTCTCGCCTCTTAAAACAAATACTTTTTCAAGTTGTGTAGCATTTAAATCTAAATGTTCAATAAACAAAACAAAAGAATCACTTCCATTTTCATTAGAATTTTCCACCCTATTGAAAAGGATACCCACCCACTCTGAAAAAAAGGCCTCAAAATTATGAAAATCCAGATGAAGCGTCTGCATTTCTGTTTGTAGGTAATGCGAGTACACCTTACCCTACTTTTCATTAAAGAAACATTTAGAAAATCCATTTTAGAAAATTAACTTGCACGTTCCATATCCAACATAAGACTGATAGAAATTCCATTCTACTTGCCGGTTTTGTAGCTCCTAGAGAACAATAGAAAATTACCCGGTCCTGCTAGAAGAATAACAAGCCTTTGTTCCTTGAAAATCAACAGACGTCTAGACTGTATAACCCTCCTTATTCCTGGAAATAGTGGAAAAATCGTTTGTTTGCCGACAACAAAAAGGTTCTGTGTGTGAAGCAAAAAATATTTGGCACTGAACAATTTTGACTATGTCCTTACTTGGGAGAGCCCTAAAAGTTGTTCACTACATCCTTAAGTTTATAAAAAATCAGAGAAAAACACTCTCTATCAGAGGCAACACTACAGCGTTGCCTACAGTAAAGGCCATACGGCTCCAATATTTTATTATTATTATTTTTTTCCCAGAGGCACTTCATATGGAAGTGGTCGTTGTAGAAACTTCAAAGGGGGCTCAATCGAATGAAAATCGAGAGATCAATTGCCCTTTTCAAAGGTCAAGAGTGGTTGGAGGGTAACAACTCCCCACGCCCATAATTCCCCCAAACACATACAATCAAAATTTTGAGATAACCATTTTGTTCAGCGTAGTTGATTTCCAGATAGAAAAAATGTTTTGAGGAGGACATTCCTCCACAACCCTCAGGGAAAGGGTTTTAAGTTATGCCCGGAGGCCAAATGAGAGCGATGTTGGCACAAGGCAATATTTTTTCTTTCCTTTAGAGCAGGGCACTTCGTATCGAAAAACATGTCGTAGAAGCTTCGAAAAGGAATCATTCAATTGGAAATCAGAGTGGCTGCTGCCCTTTTTAATAGTTGCAAGTGATTGGAAGGCAACTAACACCCCTTCCACGCCCACCATTTCCCGAAACACATCTAATCAAAATTTTGAGATAGCCATTTTGTTCAGCATAGTTGATTTACAGATAAAAATTATGTTTTTGAGGAGAACACTCCCCCAACAGCCTTCAGGGCAAGGGTTGTAAGTTGTGCCCTAGTGGCATATAAGGTTTTTATAGAAGGAGTTGTCGTAGTAACTTCAAAAAAGGCCCATTTGATTGGAAGTTCAAAGAGCTAGCGTCTTTTTTATTTATTCGAAAGTGATTGGAGGGCAACTAACCCGTCTCTCACGCCCACATTTTCCCCAAACACATCCAATCAAAATAAGGCATGTAAGGTTTTGTATAGACAGCGTTGTCGTAGAAACTTCAGAAAGGACTCATTCGATTGGAAATTTAAATGGCTAGTTCCTTTTTTAATAGTCGAAAGTGATTCTAAGGCAACTGACACCCCTTCCACGCCCACCATTTTCCCAAACACATCCAATCAAAACTTTGATATGGCAATTTTGTTCAACGTAGTTGGAAGTTTTGGAAATTGTATGTTTGAGCAGGACACTCCCACAACAGTCTTCAGGGTCAAGGGTTACAAGTTATGCCCTGTGGGCATATATGGATCTTATGGAAGGAATGCTCATATATAAACTTCAGAGAGGGCTCATTTGGTTGGAAATTGAAAGTTCTAGTTCACCTTATAAGCATCAAAAGATATTGGAGGTTAGCCAGCTTCCCCCCACAACATCCAATCAAAGAAACACATCCAATCCAAATTTTGAGGTAGCCATTTTGTTTATCATAGTCGATTTTCAGATAGAAATTATGTTTTTAAGGAGGACACTCCCCCACAGCCTTCAGGGCAAGGGTTGTAAGTTATGCCCTGGGGGCATATATGAGTCTTATGGAAGAGATGCTCCGATAAGAACTTTGAGACAGCTTTTTTTTTTAAATAGTTCAAAGACTATATAACGAAAACTCCGGGGTCGATACAGCCCCCCAGGGCGCGAGGGCAGGTGTTGTAAGTTACGTCCTTGGGGAATTTATGGTTCTTATTGAAGGGATGCTCGTAAAAACTTCAGAGATGACTCATTTGATTGGAAATTGAAAGTTTTAGCTCAGTGTTTTAGAGTCAAAAGAGATTGGAGGGCAACTAGCCCCCCCCCCTCACGCCCCTTTTTCCCCAAATGTATGCAATAAAATTTTGAGATAGCCATTAAGATAAAAACTGCTCAAAAGTTAGATAACAAAAACTCAGGTGTCGTCACAATCCCCAGGGCCCGGGGGCAGGCGTTGTAAGTTTTACTCTGGGGCATATATGGATCGTATGAAAGGGATGCTCGTATAAATTTCAGAGAGGGCTCATTTGATTGGAAATTTAAAGTTCGAGGTCACTTTTTAATATTCAAAAGAGATCCGAGTGCAGCTAGCTCCTCCCCCCCCCCCACACGCCTTCTTTTTCCAAACCTATCCGATGAAAATTTTGAGATAGACATTTTGTTAAAAATAGTTCAAAGGTTGGATGAGAAAAAATCCGGTGTCAATACAACCCCCCAGGGCCCAGGGGAAGGCGTTTTAAGTTATGCCCTAAGGGCATGTATGGTTCTTATGAAAAGGATGGTAGTAAAAACTTCATAGAGGGCTCATTTGATTGGAAATTGAAAGTTCTAGTTCACTGTTTAAAGAGTCAAGAGAGTTAAGGGCAACTAGCCCCCTCTCCACGCTCTTTTTCCCCAAACCCATCCGCTAAAAATTTTGAGATAGCCAGTTTTTTGGAAATTGTTGAAAAATTAGATAACAAAAACTCCCCTCAGGGCCCGGGCGCCACGGCACCACGAATTCCCTAGCGGCAGCGTTGGGAGCTAATACTCCCGGCAGCTACCATTAAGGCGTAGGCTATTCTACTCCTATTTTGTGGCGGAGATAGAGATATTCAGATTTAATGAAATTTATATCAGTAATAAGAGTGACTTTTATTTTTATTAATTAAAGAAATTTTTTCCCACAAAATAAGTTTTTCAAAGAAAAGCAAAGAACTCCATTAAACAAAAAATTAGCAAAAATAAAATCAAATAATCTACCAAGCCTGAAACTACCACAAATCAACATCGATAAATAAATGAAACCCAAAACGAACAGAAATTACAATAAATAACCGAGTCAAACTCAAAACGAGCAGAAATTAACATAAGTTGGGTGCAAAACCCCTATGCCTAAACCCCTAAACAAAATTTGCACTTCACTGAAAAAATATAAATGTTTTTACTTTTATTACTTTAACAAATCAAATAATATTAACATTATTATTACTAAACATCAGTATACGTATATTAAACCGACAGTGTACATTCATTTGTATTTTTTCAGTAAAGTGCAAATTTTGTTCTGGCCATCGGGAAGGCATAGGGGTTTTGCGCCCAACTTATGTTAATTTCTGCTCGTTTTGAGTTTGACTCGGTTATTTATTGTAATTTCTGTTCGTTTTGGGTTTCATTTATTTATCGATACTGATTTGTGGTATTTTCACAATTGGTAGATTATTTGATTATATTTTTTGCTCATTTTTTGTTTAATGGAGTTCTTTATTTTTCTTTGAAAAACTTATTTTGTGGAATTTTTTTTTTTTTTGATTAATTTCTGTTCGTTTTATATTGACATAGTCTTTTCAGGGAAATAGAAAATAATACTTTGAGGGTGGGCATGGGAGGGTGTGAGAAGAAGGATTATTTGTTGCCCTCCAATCACTTTCGACTATTAAAAGGGCATCAGCCCTTTCTATTTTCAATCGAATGAGCCCTTTTCGAAGTTTCCACAACTCCTTCAATACGAAGTGCCCTGGTCTAAACAACAACAATAACAAAAAAAAAATATAGTACATTATACCCACATCGAACTTTACTATAAAAATGTCAAACCTTCCAATCACTTTCGACTATTAAAAAGGGAACCAGGCCTTTCGATTTCCAATCGAATGAGCCCTTTTAGAAACGACAACGCTTTCTATAAACACCTTATATGCCCCAAGGGCATAAATTACAAACCATACCCTAAGGTCTCTTAGGGTGGTTGTCATCCTCTAAGACAGAATTTCCAGAACTTTCAACTACGTTAAATAAAATGGCTATCTCAAAATTTTGATTGGATGTGTTTGGGGAAATGATGGGCGTGAGAGAGACGGTAGTCGCTCTCCAATCACTTTCAACTATTAAAAATGGGCCTAGGCTTTTCAATTTCCAATCAGATGAGCCCTTTTGAAGTTTCTACGACAAAACTTCCAATAAAAATCTTATATGCTCTTTAGGGCATAGCTTACAACACTTGCCCTGAGTGCTGGGGGAGGTTGCCATTCTCAAAGATCTAATTTCCAGATATTTCTACTACGTTTAAGAAAATGGGTATCTGAAAATTTTGATTGGATGTATTTGGAGGAGTCGTGGGCGTGAGAGGGGGGTTAGTTACCCTCCAATCACTTTTGACTATTACAAAGGGCACTAGCCCTCTCAATTTCGAATTGAATGAGCCCCTTTTGAAGTTTTACGACAACTCTATCTATAAAAACATTATATGCCCCCAGGGCAGAACTTGCAACCTTTGCCTTTGGGGCTCTGGGGGGTTTGTCATCTTTAAATACATAATTTCCAGAATTTTCAACTACGTTGAACAAAATGGATATCTCTAAACTTTGATTGAATGTGTTTGGGAAAATAGTGGGTGTAAGAGGGGGGTTAATTACTCTCCACTGAATTTCGACTATTAAAAAGGGCAATTTCAATTTCCAATCAAATGAGCCCTTTTTGAAATTTCTATAACAGCTTTCTATATAAACTTTAAATGCCCCCAGGGCACAACTCAAAACCCTTGCACTAAGGGCTCTGAGGGGGTTATCAACCTAAAAGACCCAATTTCAAGAATTTTCAACTACGTTGAACAAAATGGATATCTCAAAATTTTGATTAGATGTGTTTGGGAAAATGGCAGGCGTGAGAGGCGTTAGTCGCTCTCCAATCACTTTCAACTATTAAAAAAGGCACTAGTCCTTTCAATTTCCAATTGAATGAGCCCTTTTGAAGTTTCTACGCTTTCAATAAAAACCTTATATGCCCCCAGGGCATAACTAACAACCCTTGCCCTGAGAGCTGTGGGGGGGGGGGGGGGTGTCTTCCTTAAAGACCTAATTTCCAAAAAAATGGCTATCTAAAATATTGATTGGATGTGTTTGGAGAAAAGATGGGCATGAGAGGGGATTTAGTTGCCCTCAAATCACTTTCGACTATTAAAAAGGGCACTAGCCCTAAGAATTTCCAATCGAATGAGCCCTTTTCAAGTTTATACGACAAATATTTCAATAAAAACTTTATATGCCCCCAGGGCATAACTTATAACCCTTGCTCTGAAGACTGTGGGGGGAGTGTCCTGCTCAAAGGTATAATTTCTTGAAGTTTCAACTGCTTGGAACAAAATGACTATCTCAACATTTTGATTGGATGTGTTCGGGGAAATGATGAGCGTGGCAGGGGTGTTAGTTGCTTTCCAATGCCTTTCGATTATTAAAAAGGGCACTAGCCATTTCAATTTCCAATCAAATGAGCCCTTTTTGAAATTTCTATGACAACCCGTTATATAAAAACCTTATATGCCTCTGGGCATAATTTACTGACCTTTCCCTGAGGGATATGGAGGGGGGGTGTCATCCTCAAAGACCTAATTTACAAAACTTAAAACTACGTTGAATAAAATGGCTATCTCAAAGTTTTGATTAGATGTGTTTGAGGAAAAGGTAGGCGTGAGAGGCGGGTTAGTTGCCCTCTAATCACTTTTGACTATTAAAAAGGGCACTAGCCCCTTGAGTTTCCAATCGAATGAGCCTTTTTTGAAGTTTCTACGACAACCCCTTCTATAAAAAACCTTATATGCCCCCAGGGCATAACTTACAACCCTTGCCCTAAGGGCTGTGGGGGACTGTCCTCAAAAACATAAATTCCATCTGGACCAACCAAGCTGAACAAAATGGCTATCTCAAAATTTTGATTGGATGTGTTTTGGGAAATGGTGGGCGTGGAACGGGTGTTAGTCGCCTTCCAATCACTTTCGACTATAAAAACGGCACAAGTCACTCCAATTTCCAATTGAATGAGCCCTTTTCGAAGTTTCTACGGCAACTTCTTCGATACGAAGTGCCCTGCTCTAAAGAAAAAATTAATAAATAATACATTGTGCCAACATCGTTCTTATATGCCCCCAGTGCTTAACTTAAAACCCTTGCCCTGATGGTTGTGGGGGAGTGTCCTCCTATTTACTTAGTCCCCGTTTCTTGTTTCGTTTTCGAGTGTCCTCGTTCTTTACTTAGGCAGCACGATCGCGCTGCCTATGATTTATGCAACAACTTTCTATATAAACCTTATATGCCCCCAGGGCATAACTTAAAACCCTTGCAGTGAGGGCTCTGAGGGGGGTTATCATCCTGAGAGACCTAATTTCCAGAACGTTCAACTGGACATTCGTTCAACGAACGAACAAAATGGACATCTCAAAAATTTCATTGAATGTGTTTGGGAAAATGGTTGGCGTGAGAGGGGCGTTAGTCACTATCCAATCACTTTGAACTATTAAAAAAGGCACTAGCCTTTTCAATTTCCAGTAGAATGAGCCCTTTTGAAGTTTCTACCGCAAAGCTTTCGAGAAAATTTTAAATGCCCCAAGGGCATAACTTACAACCCTTGCCCTGAGGGCTGGGGGGAGAGGTTGTCATCCTTAAAGACCTAATTTCCAAAACTTTCAACTACGTTGAATAAAATGGCTATCTAATAATTTTGATTGGGTGTGTTTAGGGAAAAGGTGGACGTGAGATGGGGATTAGTTGCCCTCAAATTACTTTCGAATATTAAAAAGGGCACTAGCCCTTTGAATTTCAAATCGAATGAGCTATTTTTCAAGTTTCTACGACAAAGATTTCAATAAAAAACCTTATACGCCCCCAGGGCGAAACTTATAATCCTTGCCCTGAGGGTTGTGGAGGAGTGTCCTCCTCAAAAACATATTTTCTATCTAGAAATCAACTACGCTGAACGAGATGGCTATCAGAAAAGATGTGTTTGGGGGAATGATGTGCGTGGGGGTTATGGGCTAGTTACCCTCCAATCACTTTTGACTATTGAAAAGGGCACTAGCCCTTTCAGTTTTCATTCGAATGAACTTTTTTTGAAATTTCTAAGACAACAACTTCTTTAAAAACCTTACATGCCCCCAGGGCATAACTTAAAACCCTTGCCCTGAGGGTATGGGGGAGTGTCCTCCTCAAAAAGATATTTTCTATGTGGAAATCAACTACCCTGAACAAAATGGGTATCTCAAAATTTCGATTGGATGTGTTTGGGGGAATGATGGGCGTGGGGGGGGGGTCTAGTTGCCTCAAATCACTTTCAACTATTCAAAGGGCACTAGCCACCCCAATTTCCAATCAAATGAGCCGTTTTCGATGTTTCTACGACATCTCCTTCGATACGAAGTGCCCGGGTATGGAGAAAAAAAAAACACATTCTCTACCGAAGCCACAATTATGATGAAATTTCCTACGTCGCCGAACTTGCCAGCAAGTTATTGTCTATTCCTGAGACTAGTTTGACCGCAGAAAGACTATTTTTGGTGGTAGGCCTGATAGTCACCTAGGAAAGAAATGGCCTCAGTCCACACAGAGTGGATAAGTTGATTTTCATTCACGATAACTATAGCCACATCCTGCAGTTCTAATATACTTCTGAAGTTTGCCTGAATGAGTTTTTTTTTACGCACTAATATTCAAAGGTAAATGATGATATTACAATTTTCGAGGAATAAAAATAATACTAATTTTGATTATTAATTCTGTTAGAAAAACATAGCTCTTAGATATTTCAACTATTCTGCAAGGATTCTGAAATGCCACAGCCATTAAATTTTTACCAGATTTCTACTTCTCTTGATGAATGATGAAGAAGACATCCAGCCAAAGACTCGCAAAGTTTCTACCTCATGAATAGGTAGAATATCTTGTAAACGAAAATTGGATTTGAGGAAGACTAAAATCTATTCAATAAATCATAACAACAACTTTCTATATAAACCTTATATGCCCCCAGGGCATAATTTACAACCCTTGCACTGAGGGCTCTGAGGGGTTTATCATCCTAAAAGACAAAATTTCCAGAACTTTCAACTATGTTTAACAAAATGGATATCTCAAAATTTTAATTCGATGTGTTTGGGAAAATGGTGGGCATGAGAGGGGCGTTGGTCGCTATCCAGTCACTTTCAACTATAAAAAAGGCACTAGCCCTTTCAGTTTCGAAGTGAATGAGCCCTTTTGAAGTTTCTACGACAACGCTTTAAATAGAAACTTTATGTGCCCCCAGGGCATAACTTACAACCTTTGCCCTGAGGGCAGTGGGGGGAGGGGTTTCATCCTTAAAGAGCTAATTTTCAAAGCTTTTAACTACGTTGAATAACATGGCTATCTATAAATTTTGATTGGATGTGTTTGGAGGAATGATGGGCGTGGGGGGGGGGTAGTTGCCATCCAATCACTTTCGACTATTAAAAAGGGCACTAGCCCTTTGAATTTCCAATCGAAAGAGCCTGTTTTGAAGTTTCTACGACAAAACCTTCTATAAAAACCTTATATGCCCCCAGGGCATAACTTAAAACCCTTGCCCTGAGGGTTGTGGGGGATTGTCCTCCTCAAAAACATATGTTCTATCTGGAAATCAATTACACTGAACAAAATGGCTATATCAAAATTTTCATTGGATTTGTTTGGGGAATGATTGGCCGGGGGGGGGGGTAGTTGCCATCCAATCACTTTCGACTATTAAAAAGGGCACTAGCCCTTTGAATTTCCAATCGAATGAGCCTGTTTTGAAGTTTCTACGACAACGCCTTCTATAAAAACCTTATATGCCCCCAGGGCATAACTTAAAACCCTTGCCCTGATGGCTATGGGGGAGTCTCCTCCTCAAAAACACATTGTCTATCTGGAAATCAACTACGCTCAACAAAATGGCTATCTCAAAATTTTTATTGGATGTGTTTGGAAGAATGATGGGCGAGGGAGGGGGGGCTAGTTGCCCTCCAATCACTTTCGACTATTAAAAAGGGCACTAGCCCTTTGAATTTCCAATCCAATGAGCATTTTGAAGTTTCTACGACTACGCCTTCTATATAAACCTTATATGCCCCAGGGCATAACTTAAAACTCTTGCCCTGAGGGTTATGGGGAGTGTCCTCCTCAAAAACATATTTTCTATCTGGAAATCCAGCTACGCAGAACAAAATGCCTATCTAAAAAAATTTGATTGGATGTGTTTTGGGAGAATGATGGGCGTGGGGGGGGGCTAGTTGTCCTCCAATCACTTTTGACTATTAAAAAGGGTACTTGCCCTTGGGATTTCCAATCGAATGAGCCTGTTTAGAAGTTTCTACGATAACGCTTTCTATAAAAACCTTATATACCCCCAGGGCATAACTTAAAACCCTTGCCCTGTGGGTTGTAGGGGAGTGTCCTCCTCAAGAACATATTTTCTATCTGGAAATCAACTACGCTGAACAAAATAGCCATCTCAAAATTTTGATTGGATGTGTTTGGGGGAATGATGGGCGAGAGAGGGGGGCTAGTTGCACGCAAATCACTTTCGACTATTGAAAAGGGCACTAGACCTTTGAATTTCCAATCGAATGAGCCCTTTTTCAAGTTTCTACGACAAAGATTCCAATAAAAACTTATATACCCCCAGGGCATAACTTATAACCCTTGCTCTGAAGACTGTGGGGGGAGTGTCCTGCTCAAAGGTATAATTTCCTGAAATTTAACTACGTGGAACAAAATGGCTATCTCAAAATTTTGATTGGATGTGTTTGGAGAAATGGTGGGCGTGGAATGGGTGTTAGTTGCCTTCCAATTACTTTCGGCCATTAAAAAGGGCACAAGCCATTTCAGTTTTCTAATCGTATGAGCCCTTTTTGAAGTTTCTACGACAACGCGTTCTATAAAAACTTTATATGACCCCAGGGCAAAACTTACAACCATTGTCCTGAGGGCTGTGAGGGGGTTGTCATCCTCAAAGACCTAATTTCCAGAACTTAAAACTACGTTGGCTATCTCAAAAATGGCTATCTCAAAATTTTGATTGGATGTGTTTGGGGAGAAGGTGGGCGTGAGAGGGGGATTAGTTACCGTCCAATCACTTTCAACTGTCAAAAAGGGCACTGGCCCTTTGAATTTCCAATCGAATGAGCCTTTCTTGAAGTTTCTACGACAACGCCTTCTATAGAAACCTTATATGCCCCCAGGGCATAACTTAAAACCCTTGCACCGAGGGTTGTAGGGGAGTATCCTCCTCAAAAACATATTTTCTATCTGGAAATCAACTACGCTGAACAAAATGGCTATCTCGAAATTTTGATTGGAAGTGATTGGGGGAATGATGGGCGTGGGGGGGGGGGGCTAGTTGCCCTCCAATTACTTTCGACTATTACAAAGGGCACTAGCCCTTTGAATTTCCAATCGATTGAGCCTTTTTTGAAGTTTCTACGACAACACCTTCTATAAAAACCTTACATGCCCTCAGGGCATAACTTAAAACCCTTGCCCCGGGAGTTGTGGGGGAGTATCCTCCTCAAAAAGATATTTTATATCTGGAAATTAACTACGCTGAACAAAATGGCTGTCTCAAAATTTTTATTGGATGTGCTTGGGGGAATGATGGGCGTGGGGGGGGGTAGTTGCCCTCCAATCACTTTTGACTATTAAAAAGAGCACTACTGCTTTGAATTTCCAATCGAACGAGCCTTTTTTGAAGTTTCTGCGACAACGTCTTCTATAAAAACCTTATATGCCCCCAGGGCATAACTTAAAACCCTTGCCCCGAGGGTTGAGGGGGAGTGTCCTCCTCAAAAAATATTTTCTATCCAGAAATCAACTACGCTGAACAAAATAGCTATTTCAAAATTTTGATTGGATGTGTTTGGGGAAATGATGTTCGTGGGGGGGCCTAGTTGCCCTCCAATGAATTTCGACTATTAAAAAGGGCTCTAGCCACTCCAATTTCCAATCGAATGAGCACTTTTCGAAGTTTCTACGACAACTCCTTCGATACGAAGTGCCCGCGTATGGAGAAAAAACACATTGTGCTAAAATCGTTCTTTACTTAGGCAGCGCTAGCGCGCTGCCTATGAAAGATCTGGAAAAAAGTCCCTAAAAATGTTCTAGTACACATGCTTGGAAAAATATATATATATATATATATATATATATATATATATATATATATATATATATATATATATATATATACATATACACATATATATATATATATATATATATATATATATATATATATATATATATATATATATATATATATAATGTATATATATATATATATATATATATATATATATATATATATATATATATATATATATATATATATATATATATATATATATATACATATATATAAGGGGAAACTTATATATATATATATATATATAAGGGGAAACATTAGTTTCCCCTTAAAAGGGGTGCACACATCTCGAAGGTACTGCGGATTGACCCCAACTCGTAAAGCGAACCCCAACATCCCCAGGCTTTTCAAAATTATTTTAGTGTTTGCCGCCCCCCAACTTTTTGGCATTCAGTAAAATTTTCACCAAAGGTGAAAATTTCGGCAGAAATTTCGCAAAATCGGCCGAAATGTAGCAAAATTCTTGATTTCTGCAGAAAATTCGGCATAAATCAGGTAGCAATTCGGTAAAATTTACGAAGATTGCCCCCCCCCCCAGCAAAATGAGCCTCAGGACACCCCTGGTCAGAGCTAGTAATGATAATTTACCGTTAACCCTCGGCAATAGGGGGGGCTGACCTTTTTAGTCATAAAATGAGTTTTTATTTCCCATAAAATGAGTTTATAATCCCAGTTTATGTACCCCGTCCTTCCTGCCTGAGCAAACAAATTCTATATCACCTAATTTATTGCTTCCTACCCCTGGGATATGAGTTTCTGAAACTCCTAATAAGTCCAGTTCGAATCGTCTGAATTCGTCAGTGAAAATGTCGATACGATGGTCATTTTTTAACGTCGTAACATTCCAAGTTCCAATTTTCATGTTCTTTAAATCATTGAAATTATTTTGGCCTCAGGAAAAGCAATGACCCGGATACCAGTGCAGGACGGGGATCACATATCTTCTCAAGTCTATACCGAAGTGTTAAGCCGGCTTAGAACCAGATAGCCCCTGTTTTTTTCCTGGCCATAGAGCCTTACGGGGGAGTTTATATTGAAGTGTATTTTGTTGTGTTTATTAATTGAATAAATTGATTGATTGATTGATTGATTGATAGCTAGAAGTCCCTGGGACCTCCGTGAATGGAGGCTTTGTGCAATCCTGGGCCCATCTTGGTGACAACACGGTTTTCAGCACTTGGCGATACTCTTCTATCGACAAGAGTCGAAATCCTGCAGGAGTAGACAAGAGTAGACAATCTCAAGCCTATTGCCTCCGACTCATTATATATTCATGCCTTAAAAATATTATGCTACTGCGGGGAGGCAGCCCATAGTAGAGAAATTAGCTAGGAAGAGGTATTTCAGCTCGAAGACGCCCGTCAAAACATACCAAGTCCAGAAGAATTATCCATTAATCAGAATCCCGTGCGAATGCTGTATCATTTACTAGGCTATAATTTCCTCGAGGTGCGCCACTCCGCAGGTGGGAACAGAGTTGACCACAAGGTCCCCAGTCTTGCCGGTAACCCAAAAGGGTCGACGCAGCCCTTTACAGAGGCCGTTGTCCATAGATCTGGGTCTTACGCCCTGCCGCAGTTGTCTTCCTATAGAGGATCCTCCCGTGATGGTGTTCTGCATCACCATGCAATTTAACCCACTACTGAGAGAATGTTCGTAACTCATTGAACTTGTGCACACACTGGTGGGCCCTATTGAGTGTTTATTTGAGGGGCCTTCTTTCTCCCCCGCTTGTATTTATGACCCTGGCTGAGGGTGTCCCAGTTTTATTATGGACCCCCAGGGACATGGTCCCCCTATGTCCATGCCTTCTATGGAGGTACCCTACATATACGTAGGACGTTCCCCTATCACCATCTGGGGACACGCTGAGTGGCCTGGGGGAGGCCAGGAGCATAAGTTAATACAATAAACCCAATACAATAAAATCAATTGTTAATCAAAGTATTTATAGCCAGTCACAAAAACAAGAAAATTTGAGAAAACAAGAAAGTCCGTTTTTATTAGTTCCCCATTTCCAGACGATCAGCTTTCCATCCCTATACATTATATAAATCTCATTTTAAGTGCGATCAGGGATGAGGCTTTAAAAGCGACAGTAATTTGGCCAAAATTGAACTTTCTTGTTCATTTCGCAATGAAATAGAGAGTAAGATCGTCTTCAGTTTTGCTTTGTTTGTAAACGCTCTGTGGTCTTGATTTATTCGCAACAGCCAACGAAAACGACTGTCTCTTCATATGTACACATTCACGCCATCCATCTTACCCACCAAGTATAGTCTTAAAATTTCAGGATCCGTAATGATCAGTTTGGCAAGGTCACAACCTTAAATTGCATGTTTGTACTTTGTATGCTTCTTATAAAATTAAATTTTGTCGTGGTTTATGATAATTTAATATAAAAAACTTTATAAGGCAAACAAAGGTTGAATATCTTGCATGGATTGTAATAAACAAATTACTGGGAGTATATTATCCTCTAACTTACTTTTTTTGTCAGCTCTACGAACAATAATAGTCTGTTTTACTTAAGAAAAGCTATAGAAGAAGTCTATGAAAGGAGAGCTAAACCACTTTATAGATTTCAGAACTTCAAGCCAGAATATGTCTTCCAGGTCGACTATCCAATATACCGATTGGCTATGTCTATAAACTTTATATAGCTTCATAGCCAGATACCTGAAGCTTTCCCACTTAGCAAATCTTTGCCTCATTATGCAGTAGGTTTCATTAGAACTGTGTTGACTATGACGTTTATGACTATGACATAAACGCTTAGCTTTCTACGACATTTTCAAAATAATATGCAACTCGTGAGAAATTCGACAAAATTAACGTTTAATTTGAAAAAAGAAGATCGAAAGAAGCTACAACAGATGCTTAGAGAAAAAAATTGTTTCACTCGGTTCCACATAACTAGAAAACAAAGACAATACATATAGAATTATTAAACACCTTGTATTGTTGCAAAAAAGAAGAAGAAAAAACATACACACACAACAAACAGGTTTATTACCGGAGAAAAATTTTATGAATAAAAATAAACTCGGCTTTGAAGGAATTATCTTAATGCTATTGCAGCAGGAATACTTAAAAGTGATATTTCATTGCTTTTTGAAATGTAGTGGTAAATAATTAAGGAGTCTCAACATAAAGATGACCATTAGTTTATATTCATCTTTATTAACAAAATCTGTTCTGCATCAACAAATAATAAGAAATCTAATTCATGTGCAGCAATATTTTTTCATCTTTTCACCTTTTTTTGTTTCATCTTTTTTTGTTTACAATGGTTTATCCTTATTCATTGGAGACAATGTAACTTTTTTTTGTCAATTTTAGAATTATAAATATCAATTATTTGCCATGCGTAAGCTACAGAAAGTGTACTATAAAGTGTACTTTTGTCATCAGTGTGGAGCTTCTAGAAAGCTTTGCAAAAATATTTGAGCCAAACTGCATTTTGGCACTGAGTTATTACAGCAAATATTTTTGCGTTCTAAGGAACCCCTTGCAAGCTAATTTTGAATACAATATAGTGCCTTTTATCTAAATTAGATGACATACAATGTAAAATGACAAACAACTATACAACAGTTATGATAAAGCGCCGGTAAAATATGATCAACAGTGAAATTTCATACACTAGAGTCGAGACACAATTTAATGTTAAACAATGTTTCCTACAATGTTTCGCCTCAACAGCTTTATACAAGTTTCCTATTGCAATGAATAGCTTCAAAGAGTTTAAAGCTCTTTGTTACAAAAAATATTCAATCGGGTTGTGAAAATTATATTAACAATCTCTAGGACTAGGCTTATAGCAATAAAATTACCAAAAGCAAACTTGCATCATTTATCAATCACACTTTTCTTAAATTGCTAAGAAACTTCTGAATGGCTTTGAATGAAAGTTGATCCTACGAATGAAAGATTTAAAAAGGAAAAATAAGAAAGTATATTAGGAAATGTGCGAAAGACATCACCCATATTACTCTTTAAAAAAAATAATTGTCTTGGCAAATTAGAAGTTAATGAAAAGCCCCACTTCAGTGTCCCTTTCCCATTCGGATACCCTAAAAAAAGCTATACACCATTCTTTGTCGAGAATAGGTTTTGCATGAAACTTCATCATTTTTTTTTTGCTGTGGCATCTATGAAAATTTAATTTTACTTTCTCGTTCCTCTCTAAAGTTGGGGAAATGACATTTATATCTTGTTGGATTGCGACAGCTAAGTCCAATCTTTTACAGACTGGGATAATTGAAATTCAAATTAAAAATAATTTTTGCTCTAAAGGAAAACACTTGAAATGACCCTCCTTAGAGCACGAAAAGTTTATCCGGAGAAAACAGTATTCTACTATACTCGATAATCATGGATAAAATCGTTTTTATTGCTGTTGGATGAAGCGATTGATCATCCAGAGAGTCAGAGAAAAGGGCCTTATTTCAATATACCAATTATGCTTTTAAAAGTGACACAAAAAAAGACAAACGTTTTTAAGGTATTGATTCTCTACCTCTGGAGTAATATGGGCAAGTCCACTGCTGATCATCCAGCCACGATGGGCAATGAAGGTCAGGTCTTACTGAACATTCTCAGCTGCTGTTTATAGTGAAAGTATGTGCTGTTAATTTCTAGGACAATTTTCCGGAAAACAAAATTGTCCAAGACAAAACATTCGAGCCAAAAAGACTGGTCTAAAGAGTTTCCATTTTCTTTTGGGATTCTTTTTTTTTTACAAATAATCTAAATAACTGGGAGAGGGCACAGAAGAAAATAGAAAATATAATGTAATTTAATTTTTCTGAAAGATTTGACATGGAATTTTTAACACTTCTGAGAAATAGCAGAATTCTGAATTCTGACTCTTAATGGTATGATTTTATTCTGAAATTCTGAAATCTGACTCTTAATGATGTGATTTGTTTTATCTTCTCGCCTTGTTACCAGCTACAAGGAGGAGAGATACACACGAATTTTTGCAAACTCATCGAAAAGTTAACATTTTGTTCAACCCTTTGTAGTTCTAGATTTGTCTTTATTGGTCACTGTTTAAAAAAATTAGTTTAAGTATATTTTATTAATAATATAATTTACTGCTTAAGTAAATTAATTATCACTATATAGATAAATATGAAAATCATCGACTTTAGCTCCCTAAATAAAGAGATGCACAAAGCAATTCACAGGTAGAAAGTGATTCAAAGTGAATCACAAAAAGTGACTCAAAGGCAGCAAGTGCGATCTCGCATGTCCGATTAATATGACGTACCCGAAAACAGTAAAAGCTCCATGTACTAAGATTTTTAGTTTGCGTCACATTAAAAGACGAGTGCCACACGTCCCCCCTCGCTATATAAGGATTGGCCTTTGTACACCTATGGTAGGTGCTTCTATAACGCAACTAACCAGTTTCAGAACCAAAACTACGATTCTTAGTGAATCTACTCAACAAATATAAACAAAGAAGAAAAACTAATGAAAGATACAGACAAATAAATGACAGACATGTTTAGATATGTTAAGTAGACAATTAAAATGAAGGAACAGAAGTAAAAAAAGGTGGCCGTTTTCAACACCTCTCAATGGCGTTGGAAACCACATAGCTTTCGGATTAATAAGTAATTTAATATAATTTCGAAATCAGAAACTACCCTGAAATTCAGAAAAAATCTCAAATTTTTCCATAGATTTTAGTTGAAAAAAATGCACTTATTGATAGATTAACTGTAACTTCAGGTTATCACTGAAAAAGTTGTATAAATCTAAAATATCCAATTCATTCCAGGAATGGTATCAGAAATCACCTACTCAATTTTCATTTATAATTAGATGATGCAATCGGTCGTTGTTCACTTATATCTTTCGTATATTGGTATTAGAAAAATAGAAAAACAAATTCCTGGCAGAAAATTGAGATAATTTTTGCAAATCTATGCACAGCTCGAGGAACTATATGCTAAAAAACGAAAGGAAATTGAAGTAAAAAGTTGTATAACTAAAGCCTTGACATTAACTTTACACACAAAAATAAAGCGAAATATCACCATTGATTTCTCAGGAAACAATAAATCAATCTGGAAAGGGAAGAAAATCGAACAATAATAAGAAAAACTAAACAGAATCGAAATTCTAAAACCTCGTTTGAAAGTATTCCTGGAAAGGCACAAACCGGTAGGCCGACCATTAGTACCATTTAATGTAGGGTCGTGGGGACTATACGAACCAAAATTCTTAAATTCAAATATATGTATATGTATATATATATATATATATATATATATATATATATATATATATATATATATATATATTATATATATAGTATATATATATATATATATATATATATATATATATATATAGTATATATATATATATAGATATATATATATATATATATATATATATATATATATAATATATATATATATATATATATATATATATATATATAATATATAATATATATATATATAGATATATATATATATATATATATATATATATATATATATACATATATATATATATATATATATATAGATATATTATATAATATATATATATATATATATATAATATATATATATATAATATATATATATATATATATATATATATATATATATAATATATATATATATATATATATATATATATATATATATGTATATATTTATATATATATATATATATATATATATATATATATATATATAATATATATATATATATATATAATATATATATATATATATATATATATATATATATATATATATATATATAGATATATATATATATATATATATATATATATATATATATATACGCAAAGAAGGGACTATTTTCCTGAACATAGGTCAAAGAAAGGTTTCATTCCGCAATCCTGCCCCCCTTCCCCATATCAAATAACTCATGTGGCTTGTTCTTCTTCAGGAAAAACTGAAATGGCACCTGTGTTAACAATTAGAAATTATCGTCAGATGCACAATTTCAGTTAAATAGTGTGGTGTTAAAGAGTTTGGTATTATATCATCACCTGGTTGAGATATAAGATAGAGGCGAGATTCCACAATAATATATATATCAACTATGATGCTGACCTTCGGCTTAAACATTTGTGTCTAAGCGATCGGTGACATTATCATCACGATTATGTGTATAGACTAGGGAGGGCCCATAGTACAGAAGGCGCTTTCTCTCAATGTTCCTATTTTACATTTATTTCGTTTCTTATGCTGGGGTGGAGGCATGGTCTCCATAGTAGAAGCCCTGCGTGGCAAAAGCTAGTTTTGTTCTAAATAAAAGAATCAAACAGTCTAAATATATAATCATACTGATAATTTCACTGGTCATTTAAACACAAATGTTTAATCCGAAAGTCAAGATCATAGTAAAAATTTATTTCATTGAATCTCGCCTCTATCTTATATCTCAACCAGGTGATGACAATATACCAGAGGATTCAACAGTTAGCCAGAGCTCAAAATCAACCCATCTGTTTAATTTATCTACACACATAGTATTTACATTACAGACTGACTAGGTTGAATTCCTTGACTGGTACCAAGCAACACATTTATAAAGGGAAATTCAACTTCTAAATATAACATCGCATTCAAAGAAGCAATAAAATTTGCCACCTTATATCGAACAATAAGAACATCTAAATACGATAATCTAACAGCAAAAAAGGCTTTGAAGGCTTCAACAGTACCAAGTTGTTAGTTTGATAATATCATAAATGATGCATATTTAATCTTTCACCTTCAAACGTCAGTCCCAATTGTGTCTGAAATAAAAAGAATCAAATTAAAAATTACAATTGTTGAGGTTAGCCTTTTTGTGTGTGTGTGTGTGGGGAGGGGGTGAAGAGGGAAGAGGATGGGACGAACCATTGATCTTTTTTCAGTCTTGATCAAAATTGAAGAACAAGGCTACTGCCCATCTGTTTTTATGGATTTTTTTTTCGAGCATTCAGTTTTTCCCATGAGGTTAATTTGTTATGCTTTTCAGTCATTAAGATTAGAACCCGGCACCGCACCGGCGGATGGACTGAACGCCGCTGACGAAAGGCCCGGTTGAACACCGCCGAAGTGTTGTAACGCGCCCGGCGCGTCGCAGGCGCGCCGCCACCGGCAGAGGTGGTGGCGCTCGGTCGACTTCAAATTAATTTTGCGGCGATTCTTTATTGCGTCAACCGCAAAGTCGGAGCTTTCCTTCTCGTGTGGTTTAGTATTTCGATTTTCCCGATTAGAAATCAAGCAGAGCTTGCACTATCCCCAAATTTTCGGGTATTTCCCCGAAAATCTATGTGTCACCCCGAAAAAACTTGGTTCCCCAAATCCCCGAAAATCACGCAATCACGGTACCCCTAGCGATTTATCACCAGTGACTTTCCATGCCAAACATTACTTTGCATACCATAATTCTTCACTACTCTCTTGTTCATTAATTTTCGTCTCTTTTGTTACTTTGCATAAAGACCTGACAGATACAGTATGCAATTGCAAATATTGCAATATACACAGTTCTTCATATGTTGACAAAAAATTTATCGTCTTTATGAAATGAGTTTAAATCATTTCGAATGCAGTTTCCTAATCACTATTTCTTACATCATTCGTAGTCAAGAATTGGGTTTTCAAATTGAATAGAATTATAGAACGCATTCACTACTATACAGCTTCAGCCTTCAGTTGGATTTTGAGATTGACAGCCGACAGATTGTTTCTACAGCTGAATTGTGAGTTTGCAGATTTTTTTTTTTTGCTGTTTTTAGATAAGATTTTCTTAATGTTTAATATTCAATTGTTGAACGCCTGATAGAAAATACAATCTTCTTTCTGAAACATTTTTACCCCCCCCCCCAGAAAAAAACCTTCTATTAAGACAAAAGTTAACTATAGACTAAGTTATGTACAAGGTTGGGGAATTAAAGATTGAACCGGAAGTTACTCCAAAAATTTGATTCATAAATAAATTGTAAATTATTGCCTATATAGGGGGATTAGGGGGCTATCATTTTTAAATGATAATACCTCATTTTTTTTATTGAAAGCAGGGATGCCAAAAAGATAATTATTTTTTTCATTTAAAGTGGAGGCAGAAGAAAAAAATATCAAATTTCCTGGGAAACCATTGAAATATTTTGATAGACCCAGGGCCCCCCATTAGGACTTGTACATTGTCTTGGGTATTTTGCGATTTCTCATAGGCTGCTGGCCTAATTTGGATTTTGTACTCCCTTTTAATTAGATTCTTTGGATCTCACTGAATGCCACGGCAAATCTGTGACTCAGTTTTCCAATAATTTGAGGTATATCTGAATAATTTCGACATTTTTGTTGTTGTCTTTGTACCCCTTTACTCATACCCTCAATACTTTTTTCAAGGAATACTAAGCTGTTTAACATTATTTTGTGTGTTTGTTTGAACCATGTTATGACCTAATTAATATTTTTCTAATGAAAGCTGAGACGGTATCCTATCAAGGTGGTATCCAGAGGGGGTGGAGGTAGGGAGGTATTACAGTTAAATGATAATATCTCGAAATTTTTTTATTGAAAGCAGGGATCCCATTTTTTTTTATTTAAAGCAGAGACGGCATCCTATCAAGGTGGTATCCAGCGGAGGCGGGGGGGGGTAGTGAGCTATCATATTTAAATGATAATACCTCTATTTTTTTGAAAGCAGGAGTGCCAATAAGTTAATTTTTTTTATTTAAAGCAGAGACGGTATCCTATAAAGATGGTATCCAGAGAGGGGGGGGGGGGGTATAGGGAGCTATTACATTTAAGTGATAGTACCTTGATTTTTTTTTTATTGAAAGCAGGGATGCCAAAAAGTTGAAAAGTTGACAAAAGTTAACAAGATTTTCGTGAGTTATACTTGATACAGCACTTGCATGGTTTTGTCGTCCAAAGGGAAAGGGACATATGCGTCAAACCCGTTTTTTTCTTATTGATGAAACGGGTTCACTTTGAAAACATTCATTCATAAATACCAGACAGATTCACATTAAAACGAATTGGAGTAACGAAAGCAATATCGACATCCCAACCTAACGTTGCGCTCGAGTGACAATGGCGCCCTTGGTCCAGTGCCCAAGTTAAATTAAAAGGCCAGGTCATAATAAAAGCTTTCAATTTGGGAGGTTCAAGGAGGAGTCTTTGACAGTCTTATGACCTCAGGGTACTAGATGTTGCAACGTTCTTACGTATCTACAGTGGTTTAAAAAATTCGATCACCCCACAAATAATTACCAAAAATATGCACAAATATAAGAAATGTAACATTTGGAATATTATAACACTTTTTTCAAAGCTTTGAAGAAAAGCAAAAAGGCTAAATACCCCTAACAACGCTTGAAAGATATTTTAAAAAGAAACTCTTAGGAAATTTCCATGGAAATGACCATAACAGAAGCTTTGAGCCTGGGTGGGGATCAAAGAGGAGTCTTTGAGTATTTCAACCACAGGTGACTTATTGTTGCGACTTTTATAAATTTGGTAATTTTTGTGAGCATTTGGAAATCAAAGCTTAAACTCAATAACTGATACTATGTATCCTAACATTTTGTTTGGATTAAAAGTGACGTACTAGGATTAAAATCTCAACATATTTCTGGAGCTACTTCAGTCTGCATATTATTTTATTTAATTACACTTAAAACGGATGAGCTTTTCATTTTTTACCTAAGAAAATAGCTGGCACTTCATTTTTCTTCATACCGAATAAACCATTAAGTGCTTTTTGTTTCATTGTAATTGAAGTGTTCTCATGTGAAGTGCTCATCATGTATTTTTCAATTTGATAAAATTACTCCTTTTAGATGCAGTTTATAATTTGACTGATATTAGGTATTTATCAGTTTATAATTTGGAATGAATCCCCGAAAGAAAAAATGAATAATATCCAAAAGAGCAGCCAAAACCAATAAAAAAAAGCAGCAGTTCAGCCTTAGCCTACATGACATATATTCTATAAAGAAGCCAAAAAAAACTTTAAAATGCATTTTTTTTTAAATTGTTATTAAAAACCAGTTTTTAATACAAAAAGGCTTCTTAGGAATCCAAAAGAGCAAAAAAAAACAAGCAATATCAAAGTCGCCCATTTCAACTGTTTTAAAGGTGATAAAACAGATATAGGCAAAGGGCATTATGAAAAAATTAAGCTTCTAAGTTCAAAATTATATTCAAAGTTTTTACCCAAATAACTGACGAATTTTGTAATACGGTATTTGAAGTTTTGTATGTAGTAATGCTCGATGAAAAAAACTATTAATTTTGATACTTATTTATGTTAAGAATACATAGCTAATAGATACTTCAACTACTCGTATTATGCAAGGGTTCTGAAACGCCACAGCCATTTCGTTTCTATCAGATTTCTACTTCTCTTGATGAATAACGAAGAAGACCAGTTTCCAGCCAGCGGCTGTGGAGCTGGCTGGGGGCTCCCCCCCAAGCTGCGCAAGTCCCTGGATGGATTCATAATAAAAAACAACTTTAACAACAGAGATGTATTAATGAGTGGGTGATAGATAGTTTCGCTAAAATGTTCACTTCCGGAACTTTAAATTCGTTAAGATAGCTTTTAAGGGCAATATAGTAAATGAATGTATTTGCTGTTCAAGAGCCTAGAACGAATCCTATGATTCTATAAAAAAAAAAGTATTAACAGCGTAACTTACCATTCTGTTTCACTTTTAAAAGCAACTCGGCATTGCTAATTTCACGAACACTTCTTATAATCACAACAACTTGATCATGTGTTAGTGGAGCAACCTCTCTTCCGTTGATTTGAAGGAGTTGATCTCCCTCATTTAACCGGGGGAAACATCGATCGGCAGGTGAATTAGGAACCACACGAGAAACAAGTAAAGGCTGACCTTCGTCAACACCGCCTTTAACATTGAAACCAAAACGTCCATTTTCGTCTGGACGGAGTCGAATAAAAATACCATCATCACTACAAACGCTTCCAGCCTGAAATATTATATTATTGGATGACATTTCATTTAAAGTACCAAAGACGGTGAAAATTAATTCTTATTTTGTTCGAATTTGTTAAGTGAAAATCTAGGCGACCTTATGTATTTTAAAAATCAGAAATTCAATTTTTTATGAACGAGACATCCACATGCAGTATTTGGTAGAAACAAAATTAGAAAAAAGCAACATGAATTAATAAATTTTTAATATAAATTGATAAAAAAGAATTTGGAAAAATATAGATATTGTAGGTGCAAAAAAGTTTGACCTTATAGAGGTAAGGGTCCAAACCTGCATCAAAGGTTTCAAATCTTGGAGGCATGGCTGCAACTATATATTTTTATAAAAAAAAATAGGTAACAAAACACATGTAGCCTATCATTATTTCATTTCGCATCTCACAAGGAGAGGGTTCAAATTCTGTGCAAGTAAAATAATTAATTTTTGTACTCATGAATAGGCTCGAAGACTGATGAAAGCATTAATGTTTGCGGTCAGCATTGATCGCGCCGGAGGCCCGCCGCCGACATTTTACCGGTGGCACGCCACCGACATCTTGCCGGCGGCGCGGCGTGGCTTGCGGTTTTTGGCCCCACCGCCATCGGTCTTTCCTCATCGGCGTGGCGCCAGGGTCTAATTAAGATATAACGTTCAGGAAACACAATCTAGAACATTTAAGCTTATTTTCCAGAAATATAAAAGAATAAGAAATTAGTGTGGAGTTGAAAAGGAGCATACCAATGAACAATCTAGAAAAACACCAAAGGGAGGGTCCGACAATGACTAAATAATTAATAGCGGAAGCACGCATGGAAATTTGAGCAATAGTGAAAGTAGAGGAGGGGGTGCCAGTCCGGTACCCACACCTTATATGGGCATAGAACCACGTGGTTTATGGTTTTTGTCAGTGAGAATGAAAAAACAGTATTTTTCTCACTTGAAAAACAGGAATTTTGTCACTTTTATGGATGTTTTTATGGTTTTTGTCAGTGAGAATGAAAAAACAGGAACTTTCTCACATTTATGTCTGTTTTATGGATTTTGTCAGTGAGAATGGAGAACAGGAACTTTCTCACTTTCATGGATTATTGAGTCATTAATCAAATTGTTTCCGGGCAAGGTTAATTAGTGTCTGACAGATGACGGCAAGTTAATTAATGTCTTTGATGTATTTCCAAAGAGAATGTTTCCGGGGCAAAGTTTAGATCACACATGACAGGTGATGCCATGATTGATTGATTGACATGGAAGGGGAATTAATTTGTTGTTTCTAAAGAGAATTGATTCACGAAAGGGGAATTAATTTGTTGTTTCTAAAGGGAATTGATTCACGAAAGGGGAATTAATTTGTTATTTCTAAAGAGAACTGTCTCCGAGGGAATGTTTAGATCTTAGCGATGAATTGTTTTAGCGCGGGAATCAGGTTTCCAAATAATTTGAAATGCGTCAGCGCAGTGATGCCAAAACAAAAGGAACACGCTGAAATTACGTTTAGGGATTATTTGGGCGAAACCGTTTTAGCCATTTTAGGGAATTATTTCGGCGAAACAGTTAGAGACATTTTAAAAGATGATTTAAAAGATGATTTTAGAAGAGAATTTGAGGGTAAAACTCTGTGGTCGTTATAATACAGAAGTTGTATTTTAACAGTGTCGTGAGGTCCCCTACCCCGACCCCAAAGGGTTCCGATCCCCCTACCCCAACCCCAAAGGGTTCCGATCCCACTACCCCAACCCCAAAGGGTTCCGATCCCCCTACCCCAACCTCAAAGGGTTCCAATCCCCCTACCTCAACCCCGAAGGAAGCCCCCGGTCCTCAAGGGTCCCCCAAGCTCCCAAAGGGCCCTCCAGACCCCAAAGGCCCTCCCCGGCCCCAAAAGGTCCCCCGGAGCCCCAAAGGTCCTCCCCCGATCCTCAAAGGTCCCCCAGGCTCCCAAAGGGCCCCCGAACCCCCAAAGGCCCTCCCCCGGTCCCCAACGGTCCACCGGGCTCCCAAAGGACCATTCGCCCCTCAAGGGCCCCCAGATCCCCAAAAGGCCTCCCCGGGCCCCCAAAGGCCCTCCCCCGGTCTCCAAAGGTCCCCCGGGCTCCCAAAGGACCACCCGGCCTTCAAGGGCCCCCGGATCCCCAAACGCCCTCCCCGGGGCCCCCGAAGAGTCCCCTCTCCATTTTTTTTAATACTTGTTTATGGCTTTATTATATCTTTTCAGAACAAGTTCCTTTCATAATGTCATTCCTAAACCCATTTTCCAACTTGAAGTACCATCCTTTCACCCACAACTATACTTTACAGCTTTTTGGTTACCTCAACACCAAGAAATACTTTTCAAAGACCATTTCAGAGCAAGTTACTTTCTTAATGTCCCTCCTAAACCCATTTTGCAACTTGAAGTACTTATCTTTTTCACCTAGACTATACTTTACAGCTGTTTGAATGCCCAACACCAAGCAATACTTTTCAAAAGGCATTTCAGGACAAGTTCTTTTCTTAGTGACTGTCCTAAACCCATTTTACAAATTGAAGTACCCATCCTTTTCACCCACAACTTAGTTATAGGTAAGAGTTTGAAGTTTTACCTTAGAGACATAGCTTAGAGTTTTAGTTTGCTTTAGTTTCAGTTAAAAGTTTAGAGTTTTTTAGCTTAGAGCATAGAGTTTTTGTTAGAGTTCTAGTTTAGTTTAGTTTTAGCTAAGAGTTTAGAGTTTTTAGCTTAGAGTCTTAGCTTAGAGTTTTTTTCAGAGTTCTAGTTTAGTTTAGTTTAGTTACAGTTCAGAATTTAGAGTTTTAGCTTAAAGTCATAGCTTAGAATTTTGCTTAAAATTGTAGTTTGGTTAAGTTTAAGTTAAGAGTTTCGAGTTTTAGCTTAGAGTCTTAGCATAGAGTTTTTGTTACAGTTCTAGTTTAGTTTAGCTTTAGTTAAGAGTTTAGGGTTTTACCTTAGAGTCTTAGCTTAGAGTTTTAGTTAGAGTTCTAGTTTAGTTTAGTTTTAGTTAAAGGTTTAGAATTTTAGCTTAGAGTCTTAGCTTAGAGTTTTTGTTAGAGTTCTAGTTTATTTTAGTTAAGAGTTTAGAGTTTTTAGCTTAGAGTCCTAGCTTAGAGTTTTTATTGAAGTTCTAGTTTATTTTAGTTTTAGTTAGTAGTTTAGAGTTTTAGCTTAGAGTCTTAGCTTAGAGTTTTTTTAGAGTTGAAGTTTAGTTTAGCAATAGTTAAGAGTTTAGAGTTTTAGCTTAGAGTCTTAGCTTAGAGTTTTTGTTTAGTTTAGTTTTAGTTAAGAGTTTAGAGTTTTTAGCTTAGAGTCTTAGCTTAGAGTTTTTGTTAGAGTTCTAGTTTAGTTTTAGTTAAGAGTTTGGTGTTTTACCTTAGAGTCTTAGCTTAGAGTTTTAGTTAGAGTTTTAGTTTAGTTTAGTTTTAGTTAAGAGTTTAGAATTTTAGCTTAGAGTCTTAGCTTAGAGTTTTTGTTAGAGTTCTAGTTTATTTTAGTTTTGAGTTCTAGTTTAGTTTACATATAGTTAAGAGTTTGGAGTTTTACCTTAGAGACTTAGCTTAGAGTTTTAGTTTAGTTTAGTTTTAGTTAAGAGTTTAAAGTTTTTTAGCTTAGAGTCTTAGCGTAGAGTTTTTGTTAGAGTTCTAGTTTAGTTTTAGTTAAGAGTTTGGTGTTTTACCTTAGAGTCTTAGCTTAGAGTTTTAGTTAGAGTTCTAGTTTAGTTTAGTTTTAGTTAAAGTTTAGAGTTTTTTTTAGCTTAGAGTCTTAGCTTAGAGTTTTTTTGTTAGAGTTCTAGTTTATTTTAGTTTAAGTTAAGAGTTTAGAGTTTTTAACTTAGAGTCTTAGCTTGTAGTTTTTGTTGAAGTTTTAGTTTAGTTTAGTTTTAGTTAATAGTTTAGAGTTTTAGCTTAGAGTCTTAGCTTAGAGTTTTAGTTAGTGTTGAAGTTTAGTTTAGCAATAGTTAAGAGTTTAGAGTTTTAGCTTAGAGTCTTAGCTTAGAGTTCTAGTTTAGTTTAGATATAGTTAAGAGTTTGAAGTTTTACCTTAAAGACTTAGCTTAGAGTTTTAGTTTAGTTTAGTTTTAGTTAAGAGTTTAGAGTTTTTTAGCTTAGAGTCTTAGCTTAGAGTTTTTGTTAGAGTTCTAGTTTAGTTTAGTTTTAGTTAAGAGTTTGGTGTTTTACCTTAGAGTCATAGCTTAGACTTTTTGTTAGAGTTCTAGTTTAGTTTAGTTTTAGCTAAGAGTTTAGAATTTTAGCTTAGAGTCTTAGCTTAGAGTTTTTGTTAGAGTTCAAGTTTAGTTTAGTTTTAGTTAAGAGTTTAGAGTTTTTAGCTTAGAGGCTTAGCATAGTTTTTGTCGAAGTTCTATTATAGTTTAGTATTAGTTAAGACTTTAGAGTTTTGGCTTAGAGTCTTAGCTTAGAGTTTTTGTTAAAGTTGAAGTTGAGTTTAGTAATAGTTAAGAGTTTAGAGTTTTAGCTTAGAGTCTTAGCTTAGAGTTTTTGTTAAAGATGAAGTTTAGTTTAGTAATAGTTAAGAGTTTAGAGTTTTAGCTTAGAATCTTAGCTTAGAGTTTTAGTTTAGTTTAGTTTTAGTTAAGAGTTTAGAGTTTTTTAGCTTAGAGTCTTAGCTTAGATTTTTTGTTAGAGTTCTAGTTTAGTTTATTTCTAATTAAGAGTTTAGAGTTTTTGGCTTAGATTCTTAGCTTAGAGTTTTAGTTAGAGTTCTAGTTTAGTTTAGTTTTAGTTAAGAGTTTAGAGTTTTACCATAGAGTGTTAGTTTAGAGTTCTAGTTAGAGTTGAAGTTTAGTTTAGTTACAGTTAAGAATTTAGAGTTTTAGCTTAGAGTCATAGCTTAGAGTTTTATTTAAAGTTTTAGTTTAGTTAAGTTTTAGTTAAGAGTTTCGAGTTTTAGCTTAGAGTCTTACCTTAGAGTTTTTGTTAGAGTTCTAGTTTAGTTTTATTTAAGAGTTTAGAGTTTTACCTTAGAGTCTTAGCTTAGATTTTTAGTTAGAATTCAAGTTTAGTTTAGTTATAGTTAAGAATTTAGAGATTTAGCTTAGAGTCATAGCTTAGAGTTTTAGTTAAAGTTATAGTTTAGTAAAGTTATAGTTAAGAGTTTAGAGTTTTACCTTAGAGTCATAGCTTAGAGTTTTAGTTAGAGTTCTAGTTCAGTTTAGTTTTAGTTAGGAGTTTAGAGTTTTAGCTTAGAGTCTTAGCTTATAGTTTGTGTTAGAGTTCTAGTTTAGTTTAGTTATAGTTAAGAGTCTCGAGTTTATAGCTTAGAGTCTTAGCTTAGAGTTTCTGTTAGAGTTCTAGTTTAGTTTACTTCTAGTTAAGAGTTTAGAGTTTTAGCTTAGAGTCTTAGCTTATAGTTTTTGTTAGAGTTCTAGTTTAGTTTAGTAATAGTTAAGAGTTTAGAGTTTTAGCTTAGAGTCTTAGCTTAGAGTTTTTGTTTGAGTTCTAGTTTAATTTAGCTATAGTTAAGAGTTTGATAATTTACCTTAGAGACTTAGCTTAGAATTTTAGTTTAGTTTAGTTTTAGTTAAGAGGTTAGAGTTTTAGCTTAGAGTCTTATCTTGGAGTTTTTATTAGAGTTCTAGTTTAGTTTTAGTTAAGAGTTTAGAGTTTTTAGCTTAGAGTCTTAGTTTAGAGTTTTGGCTTAGAATTAGAGTTTTAATTAGAGTTCTAGTTTAGTTTAGTTTCAGTTAAGAGTTTAGAGTTTTAGCTTAGAGTCTTAGCTTAGAGTTTTTGTTAGAGTTCTAGTTTAGTTTAGTTTTAGTTAAGAGTTTAGAGTTTTAGCTTAGAGTCTTAGCTTAGAGTTTTTGTTAGAGTTCTAGTTTAGTTTAGTAATAGTTAAGAGTTTGGAGTTTTACCTTAGAGACTTAGCTAAGAGTTTTAGTTTAGTTTAGTTTTACTTAAGAGTTTGGAGGTTTAGCTTAGAGTCTCAGCTTAGAGTTTTTGTTAGAGTTCTAGTTTAGTTTAGTTTTAGTTAAGAGTTTAGTGTTTTTAGCTTAGAGTCTTAGTTTAGAGTTTTTGTTGAAGTTCTAGTTTAGTTTAGAATTAGTTTAGAGTTTTAGCTTAGACTTAGAGTTTTAATTAGAGTTCTAGTTTAGTTTAGTTTTAGGTAAGAGTTTAGAGTTTTTAGCTTAGAGTCTTAGCTTAGAGTTTTTGTTAGAGTTCTAGTTTAATTTAGTTTTAGTTAAGAGTTTAGAGTTTTACCATAGAGTCTTAGCTTAGAGTTTTAGTTAGAGTTAAAGTTTAGTTTAGATACAGTTAAGAATTTAGATTTTTAGCTTAGAGTCATAGCTTGGAGTTTTACTTAAAGTTATAGTTTTGTTAAGTTTTAGATAAGAGTTTCAAGTTTTAGCTGAGTCTTAGCTTAAAGTTTTTGTTAGAGTTCTAGTTCAGTTTAGTTTTAGTTAAGAGTTTAGAGTTTTAGCTTAGAGTCTTAGCTTAGAGTTTTTGTTAGAGTTCTAGTTTAGTTTAATTTTAGTTAAGAATTTGATGTTTTACCTTTGAGTTTCAGTTAGAGTTCTAGTTTAATTTACTTTTAGTTAAGAGTTTAGTGTTTTACCTTAGAGTCTTAGCTTAGAGTCTTAGTTAGAGTTTTAGTTTAGTTCAGTTTTAGTCAAGAGTTTAGAATTTTAGCTTAGAGTCTTAGCTTAGAGTTTTTGTTAGAGTTCTAGTTTATTTTAGTTTTAGTTAAGAGTTTAGAGTTTTTAGCATAGAGTCTTAGCTTAGAGTTTTTGTTGAAGTTCTAGTTTAGTTTAGTTTAGTTTTAGTTAATAGTTTAAAGTTTTAGCTTAGAGTCTTAGCTTTGAGTTTTTGTTAGAGTTTAAGTTTAGTTTAGTAATAGTTAAGAGCTTAGAGTTTTAGCTTAGAGTCTTAGCTTAGAGTTTTTGTTAGAGTTCTAGTTTAGTTTAGATATAGTTAAGCGTTTGGAGTTTTACCTTCGAGACTTAGCTTAGAGTTTTAGTTTAGTTTAGTTTTAGTTAAGAGTTTAGAGTTTCTTAGCTTAGAGTCTTAGCTTAGAGTTTTTGTTAGAGTTCTAGTTTAGTTTAGTTTTAGTTAAGAGTTTGGTGTTTTACCTTAGAGTCATAGCTTAGAGTTTTAGTTAGAGTTCTAGTTAGTTTAGTTTTAGTTAAGAGTTTAGAATTTTAGCTTAGAGTCTTAGCTTAGAGTTTTTGTTAGAGTTCTAGTTTAGTTTAGTTTTAGTTAAGAGTTTAGAGTTTTTAGCTTAGAGTCTTAGCTTAGAGTTTTTGTTGAAGCTCTAGTTTAGTTGAGTTTTAGTTAAGAGTTTATAGTTTTAGCTTAGAGTCCTAGCTTAGAGTTTTTGTTAGAGTTTTAGTTTAGTTTAGTTTTAGTTAAGAGTTTAGAGTTTTAGCTTAGAGTCTTAGCTTAGAGTTATAGTTAGAGTTGAAGTTTAGTTTAGTTATAGTTAAGAATTTAGAGTTTTTAGCTTAGAGTCGTAGTTTAGAGTTTTTGTTAGAGTTCTAGTTTAGTTTAGTTAAGAGTTTAGAGTTTTATCATAGAATCAGAGTCTAGAGTTTTTGTTGAAGTTGAAGTTTAGTTTAGTCATAATTAAGAATTTAGAGTTTTAGCTTAGAGTCTTAGCTTAGAGTTTTACTTAGAGTTCTAGTTTAGTTTAGTTTTAGTTAAGAGTTTAGAGTTTTATCTTAGAGTCTTAGCTTAGAGTTTTTGTTGAAGTTCTAGTTTAGTTAAGAGTTTAGAGTTCTACCTTAGAGTCTTAGCTAAGAGTTTTACTTAGAGTTGAAGTTTAGTTTAGTTATAGTCAAGGGTTTAGAGTTTTATCTTGGAGTCTTAGCTTAGAGTTTTAGTTAGAGTTCTAGCTTAGTTTAGTATTAGTTAAGAGTTTAGAGTTTTAGCTTAGAGTCTTAGCTTAGAGTTTTATTTAGAGTTCTAGTTTAGTTTAGTTTTAGTTAAGAGTTTTGAGTTTTACCTTAAAGTCTTAGATTGGAGTTTTAGTTAGGGTTAAAGTTTCGTTAGTTTAGTTATAGTTAATAGTTTATAGTTTTAGCTTAGAGTCTTAGCTTAGAGTTTTAGTTAGAGTTATTGTTTTTTTTAGTTTTAGTTAAGAGTTATAGCTTAGAGGTTTAGCCTAGAATCTTAGCTTAGAGATTTAGTTAGAGTTGAAGTTTAGTCTAAACTAGCATAACCACAAAATTACACAATATTTCATAGAAATACCAAAACCATAGGTAAGATAAGGTTAGGTTAGAGGTTAGGTTTCTCCACGTTTAAGTTAGGTTAAATTAGGTTAGCTTATCATGAGCGCTCATGATAAGCTAACCTAATCTAACCTAACTTAAACGTGGAGAAACCTAACCTCTTACCTAACCTAACATAATCTTACCTATGGTTTTGGTATTTCTATGAAATATTGTGTAATTTTGTGGTTATGCTAGTTTAGACTAAACTTCAACTCTAACTAAATCTCTAAGCTAAGATTCTAGGCTAAAACACTAAGCTATAACTCTTAACTAAAACTAAACTAAACAATAACTCTAACTAAAACTCTAAGCTAAGACTCTAAGCTAAAACTATAAACTATTAACTATAACTAAACTAACGAAACTTCAACCCTAACTAAAACTCCAATCTAAGACTTTAAGGTAAAACTCAAAACTCTTAACTAATACTAAACTAAGCTAGAACTCTAACTAAAACTCTAAGCTAAGACTCCAAGCTAAAACTCTAAACCCTTGACTATAACTAAACTAAACTTCAACTCTAAGTAAAACTCTTAGCTAAGACTCTAAGGTAGAACTCTAAACTCTTAACTAAACTAGAACTTCAACAAAAACTCTAAGCTAAGACTCTAAGATAAAACTCTAAACTCTTAACTAAAACTAAATTAAACTAGAACTCTAAGTAAAACTCTAAGCTAAGACTTTAAGGTAAAACTCTAAACTCTTAACTAATACTAAACTAAGCTAGAACTCTAACTAAAACTCTAAGCTAAGACTCCAAGCTAAAGCTCTAAACCCTTGACTATAACTAAACTAAACTTCAACTCTAAGTAAAACTCTTAGCTAAGACTCTAAGGTAGAACTCTAAACTCTTAACTAAACTAGAACTTCAACAAAAACTCTAAGCTAAGACTCTAAGATAAAACTCTAAACTCTTAACTAAAACTAAATTAAACTAGAACTCTAAGTAAAACTCTAAGCTAAGACTCTAAGCTAAAAACTCTAAATTCTTAACTATGACTAAACTAAACTTCAACTTCAACAAAAACTCTAGGCTCTGATTCTATGATAAAACTCTAAACTCTTAACTAAACTAAACTAGAACTCTAAAAAAAACTCTAAACTACGACTCTAAGCTAAAAACTATAAATTCTTAACAATAACTAAACTAAACTTCAACTCTAACTATAACTCTAAGCTAAGACTCTAAGCTAAAACTCTAAACTCTTAACTAAAACTAAACTAAACTAAAACTCTAACAAAAACTCTTAGCTAAGACTCTAAGCTAAAATTCTAAACTCTTAACTAAAACTAAACTAAACTAGAACTCTAACTAAAACTCTAAACTATGACTCTAAGGTAAAACACCAAACTCTTATCTAAAACTAAACTAAACTAGAACTCTACAAAAACTCTAAGCTAAGACTCTAGGCTAAAAAACTCTAAACTCTTAACTAAAACTAAACTAAACTAAAACTCTAAGCTAAGTCTCGAAGGTAAAACTCCAAATGCTTAACTATACCTAAACTAAACTAGAACTCTAAGAAAAACTCTAAGCTAAGACTCTAAGCTAAAACTCTAAACTCTTAACTATTACTAAACTAAACTTCAACTCTAACAAAAACTCTAAGCTAAGACTCTAAGCTAAAACTCTAAACTATTAACTAAAACTAAACTAAACTAGAACTTCAACAAAAACTCTAAGCTAAGACTCTATGCTAAAAACTCTAAACTCTTAACTAAAACTAAAATAAACTAGAACTCTAACAAAAACTCTAAGCTAAGACTCTAAGCTAAAATTCTAAACTCTTAACTAAAACTGAACTAAACTAAAACTCTAACTAAAACTCTAAGCTAAGACTCTATGGTAAAACACTAAACTCTTAACTAAAAGTAAACTAAACTAGAACTCTAACTGAAATTCAAAGGTAAAACATCAAATTCTTAACTAAAATTAAACTAAACTAGAACTCTAATAAAAACTCTAAGCTAAGACTCTAAGGTAAAACTCTAAACTCTTAACTAAAACTAAACTAAACTAGAACTCTAACAAAAACTCTAAGCTAAGACTCAGCTAAAACTTGAAACTCTTATCTAAAACTTAACCAAACATAACTTTAAGTAAAACTCTAAGCTATGACTCTAAGCTAAAAATCTAAATTCTTAACTGTAACTAAACTAAACTTTAAGTCTAACTAAAACTCTAAGCTAAGACTCTATGGTAAAACTCTAAACTCTTAACTAAAACTAAATTAAACTAGAACTCTAAATAAAACTAAGCTAAGACTCTAAGCTAAAAACTCTAAACTCTTACCTAAAACTAAACTAAACTAGAACTCTAATTAAAACTCTAAGTTTAAGCTAAAACTCTAAACTAAAACTAAACTAAACTAGAACTTCAACAAAAACTCTAAACTAAGACTCTAAGCTAAAAACACTAAACTCTTAACTAAAACTAAACTAAACTAGAACTCTAACAAAAACTCTAAGCTGAGACTCTAAGCTAAACCTCTAAACTCTTAAGTAAAACTAAACTAAACTAAAACTCTAAGCTAAGTCTCTAAGGTAAAACTCCAAACTCTTAACTATTACTAAACTAAACTTGAACTCTAACAAAAACTCTAAGCTAAGACTCTAAGCTAAAACTCTAAACTCTTAACTAAAACTAAACTAAACTAGAACTCTAACAAAAACTCTAAGCTAAGACTCTAAGCTAAAACTCTAAACTCTTAACTAAAACTAAACTAAACTAGAACTCTAATTAAAACTCTAATTCTAAGCTAAAACTCTAAACTAAACTAGAACTTCAACAAAAACTCTAAACTAAGACTCTAAGCTAAAAACTCTAAACTCTTAACTAAAACTAAATTAAACTAGAACTCTAATAAAAACTCCAAGATAAGACTCTAAGCTAAAACTCTAAACTCTTAACTAAAACTAAACTAAACTAAAACTCTAAGCTAAGTCTCTAAGTTAAAATATCAAACTCTTAACTATAGCTAAACTAAACTAGAACTCTAACAAAAACTCTAAGCTAAGACTCTAAGCTAAAACTCTAAACTCTTAACTATTACTAAACTAAACTAGAACTCTAACAAAAACTATAAGCTAAGACTCTAAGCTATAACTCTAAACTCTTAACTAGAAGTAAACTAAACTAGAACTCTAACAGAAACTCTAAGCTAAGACTCTAAGCTAAAAACTCGAGACTCTTAACTATAACTAAACTAAACTAGAACTCTAACACAAACTATAAGCTAAGACTCTAAGCTAAAACTCTAAACTCCTAACTAAAATAAACTGAACTAGAACTCTAACTAAAACTCTAAGCTTTGACTCTAAGGTAAAACTCTAAACTCTTAACTATAACTTTACTAAACTATAACTTTAACTAAAACTCTAAGCTATGACTCTAAGCTAAAACTCTAAATTCTTAACTATAACTAAACTAAACTTGAATTCTAAATAAAACTCTAAGCTAAGACTCTAAGGTAAAACTCTAAACTCTTAACTAAAACTAAACTAAACTAGAACTCTAACAAAAACTCTAAGCTAAGACTCTAAGATAAAACTCTAAACTCTTAACTAAAACTAAACTAAACTAGAACTCTAAGTAAAACTCTAAGCTAAGACTCTAAGCTAAAAACTCTAAATTCTTAACTATGACTAAACTAAACTTCAACTTCAACAAAAACTCTAGGCTCTGATTCTATGATAAAACTCTAAACTCTTAACTAAGCTAAACTAGAACTCTAAAAAAACTCTAAACTACGACTCTAAGCTAAAAACTATAAATTCTTAACAATAACTAAACTAAACTTCAACTCTAGCTATAACTCTAAGCTAAGACTCTAAGCTAAAACTCTAAACTCTTAACTAAAACTAAACTAAACTAAAACTCTAACAAAAACTCTAAGCTAAGACTCTAAGCTAAAATTCTAAACTCTTAACTAAAACTAAACTAAACTAGAACTCTAACTAAAACTCTAAACTATGACTCTAAGGTAAAACACCAAACTCTTATCTAAAACTAAACTAAACTAGAACTCTACAAAAACTCTAAGCTAAGACTCTAGGCTAAAAAACTCTAAACTCTTAGCTAAAACTAAACTAAACTAAAACTCTAAGCTAAGTCTCGAAGGTAAAACTCCAAATGCTTAACTATATCTAAACTAAACTAGAACTCTAAAAACTCTAAGCTAAGACTCTAAGCTAAAACTCTAAACTCTTAACTATTACTAAACTAAACTTAAACTCTAACAAAAACTCTAAGCTAAGACTCTAAGCTAAAACTCTAAACTATTAACTAAAACTAAACTAAACTAGAACTTCAACAAAAACTCTAAGCTAAGACTCTATGCTAAAAACTCTAAACTCTTAACTAAAACTAAAATAAACTAGAACTCTAACAAAAACTCTAAGCTAAGACTCTAAGCTAAAATTCTAAACTCTTAACTAAAACTGAACTAAACTAAAACTCTAACTAAAACTCTAAGCTAAGACTCTATGGTAAAACACTAAACTCTTAACTAAAAGTAAACTAAACTAGAACTCTAACTGAAATTCAAAGGTAAAACATCAAATTCTTAACTAAAATTAAACTAAACTAGAACTCTAATAAAAACTCTAAGCTAAGACTCTAAGGTAAAACTCTAAACTCTTAACTAAAACTAAACTAAACTAGAACTCTAACAAAAACTCTAAGCTAAGACTCAGCTAAAACTTGAAACTCTTATCTAAAACTTAACCAAACATAACTTTAAGTAAAACTCTAAGCTATGACTCTAAGCTAAAAATCTAAATTCTTAACTGTAACTAAACTAAACTTTAAGTCTAACTAAAACTCTAAGCTAAGACTCTATGGTAAAACTCTAAACTCTTAACTAAAACTAAATTAAACTAGAACTCTAAATAAAACTAAGCTAAGACTCTAAGCTAAAAACTCTAAACTCTTACTAAAACTAAACTAAACTAGAACTCTAATTAAAACTCTAAGTTTAAGCTAAAACTCTAAACTAAAACTAAACTAAACTAGAACTTCAACAAAAACTCTAAACTAAGACTCTAAGCTAAAAACACTAAACTCTTAACTAAAACTAAACTAAACTAGAACTCTAACAAAAACTCTAAGCTGAGACTCTAAGCTAAACCTCTAAACTCTTAAGTAAAACTAAACTAAACTAAAACTCTAAGCTAAGTCTCTAAGGTAAAACTCCAAACTCTTAACTATTACTAAACTAAACTTGAACTCTAACAAAAACTCTAAGCTAAGACTCTAAGCTAAAACTCTAAACTCTTAACTAAAACTAAACTAAACTAGAACTCTAACAAAAACTCTAAGCTAAGACTCTAAGCTAAAACTCTAAACTCTTAACTAAAACTAAACTAAACTAGAACTCTAATTAAAACTCTAATTCTAAGCTAAAACTCTAAACTAAACTAGAACTTCAACAAAAACTCTAAACTAAGACTCTAAGCTAAAAACTCTAAACTCTTAACTAAAACTAAATTAAACTAGAACTCTAATAAAAACTCCAAGATAAGACTCTAAGCTAAAACTCTAAACTCTTAACTAAAACTAAACTAAACTAAAACTCTAAGCTAAGTCTCTAAGGTAAATAATCAAACTCTTAACTATAGCTAAACTAAACTAGAACTCTAACAAAAACTCTAAGCTAAGACTCTAAGCTAAAACTCTAAACTCTTAACTATTACTAAACTAAACTAGAACTCTAACAAAAACTATAAGCTAAGACTCTAAGCTATAACTCTAAACTCTTAACTAGAAGTAAACTAAACTAGAACTCTAACAGAAACTCTAAGCTAAGACTCTAAGCTAAAAACTCGAGACTCTTAACTATAACTAAACTAAACTAGAACTCTAACACAAACTATAAGCTAAGACTCTAAGCTAAAACTCTAAACTCCTAACTAAAAATAAACTGAACTAGAACTCTAACTAAAACTCTAAGCTTTGACTCTAAGGTAAAACTCTAAACTCTTAACTATAACTTTACTAAACTAAAACTTTAAATAAAACTCTAAGCTATGACTCTAAGCTAAAACTCTAAATTCTTAACTATAACTAAACTAAACTTGAATTCTAAATAAAAATCTAAGCTAAGACTCTAAGGTAAAACTCTAAACTCTTAACTAAAACTAAACTAAACTAGAACTCTAACAAAAACTCTAAGGTAAGACTCTAAGCTAAAACTCGAAACTCTTAACTAAAACTTAACTAAACTACAACTTTAAGTAAAACTCTAAGCTATGACTCTAAGCTAAAACTCTAAATTCTTAACTGTAACTAAACTAAACTTCAACTCTAACTAGAACTCTAAGCTAAGACTCTAAGGTAAAACTCTAAACCCTTAACTAAAACTAAACTAAACTAGAACTCTAACTAAAACTCTAAGCTAAGAATCTAAGTCAAAAACTCTAAACTCTTAACTAGAACTAAACTAAACTAGAACTCTAACAAAAAATCTTAGCTAAGACTCTAAGCTAAAAAACTCTAAACTCTTAACTAAACCTAAACTAAACTAAAACTCTAAGCTAAGACTCTAAGCTAAAACTCTAAACTCTTAACTATTACTAAACTAAACTTCAACTTTAACAAAAACTCTAAGCTAAGACTCTAAGCTAAAACTCTAAAGTCTTAACTATTACTAAACTAAACTAGAACTTCGACAAAAACTATGCTAAGCCTCTAAGCTAAAAACTCTAAACTCTTAACTAAAACTAAACTAAACTTGAACTCTAACAAAAACTCTAAGCTAAGACTCTAAACTAAAATTCTAAACTCTTAACTAAAACTAAACTAAACTAGAACTCTAACAAAAAGTCTAAGCTATGACTCTAAGGTAAAACACCAAACTCTTAACTAAAACTAAACTAAACTAGAACTCTAACAAAAACTCTAAGCTAAGACTCTAAGCTAAAAAACTCTAAACTCTTAACTAAAACTAAACTAAACTAAAACTCTAAGCTAAGTCTTTAAGGTAAAACTTCAAACTCTTAACTATATCTAAACTAAACTAGAACTCTAAGCTAAGACTCTAAGCTAAAACTCTAAACTCTTAACTATTGCTAAACTAAACTTCAACACTAACAAAAACTCTAAGCTAAGACTCTAACCTAAAACTCTAAACTATTAACTAAAACTAAACTAAACTAAAACTTCAACAAAAAATATAAGCTAAGGCTCTAAGTTAAAAACTCTAAACTCTTAACTTAAACTAAAATAAACTAGAACTCTAACAAAAAAAAACTCTAAGCTAAGACTCTAAGCTAAAAAAAACTCTAAACTTTAACTAAAACTAAACTAAACTAGAACTCTAACTAAAACTCTAAGCTAAGACTCTAAGGTAAAACACCACAATCTTAACTAAAACTAAACTAAACTAGAACTCTAACAAAAACTCTACGCTAAGACTCTAAGCTAAAAAACTTTAAACTCTTAACTAAAACTAAACTAAACTAAAACTCTAAGCTAAGTCTCTAAGGTAAAACTTCAAACTCTTAACTATATGTAAACTAAACTAGAACTCAAAACTAAAATAAACTAGAACTCTAACAAAAGCTCTAAGCTAAGACTCTAAGCTAAAATTCTAAACTCTTAACTAAAACTAAACTAAAACTCTAACTAAAACTCTAAGCTAAGACTCTAAGGTAAAACACCACAATCTTAACTAAAACTAAACTAGAACTCTAACAAAAACTCTAAGCTAAGACTTTAAGCTAAAAACTCTAAACTCTTAACTAAAATTAAACTAAACAAAAACTCTAAGCTAAGACCCTAAGCTAAAACCCTAAACTCTTAACAATTGCTAAACTAAACTTCAACTCTAACAAAAACTCTAAGCTCAGACTCTAAGCTAAAACTCTAAACTATTAACTAAAACTAAAATAAACTAGAACTTCAATATAAACTCTAAGCTAGGACTCTAAGCTAAAAACTCTAAACTCTTAACTAAAACTAAAATAAACTAGAACTCTAACAAAAACTCTAAGCTAAGACTCTAAGCTAAAATTCTAAACCTTTAACTAAAACTAAACTAAACTAGAACTCTAACTAAAACTCTAAGCTAAGACTCTAAGGTAAAACACCAAACTCTTAACTAAAACTAAACTAAACTAGAACTCTAACTGAAACTCATAGGTAAAACATCAAACTCTTAAGTAAAATTAAACTAAACTAGAACTCTAACAAAAAAACTCTAAGCTAAGACTCTAAGCTAAAAATGGAAACTCTTAACTAAAACTTAGCCAAACTAAAACTTTAAGTAAAACTCTAAGCTATGACTCTAAGCTAAAACTCTAAATTCTTAACTGTAACTAAACTAAACTTCAACTCTAACTAAAACTCTAAGCTAAGACTCTAAGGTAAAACTCTAAACTCTTAACTAAAGCTAAACTAAACTAGAACTGTAACAAAAACTCTATGCTAAGACTCTAAGCTAAAACTCGAAACTCTTAACTTAAACTTAACCAAACTACAACTTTAAGTAAAATTCTAAGCTATGACTCTAAGCTAAAACTCTAAATTCTTAACTGTAACTAAACTAAACTAAACTAGAACTCTGAATAAAACTCTAAGCTAAGACTCTAAGCTAAAAACTCTAAACTCTTAGCTAAAACAAAACTAAACTAGAACTCTAACAAAAACTCTAAGCTAAGACTCTAAGCTAAAAAACTCTAAACTTTTAACTGAAACTAAAGCAAACTAAAACTCTAGGCTAAGTCTTTAAGGTAAAACTTCAAACTCTTACCTATAACTAAGTTGTGGTGAAAAGGATGGGTACTTCAATTTGTAAAATGGGTTTAGGACAGTCACTAAGAAAAGAACTTGTCCTGAAATGCCTTTTGAAAAGTATTGCTTGGTGTTGGGCATTCAAACAGCTGTAAAGTATAGTCGTGGTGAAAAAGATAAGTACTTCAAGTTGCAAAATGGGTTTAGGAGGGACATTAAGAAAGTAACTTGCTCTGAAATGGTCTTTGAAAAGTATTTCTTGGTGTTGAGGTAACCAAAAAGCTGTAAAGTATAGTTGTGGGTGAAAGGATTGGTACTTCAAGTTGGAAAATGGGTTTAGGAATGACATTATGAAAGGGACTTGTTCTGAAAAGATATAATAAAGCCATAAAAAAGTATTAAAAAAATGGAGAGGGGACTCTTTGGGGGGCCCGGGAGCGCGTTTGGGGATCCGGGGCACTTGAGGGCCGGGTGGTCCTTTGGGAGCCCGGGGGACCTTTGGGGACCGGAGGAGGGCCTTTGGGGGCCCGGGGAGGCCCTTTGGGGGTCTGGGGGCCCTTGAGGGCCGAATAGTCCTTTGGGAGCCCGGTGGACCTTTGGGGACCGGGGGAGGGTCTTTGGGGGTTCGGGGGCCCTTTGGGAGCCTGGGGGGCCTTTGAGGATCGTGGGAGGGCCTTTGGGGGTCCTGGGGACCTTTGGGGGCCGGGGGAGGGCCTTTGGGGGTCTGGGGGGCCCTTTGGGAGCTTGGGGTGACCCTTGGGGACTGGGGGCTTCCTTCGGGGTTGAGGTAGGGGGATTGGAACCCTTTGGGGTTGGGGTAGGGGGATCGGAACCCTTTGGGGTTGGGGTAGGGGGATCGGAACCCTTTGGGGTTTGGGTAGGGGGATCGGAACCCTTTGGGGTCGGGGTAGGGGACCTCACGACACTGTTAAAATACAACTTGTGTACTATAATGACCACAGAGTTTTACCCTCAAATTCCCTTCTAAAATCATCTTTTAAATCATCTTTTAAAATGTCTTTAACTGTTTCGCCGAAATAATTCCCTAAAATGGCTAAAAACGGTTTCGCCCAAATAATCCCTAAACGTAATATCAGCGTGTTCCTTTTGTTTTGGCATCACTGCGCTGACGCATTTCAAATTATTTGGAAGCCTGATTCCCGCGCTAAAACAATTCATCGCTAAGATCTAAACATTCGCTCGGAGACAGTTCTCTTTAGAAATAACAAATTAATTCCCCTTTCGAGAATCAATTCTCTTTAGAAACAACAAATTAATTTCCCTTTCGTGAATCAATTCTCTTTAGAAACAACAAATTAATTCCCCTTCCATGTCAATCAATCAATCATGACATCATCTGTCATGTGTGATCTAAACTTTGCCCCGGAAACATTCTCTTTGGAAATACATGAAAGACATTAATTAACTTGACGTCATCTGTCAGACATTAATTAACCTTGCCCGGAAACAATTTGATTAAAGACTCAATAATCCATGAAAGTGAGAAAGTTCCTGTTTTTCCATTCTCACTGACAAAATTCATAAAACAGACATAAATGTGAGAAAGTTCCTGTTTTTTCATTCTCACTGACAAAAACCATAAAAACATCCATAAAAGTGACAAAATTCCTGTTTTTCAAGTGAGAAAAATACTGTTTTTTCATTCTCACTGACAAAAACCATAAACCACGTGGTTCTGTGCCCATATAAGGTGTGGGTACCGGACTGGCACCCCCTCCTCTACTAGTGAATTAAGTCCAGAAAGATAGTTTTCGGGATAAAGGCTTTTATAACTAAACCATCTTACCCGTCACGAGTTGCTGGGATCTCAAAAGAAACGAAATTCGAGGACACAAAAATTAAAATCATGACTATGCTACATAAAAAATTATGCTGCTTTAGCAATGTGAACTGTTGCATGAATCTTTGGTTGGTTTAGCCGAAACAAAAGTATTTGGATGAAACAGTCTAATTTTGTTTCTTCACCATTGATTAAACCCTACTGTGTTCGGGCTTCGGCGTATCCCCCCCCCACTAAAAATTCACCCCTTTGAATTTTTTCCCCCCTTTGGAAAATAACGAGTATATTTTCAAATTTAGAAGTCTTTGAAAAATCAGGTTAGGATTATTAACTTATCCATCGAGTGTTGTTGGAGAATCAGTATCCAGAAAATGAGAAGGAAAGGACCTGTCGAGTAGTTCGGTTAAAGGGTCTCTAGTTTCAGTCAGCTTGCAAAGTATTCAAAAGCTTAAGAGAATCCTGGGGGAGGGGAGGAAAAATTATTCCTAAAACCTTCGTAAAAATACATTCAACAACTTGTCGAAGTTTCTTTGCGAACGGATGAACAGTGAAGTGTATCATACAACACACACAGACCTACATTCGTTTTTATTTATGTAAATGACTAAAATTGAATTCCTTACTCGAGCTACAATTTTTTGCAACAATAAACAATTGTTAAGTAAAATTTGTAAAAAGAAGTATAATATATAACATGCAAAGGCTGAGAAAAACAAACCAAGCAAAAGCCAAGTGAATTGGGCTTACTGTTGCTTTGGAATTAAATAAAATATTTTGAGAAAACTAGTAACTGCTGAAATGCCAACCAACGCACATATTAGGACGCAGTTAATAAACACACTAAAAACTATTGAATTTCAACCATATTGGACAGCGATACTTTCAAAAATTGTGAAAAGAATACACTTGCCTCAATTTGCGACTTGACCCTCCATATCTTAATGAATAAAAGTAAATAAATAAATAAAGTAAGAGTTTATCTCAAACCTTTTAATTAGACAACACCATAGCATTGAGAAATACATTTTTATTAATAATGCTCATACAAATAATCTAGATAATGTTTCTACATTGATTCCTCATGCCTTAATGCTTAAAATGTCTCAGAAACGTGAGATATTTTGATATATATATATATATATATATATATATTATATATATATATATATATATATATATATATATATATATATATATATATATATATATATATATATATATATATATATATATATATATATATATATATATATATATTATATATATATATATATATATATATTATATATATATATATATATATATATATATATATATATATATATATATATATATATATATATATATATATATATATATATATATATATATATATATATATATATATATATATATATATATATATATTATATATATATATATATATATATATATATATATATATATATATATATATATATATATAATATATATATATACATATATATATATATATATATATATATATATATATATATATTATATAATATATATATATATATATATATATATATATATATATATATATATATATATATATATATATATATATATATATATATATATATATATATATATATATATATATATATATATTAGGGTGGTCCTTATTTTTCAAAGTTGGATTTCTTCAGCAGGCACCCCCTAATCTTGTTTCTATTGTTAAAATATCACAAAATCCCAAAAAAAAGCCAAATATATTGACATTAAGTGGTCCCTACCAGAGGTTAAAGTTTTTGGTTACTGCATGCTTATTGCTCATTGCTGCATGTCTTGCACAGTTTTCAACAGTCAACATTACACTATAGTACAGCATGGTAGCTTTCTGAACTGCTGGACTTATTTACTTATTTATCTGCAGGCTTCCCACAATGCATTTCAGCACAGGACGCTATTTTTGTTGCATGCAATGTGAGTGAAAAATGCAAATTTCAGGTTTTTATTAGTTTTATGAACTGCAATATATTAATTATGCTTCTCACTGATACAGGTAACTTTATTAATCTGATACGTTGTTGAAGATAAACTGACACTGACACAGCAATGGGTGACAGCATGGACTGCATGGTTTGTACAAGTGACAGTACTGATGCAATATTAAAACCAACTACAAGAAGTGAAACTGACATATGGCTCATCCGGCAATTATCAGACACACTAATTTCAACAAAACTACTGTCAAAGAAGGAGGTCATGGCGCTATTCTGTCACTACAAGCAAGTGACAAACAAGAAAGTCTGTGAAGTGGCACATTCCACAGCCAATGATGTTCTTGCAGTTTGGGCAAAGGCGCACATTCCAACAAGGCTCAAGAAACATGTGGTAAACAAAATTCAGTATCTCTTTAAGGAGTATGACAACCTGAAGAGAAATAAAGAAAACAAAGCTAAGTGTTCTGAGACACTGAAAAAGAAGGAAGAACAGTGGGAACTGGGCCTGGACGTTTTGTTAGACATTGCCCACGCCAATGCAATGGAGATGATACGCATTCAA
>CM051256.1:98371497-98401497 GCA_027921565.1 Artemia sinica | reverse complement strand
CTCTGTTTTTTAGTGCTCGGTTTGATGATGTCGGTCCTTCTTTTATCCCGTTTGCTAAAAAGCGATCTGTGTTTTATATTAGTGATTGGGATAGGGCGTCATCTGATCTCTTCCAGAATGCGTGTAATGATATTCTGGCGAAAATTCGCGTACCGTTTGATTTATTAATGCGGAGTTCAAAACAGAATATGCGGGATTCTCGAATTCGGCTGAATCTATATTGTAGTGAACTTACTCATGCCCTATCCCTTGCAGAAAAATCGGCGGTACCCATTAGGCGAGTAAAATCTGGAACCGAAGAGCCCGGTTGGTCAACTAATAGTAACTTGCGCAATGCTTGCTTTTCTGCTAAATTTTGGCTCTCGGTCTGGATTGAAGCAGATAAGCCGCGGGATGGGTGGCTGAGAAAACTGTACATCTATACGAAACGTCAGTTTGCAAAGCAGCTCTCTTTGCATCGGAATTCGATTATTTCGTCTTGTTCGGAAGAAGTTCGGTCGCGGCCTAATAAGCTGTGGTCTAGTCTTGTGAAAGAAGCGCCAAGTCAAACCCCGTCTCTTATACCACTTTCTTCATGGATTGAGCATTATAAAAAAGAATTTTCTGCTCCGGATCCCCATCTTCAAAATAGTTATAAAGCGAGACTCCAAGATTTCTTTGAGCATGCATCTAGTCCGGGACCGATTATTACAAAGAGTCTGATTATTTCTGCAATTGGGAAACTGAAGAAAAAAAAGTCTAGAGGATATGACGGGATTTCTGCACAACATTTGTCGTTGTGTGGGGGTATGTTTATTGAGCATTTGGTCCTCCTTTACCAAATGATATTTAATTTGGGAATTGTGCCCGATTCTTTTTCAATTGGATGTCTGACTCCTATCCCAAAGAAAAATAAACCTCCTTCCGATTGTTCGTCTTTTCGCCCAATAACGGTTTCAACTGTTTTTTGTAAAATATTTGAAAATCTGATTATTGAGGAGCTTCGTACTAAATGTACAGTTCAGGCCCATCAGTTCGGTTTTCAGTCTCGCCTCGGGTGCGGCCATGCTCTTTCTGCTTTAGTATCCGCTTTAGTTGACGCAGAAGACCGCGGTGAAAGCATCGCTTTAGCCACTCATGATGTAAGGCGCGCGTTTGATTCGCTTCTCCACGAGGAGATTATACTGGATATGGGTTTTGCCGGTGTTGATCCCTGCTCTCTAGCCCCACTGGCTGACATGTATGAAAATCTAAAAGCGGAACTTAAACTTCCTTTACCAGCGAGTGAGTGCACTAGCCTGTTGAATGATGTTGCTGTTTCTCCGCGTGGTAATCCCCTTCTCCCGGTAAAGAAGGGGGTAAGACAAGGTGCCATTTCGTCACCGACAGCATTTAATAACAGTATCGTAAAGCCGCAATCGAAGTCACTTATGACTTACATTCTGCGCGGTGTTGATTTATCTTTGATTGGTTATGCGGACGATGTACTGAACCTGAGCCGCTTTCTGCAAGGACTAGAAGATAATTTTACTCGACTACAACAAGAGTATGCTCAGATTGGACTTCAGTTTAATGCCGACAAGTCTGAAGTACTGCTGTTTAATTCGAAATCTGATGCTGGTCGAAGCATCACACTTGGTGTTTCTACTGTTGGGCTCGCCGGTGGCATTGTATATCTGGGCCTTCCTATTGGACGGTCAATACTAGAGACGCGGCGGTTACTGCTTTCTCATTTTCAGAAGCGGGTTTCATTTACGTATAGCCGTATTGTGGCAAATAAGCGGAAGTTTGACCGTCGTCTGCTGGCCCGGGTGTACAATGCTATGGTTTTGCCCCATTATTTGTACCTCAGCCCATTCTGGCGTATATTTACGGCTACAGATAGACTGAAATTGCGTTCAGTGTACTACAAGTATGCAAAGTTTTTGTTGCGTTTACCACCATGGACAAGCAATCGATATGTTTCGCATCGGTACGGCATCATGAATCCTGAAGAAGCTATCCTAGCGCAGATTACTCGATATAATTTGACACTTAAGTCCCATCCCTGGGCTATGATTCTCCAGCAGTAGTTGGCATAAGCTGTTGGTTGTTGTGTTTGGTTTTTTTTGTTTGTTTCAGAAGAATTAGTGTTTTTGCGTTTTTTCTTGTCTTTTGTTGTGCTCCATCTGTTTTTAATTGATGGGTAATAAATGCATTTATTTATATATATATATATATATATATATATATATATATATATATTATATATATATATATATATATATAATATATATATATATTATATATATATATATATATATATATATATATATATATATATATATATATAATATATATATATATATATATATATATATTATATATATATATATTATATCTATATATATATATATATATATATATATATATATATATATATATATATATATATATATATATATTTATATATATACATATATATATATATATATATATATATATATATATATATATATATATATTATATATATATATATATATTATATATATATATATATATATATATATATATTATATATATATATATATATATATATATAGAGAGAGAGAGAGAGAGAGAGAGAGAGAGAGAGAGAGAGACGAGAGAGAGAGAGAGAGAGAGAGAGACGAGAGAGAGAGAGAGACGAGGAGAGAGAGAGAGAGAGGGAGAGAGAGAGATTTGTGACTCTACTAATAGAGGTTTTTTTTAATGCTCCAATTGTAACTATGACAAATGTGATCAATGAGAAAATACTTACCCTGGCATGATTGCAAAAACCCTAAACGTGAGTTCAGTTTATTTTTAAGAGACTGGTATTGTCGTGGCTTTAAATTGTTTTGGGAAGAAGAACCTGGTCTACGCTTCAATTGCTGTAATAATAAAAGAGTCTGCTTTTTTAGACATCACTATGAAGATACTGGCTACTTTGATTATAAGCCTACAGACTTTTATTTAGTTGTTACAGAAAGTAATTCTTCATATGAGAGTTTTGTAAGTGACATTACTTCAAATAAACAAATTGAAACACGTGAATTTCATGAATCAGAATAGTATTAGTGACTCTACAAAGAGATTTAATAAAAATGCAGTTAGAATATATTGTAGAAAATGTGACCCTGACTTTGCATGTCAAGATGAATACAAGTTGAATCCTGATGAGCTGCTGCCACTTATCGTTTCTGATGATTACCTATACATAGAAGAAGAAATCTAAAGGGACACAGTGTTTTATGTATGTATATACAAATTTTATTAATAAACCAATTTATATAGATTTATTAAAGCATTTCCCTTTTAGGGCACCAAAATTTATTTTATAAAGGTAGTAAAGAGTATTTTCAACAGGAAAGCCGTTCAATTCTGGATTGTCGCCATTATGGAATTGACTGTAAGTATGTCCACGACATTGGAACATAAAATATAACAGTGCATGTAAACCACAGCTTTTCGTTGATAGATCATGTACCCGCTTCCGATTTTGAATATTAGATTTTCCACTCTACTCAAGATAATTTTTAATGTGAGGTGCATGGAATGTATACGTTAAGCCAAGAGGATCAAAAAATTATATATTCTTGTTTGAAAGATTTATAACCAATGTCCCGTCTATACACTTGCTGGACTGCTATTAAAAATTATAAGGATATTGTTAAAATGTTGAATATGCTCCAGGAAGTCTGAAGGTATGCAATAAGATTTGTATGTCACTTGCCAAGGCAACAGAACTCATAACTTGGTGTTTTCGTACATTAAGTATTGCCGACGCGAAAGAGACTGTAACATGGGGTGCAGAGCCAAGTACTTTTCGCAAAATAAAATTGGACGGTGCGAGTTGTAGCTTTATATCGATCTTTACATTGGGAGGCAACCATTGAGGTATATTAAGTACCTCATGATATAGTTTATCAACTAAATGCAAATCTTTAGTTGTCGAATCTCTAAAAATATTGCTAGTGTCAGTGTCTGTTTTATATTCATATCCAATACCCATACCCCTCAGGAGATTATAAGACATTGGAGTCATCAACATGAATTGTATATAACTTGTATAATTTGAAAGATTATTGCTCGTGCTCACCAATGTTCCATTTAAATAGACACTTATTTGTCTAAATAAATTGTAATGTATACAATTTTCATACTATAGCCCCTCGGCTGAACTTGGTTTATCATTGCTAGATTCTTTAACAATAACATTTAAATCTATAAATGTTGAAGTAGAATCTATGAAATAATCTTCATTGGAATAAATTTAAAAATGGATATTTTCAGTGAGCAGTTGTTGTGGATAAAATAGCTCATACTATCCGTGTTTTACACAGACATCTACATTCTCTACATTGAAATGATTTAGAGATGAGTTCACTGACGGACGAGATTCTGTATGGTAGATATGCCATTTTCTAGAAAAAGAAATCCTTTTTAGATCTTTTTACTTTCCTTTTTGATGCTTTACGCTTCTGGGCTGAGTTGAGACTGATGAGTGATGAGGTCTTTCGCGCTCTTTTTAAACCTTTTCCGGTTCGTCTTGATTTCAATCTCTCGCAAAGGGATCGCACGCTGGAACTGACATTGTGTGAAGCACTTTCTTGCATATCCTTCCCAGAGCCCCAATCATGTAGTGTAGAGGACGCAAAATCCATGGCAATCGGTGCAATATAATCTTCATCCAGGGGTGGTCCAGAGCGAAACACCTTAGCAAACCAATTGCTGAGACCTTAACCGAACATTGACGAACGACCCCTGTAATAGTTTATTCCATGACCCATCTCTCGTGGCCCAAGGTTATTAGCATAGCAATCAATATCAGGACATACAAAATGAGTTCTATTGGCAATTTTACTGAATGGGTCGAAAATGACATGTAATTACAGCCAAGCACTTTGTTATTGCTTTAGGATTGCCCATTTCGCTCCTTAATGTTAACTGACAGAGCTCTGGATACGAAACATTGACAGGAATGTATTGAAGTATATTTTAATGATGAATAAGGTCATTAGAGGTTTTTAGTTCAAGAACACGTAGGAGGGGGGCATTGGAATTACTGACTCTTGATCTCTCGACAAAGAATGCGTAAAAAAATATACAAATGTCCGAGGAGAAGGCGGATGGATGCTCTGTGAAAATGACACGATCCATGACACTAGCGCTTCCAGAACTTTTACCATTGATAATATTATGTTTAAAACGAAGAAAATATCTTAGATTATCGTTGAGAATAACCTTTTCATTGTCAATGGGTGAACTAATATAGATATTACCCCCTACCGTTGAATTGAAAGGCATCACTTTTACGAGTAGAAATTTTTTCATTGATAGCACGACACAAATCGTTCAGTTCAAGTTCCCCCACCACACTTGCTCGAGTCTCCCGAGTTAAAAGGATGTTGGCAACAGAGTATTTACAGAATAAATCCAGCTGCACTCTCCATCAAAATCAGTATTCATTCAGCAGTGAGCAATTATAGAGGACTATAAGTTGGATTATTTCACGACTGCATTGCATGGACCTGGTATAAAATTATGGCTTCCGATAATTTTTTGCATCGTCCTATACTGAACTTTATTAGCCGATGCATGTATGCTGGCGTAAAAACTGATAAATTTATCAAGAGTAGCGGGGAGTTTTTTCCTAATGAAACGATTCTTGAGGGGAAAAGTTATTATATGAAGCAAGTGGCTCTAATGATAGATACGTAAAGTACTTTAATGATGAGGATAATGTCATGGATATTCCAAAAATATATCATAAATGCTCAAAAGAGAAAAAGGCACTTCCCAAATTTATGATTTGGGACCCTTCAGAAGTCCCAGCAGGTACTGAAATAGTTTCGGCGTGCATAACCTCAACAGTGAATTAAATGTGTAGAAAGATGGAAGAAACTCTAACAGAATTCAGACAAGAGTCCGTATGAAAGCCTATCCCTGATTTGGATAGAAATACTGTTGTAATCCTTCTACTATATTCTGTAGTGGTGAAAAATCCCCCTAAATTCTCGTTGACTCCTGAAGCTTGTAAATTAGCTATCGATTCAGTATGTAATACGGATCCTTCAAGAAATAAGATTGAAGTTCGTCGCCGCAAATCAGAGTTTAAAGTTCTTGTAGACAATATTAAAATGGCTGAGAGAATCGCAGATTCGTTAAAAACTTCGGACGATAGTGTAGCTGTACAAATCAAAGCTGAACAGTTTATGGGCATCTTAAAGCAGGTATCATTTGAGTTTCATGATGGATTACAAGCCTTGATTCCTAACTGCATCAAGGCCGAACATTGTGGGCTTTCATTAACTTTCAAATTATCGTTCGCTTCTCAGAATGATCTGAAGAATTTTTTGAACCCCCCCCCTGAACTTGGATACGAGATCCTCCACGTCGAAAAATATCGGTATATATCCCACAGATGCTATAATTGCCACAAAGACGATGGTCACGTGGCAAAAGATTGCAAGTTCCCCAGATGTGTGGAAACTGTGTGCAAACTGGACACGGATATACCAAAGAATCACTTTACACTAATAGTCTATATCGTGTATCATGCCAATCTAGTTAAAACAGCTGTTACTCTTTCAGCTATCTCAAAAACCAAAAGCAAATAGAATCCCTGCAAATTCGTAGAAATGGCAACTAACCACAGTTCTTATCGGTGTTATCTTGGAACATAAATGGTAGCCTCTTGAATAAACTCACCTTGCTTGAAAATATGGTTGAAAAATATGACATAGTGTGCATACAGAAACACTTTTTACTACCGGATTGCAAAACATACTACAAATATATCGTGCTAATTCTACTTTAATATACCCTGCTTTTCTTCAAAAACAAAAGGGACGACCTAGCGGAGGGCTGGCTGTCTTGAGCAAGTATAAATTTGAATGTTTACGTTCAGATGAACACTTTCTTGCCGTTAGTTGCAATGATTTTGCTATTGTGAATGTTCTTTTTCTCTAATTATTGCAATCAGGCCTCAGAAATGAGGTTTATTAACGCATGTCGTAAGTTGGATAAATACGTAAAACAACTGCTCCATTCATTCCCACGTTGTCTCATTATTGGCGATTTCAACTGAGATTAATCAAATGATCGTTGCCCCCGAGCTCAAATTTTAAAGAAGATATTGCCTAATGGGTTCCGCGTGCTCCCAAAAAATCGATAGTTTACCTTCATATCCGTAGCTAACACTACTTTGAACATCGATCATGTTCTGTTCTCTGGCGAACCTGTGCATTTAGTTTCAGTTTTGAATGATTTCTTGTGTAGTGATCACATTTCTGTTAACGTGAGTATACTAGTATCTAGTTCTCCAAGGGCCTCCCTACGTTCTAAATGATCTGTCCGGAAATCTTGGGATCTCACTGACGTAGTACTTTTCTGAAAAGTTTGTGTTGATATTTTGACTAAAATAAAAGTCCCCTACCACCTCCTTCAACCTTATTCTGCAGTTATGGATAAGCCTCAGCTTTGCTTACAGCTTAAACTATATTGTGAATAAATTGTTCATGCTATTAGATGTGCTGATCATGTAGCTGTACCTGTTCGCACGTCTCGAGTGAAAACGGAAAGATATGGTTAGTCTCGAAATTCAATTTTAGCTAGTGCTTGTTCCCAAGCTAAAGTATGGCTACTTATATGGCAAGAGTGTGATAGGCCTAGAGTTGGTGTTGTAAGTGCTGTCCGTATTTTAACGAAAAGAAAGTTTTGCAAAGCGCTCCGTAATCATTTTCAATATCAAAGCAGAATTGGCGGCAAAAATCACAGACGATCCAAATTTGCTTTGTAAGTCTCGCCCCGGTCGATCTACTGTTTCTAGTGCTTTAGATACATCCAAGTCTGAGTGAGTGGCTCATTTTTTTGCCCAGTTTAAAGCCCCTGATATTCCGCAAGAAAAAAAGTTTGATGATGAAATTAAGAGTATTTTGAACAGTCGAGCTAGATCTGAGCAGGTAATCGTTGGAGGTAATTTGATTAAAGAGGTCATACTAAAGCTCAAAAAGAAGTTTTCTTGTGGGTTGGATGAGATTTGTGTACGCCATTTTGAGTTAGCCAGTGATTACCTTTTTGACCATATCGCTTTTTGGGTCCAGATGATTTTTACAGTAGGAGTTATGCCCGATTGCTTATGTTTTGGTGTTGTAACTCCAGTTTTGAAAAAAGGGAAACCGCTTTCTCATTGTTCGTCTTACAGGCTCATTATAGTTTCTAGTGTGTTTTCAAAGATTTTGAGTTGTTGAATATTGATCATATTCGTCAACAGTGTGTCATGCCTCCTTTTCAGTTTGGGTTTCAACTGCATCTTGGTTGCTACCACGCTTTAAGGAGTTTATGTACAATATTAAAGGATGCTGAAAGATAAGATAGTCCTTTGGCTGTGGGTGCATATGACATTAGCAATGCTTTCGGATCTCTAATTCATGCTCAGGGTAACAGAAATTACAATAAATAACCGAGTGAAACTCAAAACGAGCAGAAATTAACATGAGTAGGGCTCAAAACCCCTATGCCTTCCCGAGGCCAGAACATAATTTGCACTTTACTAAAAAATATAAATGTTTTTACTTTTATAACTTTAATAAATCAAATAATATGAACATTTTGATTACTAAATATCAGTATATGTTTATTAAACTGAAAATGCACATTCATTTGTATTTTTTTCAGCAAAGTGCAAATTTGGGCCTTGTTCGGGCCTTGGGACAGCATATTGGTTTTGAGCCCTACTCATGCTAATTTCTGCTCGTTTTGAGTTTGACTAGGTTATTTATTTTAATTTCTGTTCGTTTTGGGTTTCATTTATTCATTGATGCTGATTTGTGGTAGTTTCTACCTTGGTGGATTATTTGATTTATTTTTGCTCATTTTTGGTTTAATGGAGTACTTTGCTTTTCTTTGAAAACCTTATTTTGTGGAACAATTTTTTAATTAATTTCTGTTCGTTTTATATTGACATAGTCTTTTCAGGGAAATATAAAATAATATTTTAAGTCTTTTCGTTTTTTTAAGACTTTATAGTTTGGCCTGCTATTTGTATGCTGGAGAAAATTTTTCAGCAGTTTTTTAACAACATACACCCTTCTAAAAATCTGGATACAAATACTAGGGTTTAATTTAGTTTCATATCTCCTCTAGTTGACCTGAAATAGAAAATTTGATACCATTCGCAAAAAATCTATTTACTTTCTTTGATAGCTTGGATTCACTTACACTATTTTGATTTTGTAAAATTTTAACAGCAGAAGTAACCCAAAAAGTTTGAACATAATACCCTCAGCCCTTATTGGGATACTACTGAGATGGCTTATTGGGAATTAGCATTAACACAGTGCATTTGGATTTAATCTTAAGGCAACATTTAGTTTTTAGACATAATGAGCAAATGGTGGACGTGGGAGGGGGACTAGTTGCCCTCCAATCACTTTCGACTATTAAAAAGGGCATTAGCCCTTTCTATTTTCAATCGAATGAGTCCTTTTCGAAGCTCCTACGACAACTCCTTCGATACGAAATGTCCGGGTCTAAAAAAAAATAAAAATATTAATACATTGTACCTACATCGATCTTTACTATAAAAACCTCAAGCCTTCCAATTACTTTCGAATACTAAAAAGGGCACCAACCCTTTCAATTTCCAATCGCATGAGCCCGTTTTGAGTTTCTACGAGAACGTTTTCTGTAAACACCTTAAATGCCTCCAGGGCATAAATTACAATCCTTGCCCTGAGGGATGTGAGGGGGCTGTCATCCTCAAAGAACTAATTTCCAGAACTTTCAACTACGTTAAACAAAATGGCTATCTAAAAATTTTGATTGTGGAAGCGAGGGACGCGAGGGAGATGGTGGACGCGAGAGGGGCGTTAGTTGCTCTCCAATCACTTTTAACAATTAAAAAAGACACTAGCCCTTTCAATTTCCAGTCGAATGAGCCCTTTTGAAGTTTCTATGACAACAATTTCAATAAAAACCTTATATGCCCCCAGGGCATAACTTAATTTCCAGAATTTTCAACTACGTTGAAGAAAATTACTATCTCAAAATTTTGATTAGATGTGTTTTGGGAAATGGTGGGTGTGAGAGGGGCGTCAATTCCCCTCCAATCAGTTCCGACAATTAAAAGTGCACTAGCCCTTTCAATTTCCAATAGACTGAGCCCTTTTTAAATTTTCCTCGACAACACTTTCTATATAAACCTTTTTTGCCCAAGGTTATAGCTTATAATCCCTGTCCCGAGGGCTGTCAGGGGGTTTTCACCCCAAAAGACATAATTTCCAGACCTTTCAACTACGTTGAACAAAATGGTTATCTAAAAATTTTGATTGGATGTGTTTGGGGGAATGGTGGACGTCAGAGGGGGGGGTTACTTACCATCCAATCACTTTCGACTATTAGAAAGGGCACTAGCCATTTCAATATCCTATCGAATGATTCCTTTTGAAGTTTCTACGACAACGCTTTCTAATAAAAAAAAACTTATATGCCGCAAGGGCATAATTTACAACCCTTGCCTTGAGGGCTGTGGGGGGGGGATTGTCATCCTCAAGAGCATAATTTCCGGACGTTTTAACTAAGTCAAACAAAATGGCTATCTTAAATTTTGATTGGATGTGTTTGGGGATTTGGTGGGTGTGGAAGGGATGGTAGTTGCCTTCCAATCACTTTCGACTATTAAAAAGGGCACAAGCCCTTCTAATTTCCAATCAAATGAGCTCTTTTTTAAGTTTATACAGCATCAATATCTATAAAAACCTTATATACTCCCAGGGCAAAACTTACAACCATTTCCCAGAGGGCTATGAGGTGGTTGTCATCCTCAAAGACCTAACTTCGAAAACTTTTAACTACGTTGAACAAAATGGCTATCTAAAAATTTTGAATGGATGTGTTTGGGAAAAAGGTCGGCGTGAGACGGGGGTTAGTTGCCCTCAGATCACTTTGACTATTAAAAGGGACACTAGCCCTTTGAATTCTAATCGAATGAGCCCCTTTTCTAGTTTTTGCGAAGAAGTTTTCAATAAAAACCTTATATGCCCCCAGAACACAGCTAACAACCCTTACCCTGAGGGCTGTGGGGGGAGTGTCATCCTCAAAGGCATAATTTCCGGAACTTTCAACTACTTGAAACAAAATGGCTACCTCAAAATTTTGATTGGATGTGTTTGGATAAATGGTAGGCGTGGAAGGGGTGTTAGTTGCCTTCCAATCACTTTCGACTATTAAAAAGGGCACAAGCCATTTCAATTTCCAATCAAATAAGCCCTTTTTGAAGTTTGTACCACAACACTTTCTATAAGAACCTTATATGGCCCAAGGGCATTACTTACAACTCTTGCCATGAGGTTTGTGGGGGGGGGGGGGTTGTCATCCTCAAAGACCTAATTTCCAGACTTTTCGACTACGTTGAACAAAATGGCTATCTCAGAATTTTGATTGGATGTGTTTGGGGAAAAATGGGCAGGAGAGGGGGTTATTTGCCCTCCAATCACTTTCGACAATTAAAAAGGGCACTAGCCCTTTGAATATCCAATCGAATGAGCCCTTTTTGAAGTTTCTACGACAATAATTTATACAAAAACCTTATATGCCCCCAGGGCGTAACTTACAACCCTTTCCCTGAGGGCTGTGGGGGAGCGTCCTCCTCAAAAACATAATTTCCATCTGGAAATCAATTACACTGAACAAAATGGCTATCTCAAAATTTTGATTGGATGTGTTAGGGGAATTGGCGGGCATGGAAGGGGTGCTTTTTTTACTTCCAATCACTTTCGACTATTAAAAAGGGCACAGGCCACTCCAATTTCCAATTGAATGAGCCTTTTTCCAAGATTCTACGACAACTCCTTTGATACGAAGTGCCTTGGTCTAAAGAAAAAAAAACAATACATTTTGCCAACATTGTTCTCTGCTTTGCCAATGATGAAGCGATAATTTGCTATTGAAGTAAATCTTTTTAGGACATAAAGCCTGTCGAAATGTAAATGTAACGTCCCAAGATCAAGATCAGATTAGGCTTTTAACTAGAGCCTTTCCGGCAAAAATTTTGTCAACATAAAATTAGATCTTAAGACATCATGTGCATACGGGTTGTCTAAATGGCGTGTCTGAAATACCTTAAAATTGCTGAGAGTATTAATTTGGAACTTTCAGGGCTACAACCATTACTACTGCTACTGCTCCTTCTATTTAACTAAACAAAAGGGCTTAAGGATACCCAGGTTGTCAAAATGGTATTGAAACGATGTTTCAAGAACAGTATGGGATATTCAGTTTTAAATTTCATTGAAATTTGAGGGAGGTGAGTGGGAAAATAAGTAAAAAGTGTGATATGTAGACGGATTTTCAAAAGGGAACATGTACAGTAACACAATATAAGCTAGAGTGTTGCGTGAGAACTTCCAGAGCATGTTATTGGGATGTTGAACTGCTAAATTAAAAGACACTATGCGCACCAAAGCCTGTTTTAAGGGCGTGTTTGCGATATCTTACGAACAGCTAAAGGTATTAAGCTAGATCTTTCAGATAATGTTTTGGTGAATTTTTAACTACATAAAGTTTTTGAAAGGGCTGTATCCTATCTACATTATCCCTCGGATGGCTAAGGGCATTAAGGTGAAACTTAAAGGAGATGTTAATGCAGATTGAAAACTAAATCAAAATATACTAAATTCATTAAAATTGTTAAAAAGAGCATACCAGCAACATCTCTGGGACAGTTGAGGGTATTGAATTAAAACTTTTAAGACTTCTACAAACTACAGCAACAATTACTGCTACTACAACTACTACTTAAAGTATTGCTACTACAGCTGCGAATCCTACTGTGACTATTTACGACTGCAACTGCGACTGCTTGCTATTGCTTGTGACAGTGACTCTGACTGTTACTGCTTGCGACTCTGACTACTTGCAACTACTTGACTACTGTAACTACAACTACATACAATTCTGACTACCCGCAACTGCAAATGCTACTAATACTGCGACTGCATCTATAACTGCAAATGCAATTGCTGCTAAAACTACTACTGCTTCTACTTCTACTATAACAACAACAACTACTACTACTACTATGACTGCTATTGAACAGAATAGAATCAGTGGAGTGTCTTCAGGTTATCAAAAAGATAAAAATGCAATAGCTCAGAAACCGAATAGGTTGTTAACTTAAGATTTTTTTATACAAGAATATAAAACAAAATCAAAAGAAACTATGTGTATCCAGATTATCAAAAGGATGTTTGTGCAATATCCCAGGAAAAAGCAGGGGTATTACGTTGGAACATCAAAGCGTGTTGTTTAGGATGTTGTGCTAATTCAACAGACACTACGAGTATTCAATTTTTTAAAAAGGGTTAAAACAGTCAGGGTATTTTGAGTAGGAAGTTTAACTAAATCGTAAAAAGCTATATGCATCTATGATTTGGAAAAGGGTTGATCAGTAATATATCATGAATGGATAAGGGAACTTCATGTTCAGTAGTATGGGTGACTAATATTTGTCTAAATTCAAAATTGTAACATGGTTGAGGTGAGAACTCCTACATAACTATAGAACCCGAAAAGCTATGAGGATTTTAATCTATTTATTTGAATATTATTTCCCGTACCCATCGCATCAAAGCTTGTTGTAAAGTTTAAAGTTTGTCTAAAATATTAGGGAAAAAACTGAAAAAAAATTATTTCCTTAACCAATGAAAAAGACTATCATAGGCAGCACGCTAGCGCTGCCTAAGTAAAAAACGATGTGGCGACAATGAGTTTTTTTTTCATACCCGGGCACTTCGTATCGAAGGAGTTGTCGCAGAAACTTCGAAAAGGGCTCATCCGATTGGAAATTGGGGTGGCTAGTGCCCTTTTTAATAGTCAAAAGTGATTGGAGGGCCACTAGCACCCCCACGCCCATCATTCCCCCAAACAGATCTAATCAAAGTTTTGAGATAGCCATTTTGTTAAGCGTAGTTGATTTCCAGATACAAAATATCTTTTTGAGTAGGACACTCCCTCACAACCCTTTCGGCAAGGGTTATAAGTTATCCCCTATGGAAATAAAAGAACAATGTTGGCACAATGTACCACATATTCTTTTTTTACTTTAGAGCAGGGCACTTCATATGGAAGGGGTCGTCGTAAAGACTTCAAAAGGGGTTCATTCGATTGAAACTCGAGAGTTCTAGGGCCATTTTTAATAGTCCAAAGTGATTGGAGGGCAACTAGCCCCCCTCCCTAGTGCATCATTCCCCCAAACACATCCAATCAAAATTTCAAGATAGCCATTTGGTTCAGCGTAGCTGATTTCCAGATAAAAAATGTGTTTTTGAGGAGGATACTCCCCCACAACCCTCAGGGCAAGGGTTATAAGTTATGCCCTTGGGGCATATAAGGTTATTATTGAAATCTTTGTCGTGGAAACTTGAAAAAGGGCTCATTCGATTCGAAATTAAAAGGGGTAGTACTCTTTTTAATAGTACCCCCACTACCCTCAGGGCAAGGGTTTTGAGTTATGCCTTAGGGGCATATAAGGTTTTTATAGAAGGCGTTTTCGTAAAAACTTCAAAAAAGGCTCATTCGATTGGAAATTCGATGGGCTAGTGCCCTTTTTAATTGTCGAAAGTGATTGGAGGGCAAATAGCCCCCTCCCTACCACGCCCAGCATTCCCCCAAACACATCCAATCAAAATTTTGAGATAACCATTTTGTTCAGCATAGTTGATATCCAAACAGAAAATATATTTTTGAAAAGAAAAATCCCCCACAACCCCCAGCAAATAAGGTTTTTATATAAGGCGTTGTCGTAGAATCTTCAAAAAAGGCTCATTCGATTAGAAATTCAAAGAGCTAGTGCCCTTTTTAATAGTGGAAAGTCATTGAGTGGAAAGTGATTGAACTAGCTCCCCCCCCCCCACGCCAATTATTCCCCCAAATACATCCAATCAAAATTTGAGATAGCCATTTTGTTCAGCGTAGTTGATTTCCGGATAGAAAATATGTTTTTGAGGAGGACACTCCCCACTACCCTCGGGGCAAGGGTTTTAAGTTATGCCCTGGGCTCATATAAGGTTTTTATAGAAGGCGTTTTCGTAAAAACTTCAAAAAAGGCTCATTCGATTGGAAATTCAAAGGGCTAGTGCCCTTTTTAATTGTCGAAAGTGATTGGAGGGCAACTAACCCCCTCTCCTGCCCATTTTTCCCCAAACCCTTTTTAATAGTCTCCTGCCCATTTTGGCCTGTGCCCTTTTTAATAGTCGAAAGTGATTGGAAGTAAAAAAAGCACCCCTTCCATGCCCGCCAATTCCCCTAACACATCCAATCAAAATTTTGAGATAGCCATTTTGTTCAGTGTAATTGATTTCCAGATGGAAATTATGTTTTTGAGGAGGACGCTCCCCCACAGCCCTCAGGGAAAGGGTTGTAAGTTACGCCCTGGGGGCATATAAGGTTTTTATAGAAATTATTGTCGTAGAAACTTCAAAAAGGGCTCATTCGATTGGAAATTCAAAGGGCTAGTGCCCTTTTTAATTGTCGAAAGTGATTGGAGGGCAACTAACCCCCTCTCCAGCCCATTTTTTCCCCAAACACATCCAATCAAAATTCTGAGATAGCCATTTTGTTCAACGTAGTCGAAAAGTCTGGAAATTAGGTCTTTGAGGATGGAGGGCAGCTAGCCCACCCCCAAGGCCCATCATTTCCCCAAAAACATCCAATCAAAATTTTGACATTGCCATTTTGTTCAGCGTAGTTGATTTCCACATAGAAAATATATTTTTGAGCAGGACCTTCCCCCAAAACCCTCTGGGCAAGGATTTTAAGTTATGCCCTGAGGGTATATAAGAACGATGTTGGCACAATGTACTATTTATTATTATTTTCCTTTAGAGCTGGGCACTTCATATGGAAGTAGTCGTCGCAGAAACTTCAAAAGGGGTCATTCAATTGGAAATTGAGAGCTCTAGTGCCCTTTTTAAGATTCAAAAATGATTGGAGGGCAACTACCCCCCCACGCACATTACTCCCCAGAAAACATCCAATCAAAATTTTGAGCTAGCCATTTCGTTCAGCGTAGTTGATTTCCAGATAGAAAATATGTTTTTGAGGAGGACACTCCCCCGCAACCCTCAGGGCAAGGGTTTTAAGCTATGCCCGGTGGGCAAATAAGGTTTTTATAGAAGTTGCTGTCGTACAAACTTCAAAACAGAATCATTCGATTGGAAATTCGAAGGGATAATACCCTTTTTAATAGTCAAAAGGAATTGGACAGCAACAAGCCCCCCCCCTACGCCCATCATTCCCCAAAACACATCCAATCAAAATTTTCCGATAGCTATGTTGTTCAGCGTAGTTGATTTCCTGATAGAAAATATGTTTTCAAAGAGGAAACTCCCCCACAACCCTCAGGGCAAGGGCTTTAAGTTATGCCCTGGGGGAATAGAAGGTTCTTATAGAAGGCGTTGTTGTAGAAACTTCAAAAAATGCTCATTCTATTTAAAATTCAAAGGGCTAGTGCCCTTTTTAATAGTCGAAAGTTATTGGAGGGTAACTACCCCCGCCCACGCCCATCATTTCCCCAAACACATCCAATCAAAATTTTGAGATAGTCATTTTGTTCAACCTAGCTGATTACCAGATAGAAAATATGTTTTTGAGGTGGACACTCCCCCACAGCCCTAAGGGGAAGGGTTTTAAGTTATGCCCTGGGGTCATATAAGGTTTTTAAAGAAGGTGTTGTCGTAGAAATTTCAAAAAAGCTCATTCGATTGGAAATTTAAAGGACTAGTGCCCTTTTTAATAGTCGAAAGAGATTGGAGGACAACTAGCCCCCTCCCCACGCCCATCCTTCCCCCCAACACACCCAATAAAAATTTTTAGATAGCTATTTTGGTTAGTATAGTTGATTTACGGATAGAAAATATGTTTTTGAGGAGGATACTCCACCACATCCCTCAGGGCAAAGGTTTTAAGTTATGCCATGGGGGCATATAAGGTTTTTTATAGAAGATGTTGTCGTGGAAACTTCAGAAAAGGGCTCATTCGATTTGAAATTCAAAGGACTAGTGCCCTTTTAATAGTCGAAAGTGAGTAGTAATATTTTTTGTTGTTGTTGTTGTTTAGACCAGGGTAAATGGTTGTTTAGACCATTTAGTTCAGCATAGTTTTTATAGAAGGCGTTGTTGTAGAAACTTCAAAAAACGCTCATTCTACTTAAAATTCAAAGGGCTAGCGCCCTTTTTAATAGTCGAAAGTGATTGGAGGGTAACTAACCCCCCCCTCCCACGCCCATCATTTCCCCAAACACATCCAATCAAAATTTTGAGATAGCCATTTTGTTCAACCTAGCTGATTACCAGATAGAAAATATGTTTTTAAGGAGGACACTCCCCCACAGCCCAAACGGGAAAGGTTTTAAGTTATGCCCTGGGGTCATATAAGGTTTTTAAAGAAGGCGTTGTCGTAGAAACTTCAAAAAAGCTCATTCGATTGGAAATTTAAAGGACTAGTGCCCTTTTTAATAGTCGAAAGTGATTGGAGGGCAACTAGCCTCCTCCCCACGCCCATCATTCTCCCCAACACATCCAATAAAAATTTTGAGATAGCCATTTTGGTAAGCATAGTTGATTTACGGATAGAAAATATGTTTTTGAGGAGGATACTCCACCACATCCCTCAAGGCAAAGGTTTTAAGTTATGCCCTGGGGGCATATAAGGTTTTTTTATAGAAGATGTTGTCGTGGAAACTTAAGAAAAGGGCTCATTCGATTTTAAATTCAAAGGGCTAGTGCCCTATTAATAGTCGAAAGTGATTAGTAATATTTTTTGTTGTTGTTGTTGTTTAGACCAGGGTAAATGGTTGTTTAGACCATTTAGTTCAGCATAGTTTTTATAGAAGGCGTTGTTGTAGAAACTTCAAAAAATGCTCATTCTATTTAGAATTCAAAGGGCTAGCGCCCTTTTTAATAGTCGAAAATGATTGGAGGGTAACTACCCCCCCCCCACGCCCATCATTTCCCCAATCACATCCAATCAAATTTTGAGATAGCCATTTTGTTCAACCTTGCTGATTACCAGATAGAAAATATGTTTTTGAGGAGGACACTCCCCCACAGCCCTAACGGGATGGGTTTTAAGTTATACCCTGGGATCATATAAGGTTTTTAAAGAAGGTGTTGTCGTAGAAACTTCAAAAAAGCTCATTCGATTGGAAATTTAAAGGAATAGTGCCCTTTTTAATAGTCGAAAGTGATTGCAGGGCAACTAGCCCCCTCCCCACGCCCATCATTCTCCCCAACACATCCAATAAAAATTTTGAGATAGCCATTTTGGTTAGCATAGTTGATTTACGGATAGAAAATATGTTTTTGAGGAGGATACTCCACCACATCCCTCAGGGCAAAGGTTTTAAGTTATGCCCTGGGGGCATATAAGGTTTTTTATAGAATATGTTGTCGTGGAAACTTCAGAAAAGGGCTCATTTGAATTGAAATTCAAAGGGCTAGTGCTCTTTTAATAGTCGAAAGTGATTAGTAATATTTTTTGTTGTTGTTGTTGTTTAGACCAGGGTAAATGGTTGTTTAGACCATTTAGTTGAGCATAGTTGATTTCCACATAGAAAATATGTTTTTGAGGAGGATACTCCCCCACAATCCTCGGGGAAAAACCCCTATGCCTTCCCAAGCCCAGAACAAAATTTGCACTTTACTGAAAAAATTCAAATGACTGTGCACTGTCAGTTTAATATACATATACTGATATCTAGTAATCTCCAGCTTCCCATTTAGTAATTATTTGATTTATTAAATTTATAAAAGTAAAAACATTTATATTTTTTTTCTGTAAATTGCAAATTTTGTCCTGGTCTTGGGAAGGCATAGGGGTTTTGCGCCCAACTTATGTTAATTTCTGCTCGTTTTGAGTTTGACTCGGTTATTTATTGTAATTTCTGTTCGTTTTGGGTTTCATTTGTTTGTCGATGCTGATTTGTGGTAGTTACACGATTGGTAGATTATTTGATTTTATTTTTGGACATTTTTTGTTTAATGGAGTTCTTTACTTTTCTTTGAAAAACTTATTTTGTGGAAACACTTTTTTTTTAATGTCAATTAAAAGCAAACAGAAATGATTAAAAAATTAAATCCACAAACGAGATTTTTCAAAGAAAGTAAATAGCCACTTTAAACCAAAGAGGAAACAATTTTTTTTTAATATTTCAAGCACCAAAATAAAACAAAAAAAAGACAAAAATCGCTATCAATAGATAAATGAAATCCTAAATAAATGATATACAATTAATAACCATTCCGAACTTAAAATGACAAAAGCTAGAGCACAGAGAAGTAACGTTAATGTAACGTTGGGTTTGAAAGACAAAAACATAATTTGCAGTTTACTTAGATTATAAGTCATTGTAAACATTTTCTCTTAATTATGCTAAATATTTGAACCTAATTTGCACTTTACTGAAAACAAAAGCCATTATAAGCCTTAGAGTGTTTCAGGAATGGATATCAATTCAGATTTGTTTGTCCTTTTCAGCAATCCTTGTTATTATGGTCATTTTTTGTCTTATTATGAGAAATAAAAAATACAGCTAAAAACCAACTTGTTTTCAGTAAAGTACGAATTAAGTTCCGGTTTTTATAAGCCACCGGGGGTGTTCGTCCTACTCTCTGTGTATTTTCTGATCAATTTATTCTAATTTAGTTGATAAAAAATTTCTCCAATTGGAAAAAATTTGACCGGATGTATTTGGGGTAAAAAAGGCGTGGAGAGGGGCTTGTTTCCCTCAGATCGCTTGCAACTGCTAAATAGGGCACTATAACTTCTGATTTTCAATCAAAGAAGCCCCCACTGAAGTATATACAACCATTTTTTTCTGTATTAAGTGTCTCTAGAAAATCATAATAACAATAAAATATTGAAGCCTTGTGAACTTTACTATAGGCAAACCCATCGCGTTGCACTTGTTCTGGCTTTCATTTATCTTTAGAAAGAGATATAAGGTCTTTTTACGCTTGAAATACTATTTGGATAGATTTTTCCCAATTTTATTTCCTTCGATTTTAGGGAAATTAGGACTGGAGTCTTTGTTTTAAAGAATATTTAAGCAAAGAATTAACGAAATAAGCTAAAGATCTAGACGTTAGGTATTAGTTTCCTTGATCATTGAAGAGTAGGGAGGAGTAACTTTCCCCAGCAGGAAAAGAAAACAAATTTGGTGAGCAGTTCTGCCAAATAGTAACTAAAACTCCAAAAACCGTAATATCTAATAACAATAGATGGATCAATAGAGTTTGCTTTTTATGCTGACTCAAAATATTTAAAATTAGTTAAATTTAGTGATACACATAAAAATCCACAAACCTGAAAAAAATTATCGGAAATTGAAAAAAGGAACCCCCCCCCCAAATTTTGAAATCACACCATCAGATTCAGCCTATAAGAGGGCCTTACTTTAGAGTTCTCAAGCTCTACAAAAACTCGGATTATTTTTTCTAGCTGGAAGATCGCAGATGGTTATTTATTTATTTTTTTCCTGGGGTGATCATATCAAACCAATGGTCTTTGGTTTTTTACCCCTAGGAGATCAGGGGAAGGCATTCAAACGAAAATCAAAAGTTCTAGTGCCCTTTTTAAGTAACCAAAGAGATTGGAGGGAACTACTTTTTGGAACTACTCTGGAACTATTCTTTTTTCTCCAAAGACAGCAATAAAATTTAGTCTCTTATACAGGTACAAATTAAAGATAAGAAAGATACCTTTTGTCACATCTTTTTTTTTTAAATTCATCATCTTCAGCATCTTCCTGATTATATTTGTTTTTCCTTTTTTTTTCCGATAAAGATGAAGATGTTTGTCTGGTTTTTGGCTGTGTCTTGGCTGTGTCTTACTGCTCCCAGCTTTGGATGAATAAAAAGAAAACAGTAATACTCAAAAGATTTAATTTATATGGACAATAAACCACCAAAATACGTGTTAACAAAAGAGGTGTATAAAAAAAAACTGGAGAGGACAATGGAAGCAAGCAGCCTTATTCATGGATAAGCTTAATGTGATTATAAAATGCATGGAAAGTGAGAGTCCAAGAGAGAGAGAGAGAGAGAGAGAGAGAGAGAGAGAGAGAGAGGAAAAAGAAATAAAGCCAAATAACTTTCTAAGCGTAAAACTACCAAAATTCATTATCAATAAATAAATGAAATCCAAGAAGAACAGAAATTACAATAAATAACCAATTCAAACTCAAAATGAGCAAAAATTAATAGGAGTAGGACAGACGATCCCTAAATCCTCTGAAGACCTGAACATAGTTTGCATTTTATTGATAAAAAGAAAAACAATAAAAAAAAACAGATGAATGTGGATTGCCAGTTTAAATAACATATGCTGATATTAATTCCAATGAGTCTTAAAAATTTTGATTTTGTAAAGTCAAAACTGAGAAAATTTAAAATATATTTTGCTTTCAGCAAAGCACAAATTATGTTCTGGTCTTGGGAAAGCAAGAAAATAATATTTTGTATCGTTTAGATTTTTTCTAGGAGTCAATACTTTGAATTGCTATTTGTAGGTTAGAGAAACTTTTTCAGCAGCTTTTAACAATATACACTCTTTTGAAAATATTGAAACAAATAGTATTGCTTAATTTAGTTTTAGACCTCCTCAAGTTGACTTGAATAACAAAACTTAATACTATTCATAAGAAATGCTATCTATGCTCTTTGAATACCTCTATACATTTGCTATCTTTAAATTTAGTTAAATTGTTAGACCAGAAGTGAAATTTTCCACTTAATGCCCTTAGTCGTACTTGGTGTACTACAGAGACGTCATGCACTATGCAGACAAAGAATAGGCTAATTATAAGAAAAGGAATAAAATTTGAGGGGATCGGGCAGACCCCTACGTAGGAATTTTATAATGGAGTCAATAAAAAAAAACATATATGATGATTTGAATAAGAAGTGTTAAGAAAATCAGAAGCAAATGAAATTTGAAGGGAGCCAAGATGCATAAGATTTGAGGGGTTGGTTCAGACTCCTACGTAAGAGTTTCTTTATGGGGTCAGTAGAAAAAATTATCATTTAATAATTTGAATAAAAAAAAGTGTTAAGAAATTCAGGAACAATTGAAATTTCAATGGGAGTCTAGACATCACCCCCCTCCCTGCGTATAAAAATAGGCTGAGCCGCGAGACTTCCTTCTTCAGCATATAAATCTGTACAGAATGCTATTCCTGACAAAATAATAGACTAATTATAGGAAAAGAAATAAAATCTGAGGAGTTGAGCAAATTCATAATCTGGAATTTATTTATAGAGTCAATAGTAAAAATAAATATTTTATAATTTGGATAAAAACTTCTCAAAAATTCAAAAGCAATTAAAATTTCAAGGAGGTCAAGATGCATAAGATTTGAGGGGGCGGTTCAGACTCCTACATAAGAGTTACTTTTTGGAGTCAGTAGCAAAAATTATCATTTGATAATTTGAATAAAAAAAAGTACTAAGAAATTCAGGAACAATTGAATTTTCAATGAAAATCTGGAGACCTTTCTCCCTGCGCATGAAAATATGCTGGGCAGTGAGACTTCCTTTCTCAGCATATGAACAAGAACAGAATTCTATTCCTGACAAAATAATAGACCAATTATAAGAAAAGCAATAAAACTCTGGGGAGCTGGAGTAAATTTCTACGCTGGAATTTATTTTAAGAGTCAATAACAAAAATAAAAATTTGATAATATTAGTGCTGAGAAATTTCAATTTTCTCGTAATTCTTGAAGAGATGTTTATACACGAGTATAACTCATTAGATAGACTTCTATTAATAAATTCGGTACTAGCAGAAGATTGTTCAATTAGGTCAATATACAATTGGAGCTACTACAAATTCTTCTTAAAAAATACAAAATACATTTTGGACACCGTATTACACAAAGTTCGAGGAAAAGAAATCTAGTAGTGAGGGGGTTATGGATTTGATGATGTTAGTATGAGACCGATGGTTTTTGGAAATATTGTTTAGTATTGGGGATATGCATGAAGTTGAAATTAATAAAATCACATATATTTCAAGCAATAATACGACAGGCTTGGTCATCCCTGACCAAGCCTTCAAGGGGCCCATATTTCCCCCAAACTTTATCCCCCCTCCGTTCTTATTAATTTTATTAGTTTAATTTTGTTAGTTTTTCTTAACTTTAGTTTTTTCACTTATCAATTTTCGCAACTTTTTTCATGTCTTAAAATGACATATAATATACAAAATACAAAAAATTCACTTACAATATTTCCAAAATACGAAAAGAAGATGGTTTAGATATATTATTCGTGATTTTTTACTGTTAGAAAAATAAAATTTATAGTAATACTTTTTTTTATTTAGAATTTTTTGGAGTTGAAAATATTTTTAACTTTTTTTTCTTTCTTATGCAGCTTACTCAGTGGTACTCTATGGCTGGTCAACGACATTACCCAGTTTATTGTATGTTTCGATCAGTATTTTTGTGTACATGGGAAGGATAAACACTTGCATCACATTTAAAAAAAACGTGAAGATGAAATATTCGAAGAAAGTGTGTGCAAATGATAAAGTCATCGTTGCATTTTAAAGGTTCACCCACATAAAAGATTAAAAAACAAAAAGAAAATTCATCCTTATCTACAATAATATCCATCTATGTCCACTCCAAATTCTGCTGTAGAAATATTCATAGGGACTTATTGAACAAAAATACTTTTCATATAAAAAAAAGGATAAAAAAGCGGAAGTGATTAATATACAATTATTGACACACGCTTTTGAACATCCATAAAACAGGTGTTTAAGGAGAAGATACCCCAAATTGCATCAAACAGTTTGTGTTAACGAACTGTAAGTAAGGAGCGATCTTGTTCAACAGTAATTGAAACTCTAAAAAACAGAATTTTGATATCAATAGTTGCATCAAAAGAGTTTTCCCCAATGTTACGCAATCGAAACTTTGAGATTGTCACTTTTTTGGAAACAGTTAAGAGTTCCAATAAATATGTATTTTGTGGTAACATGTCCCCCCACAGTCCGTGGGGAAAGGTCTGTAAGTTATGAATATTGTTTATTGCTTACGTTTTGTATTCGCTATTGGGAAGTATACTGACATGTTTTTGGATGAGAGGGAATGCATTTTGTGATTGGGGCGAGTTTCCATAGGGAGAATTTGCCGAGGGAAGGGATATTTCTGGAGGTGAGGTTTCCAGGGAAAATTTTTCTCAGGGGTTTGACAGAATTCCCATACGAAATTCTGTTTCTCTGTCTCAAATTCTCTTTGCGAACTTAATTTTGTATGTGTAGATGTTCTGAGGGAATTATCCGTGGGACTTGTTCATTTTTATTCATTTTTGGGTTAAAACTACCACAGAAGGGGGGGGCATCTGGAGTGTTTGAGAAAACAAACTAGAAATTAAAATCTTTTTCAAATGAAAGCATACTAAGGAGAATTTTTCAGGATGAAGCGTTCGCAAGAAATTTTACTAATGGGGGATTTACATGATAATAGTATTGGGGGCATTTAAGGCTCAAGCGCATACCCTCTCCGGATTTCTAGCACATATCCTCCCTTTTCATACAGGATTCAAGCGCGTGCCCTCTTACGTCACATGACACACCCTCGCACCTGTACAATTTGGTCAGCTTTTTCTAGCACTTGCCCTCTGATCTCATGGTACACACCCCTGTAAATTTTTACGAGAGTCCTCTGACGACACAGAATCCATAGGGAAAATAGCATTGGATTTTTACCGGAGCCCTGTTTCTAGGCAAAATTTTCCTCTACATGTCTTGACGCTTATGAAAAATCGTTTCCAAACATGTCTCCCAGCAAGACTCCTCCACGATTCTTTCTAGAGGCTTATACGAAATCACATCCAAACATGCCTCCCCGCATGACTCTCCTACGATGTTCTTCAATTAAACTCCTTAGAGGGCTTTCCAGGTGTCTCCATCCAAGATCCCTGTCTATACTGGGAACTGTATAAATATCCAGGGTAAGGAAGAAAGAGCATGAGTCTCATATAACCAGTTGAAAACGTCAAAAGTATCTGCAACAATGGATAATTCCTACAATGAAGTAAGCGTCCTTTTCTCAGGTTTAGCCCCTCCCCCTCCCCCCCTCCTCCCAAAGGGCTTAAAGGGCTTAGCTTGGGGGAAACGAGAGCCTTTATTCTCTGCCTACTCCGTTTTATTCTCTGAAAAATGGTAAAAAAGTACCTAAAAAATGTGTACTCTAAAGGCTGTTAGCATCCCCTCCTTTAAATAATTTTCAGGGCCTAAAATATCATACAAAAATTGTTTTGCCTCTATTATGTATTAATTTGCGGAAAATGGAACCTTTTTCAGACCACCTAGAATTATAGCATTGTAGCTACCTAACAACGCAAGGCCCAGCGAGAGTAGAGTGTGTTGAAATGTGATGTATTAAAAAAAAAATGGTGTTGTATATTTAATTTTTTCTTTTATTTATGTAAATATAGTGAAAAGTGTTTTAAAGTGTTATAAGAAAAGTGAATATATTTTAAAGTACAAAAACGTACATGCATTGTAAGTTTGTATTTTAATGTTATATGTTATAGGCCTAATGAATGGGAGCAGCCCCTTGCCGCCGTGGGTAGCTAGAATGAGAATTTTGAAATTGTTGTATGGTAAATTAATGGATGGAGAATCGTATGAATGAAAAAAAAAAGGTTTTTAGGAGAAAGGTAGATAAAATGTACTAGGAGAGAAAAAATTATGTATGTGAGGAATTTTAAAAGTGGAGAGCAATGGGACGTCGAGTAAGAAGTAAGATAGATAGGTAGTAAAGTGAAGGGATAATAGAGAAATAGGGACAAATTAGATTGCAAATAAGCAAAGAGTCTTAGATAAAAAAAAAGAAGAGAAAAACAGGATTAATTTTTTTTTCAGGGTACGAAAAGGAAACAAAAACCGGTTTGATTCTATCCATTACGTGATGTATCACCACTTATTATTGAGAACACATATGAAGAGGAAGCGCAGAAAGGAGGACCAAATACCGCTGGATAAAAAAAAGAAAAGAAGAAGAATTTAAAATATGCATTAGAAAATAATATTGAATCTTTTCAGTATTATAGTCTATTTTTGATAAAAAAAAAACATATAGGTTCTACTGTCATGGGTAGTTGTATATGGACCCACAACTGAAATCGTGCTGATCCATGTCGTTGGATCCGTAATCGGACTTTTGCAGAACTCTAGAAGGACGTTTCTGCGAATGAGCAATACACTTTGATTTTAAGTCATTTCAGATACGAGCTTGAAAAAACAGTTATGCCTTGCGAATGCTAAATCTGTAAAAAGATAGAAAAACATAGTATTAGTGGAAAATATCTAAACTAACTTACTGTTAATACAGGCTTTTAAACCTACTTCTTGCCATTTCATTTCATTCCATCTGCGGTTAGGGTGGGAGGATGTTATAAGGAAATATTTAAGGGAAATGGGAACTTTTTCGGAGGGTGTAAAGAGAGAGGCTTTGAATAGATTGAGATGGAGGAGGAGCAAGCGTAGCTATGTTGGCCTTGGGCGGCTTGGTGCTGTGATGAGTTGTTAGTAGTAATGTTTATTTTAAAAAAGCTGTTTTAAACGGTTCTATTAGTTTTTATACATAGACAAAACCTAAAATATTTTACTACTACTAAGTAATACTACAAACGGTATGGTTGCAATACCATGCCGCTTGAAACCAACATAGCTGGACACACTCCTTCTCTGCCATTCCTACTAGGTAAACTGGTGTGGAAACTAAAAGAATTAGAATTTGTTATTCAATGTATATTCATGTAAGCATGTTAGGGTGGGAGGATGTTATAAGGAAATATTTAAGGGAAATGGGAACTTTTTCGGAGGGTGTAAAGAGAGAGGCTTTGAATAGATTGAGATGGAGGAGGAGCAAGCGTAGCTATGTTGGCCTCGGGCGGCTTGGTGCTGCGATGAGTTGTTAGTAGTAATGTTTATTTTAAAAAAGCTGTTTTAAACGGTTCTATTAGTTTTTATACATAGACAAAACCTAAAATATTGTACTACTACTAAGTAATACTACAAACGGTATGGTTGCAATACCATGCCGCTTGAGACCAACATAGCTGAGCACACTCCTTCTCTGCCATTCCTACTAGGTAAACTGGTGTGGAAACTAAAAGAATTAGAATTTGTTATTCAATGTATATTCATGTAAATGGAACCATTTTGCTACTTCCACATCTTGATACATTTTTTATGCGTATATTGAGAGATTTGAGTCACTCAACTAGCCAATGGGCCTCCACTAGAATTATGTGCGTACAAATAAAGCCAGTTTGTTCGCATGGGGTTGCGAAAACCTTATCAAGAATGGTTAATATAGTCTATTAAATAATGCCACTCTAAAAGCTGAAAAAAAGAAAAGAAAAAAAAATGAAAGAAAATTAGAAAAGGAGCTACCATGACGAGAAATTGACAGGAGCGAGAGAGAGTAACAAGTAGGATTTGGTCGGAGCAAGAAAGAGCCATAAGAGATATATGGCTCTAATTATTATATAAATAATTAGAAGAGTTATAGCGATTGTTGCAGTATTTCAAATATACGTTTCCGGAGAATAGAACTGTGTCTACTTGAATTTAAATCGTCCATAACTTTCTTTTTATGTATTCATGAAGCGTTCAGATAAAGATAGAAGTGGGGATTTATCAATGGCGGAATTCATTATCTATTTAAAGGAACATGAGAAAAATTTAAAGCTTGTGTTTTCGTCTATTGATAAAAATGAGGATGGTGAGTATGGTAGCTTTGTATCTGAATGGCATATGACTTTATCTAGATGGGTCTAAATCAGAGGTTCCCATCCGATTTTGGGCCATACCCCACCTAGGCATTTCTAAATACTGATGCTCCCCTCGTGATATTCAAATTTTGTTACTCAAGAGTTTACGCATGTTTACGTGGAAGCTTAAAAGGCCATGCTTTATAGGTATATTTTGTGCTAATGAAAAATATTGGCTGTGTGTATATGGCGTTATTACCATATTATCTTGTTTCTTTTGTGCTCTTTAAACTCATATGATGACGTCATTCACATGATAAATGTTTCTTTTTTTCAAAATTAAGATTCCAGAGTACAGTCAGCCGGTGGCACCTGTGCCCCACGTTGGGAATCGTTGGTCTATATTAAAAATTAAGGAATATATGAAGGTCATTACTCTTCAGTCTTACTAGAAAGAATTTTGCAAGAGACTGTACCCAGAAAACGATTTGATTTTTGAGAAATGGAGTCTCAGGACTCGGACCCAAATTCTGTAATTTGTAGTAGTCGGTCGACCGTAAGGGGTAGGCCTATTATGCCTATTAGTCACGGGCAAGTCATGACAAAGGGTCATGTAATCCAGAGGGAAGCCACTGAGGCCCCTCTAAGGGATGCAAAAAACGGTTACATCCATAGGGATGCAGAAAAGAGTGGCATTCCAGCGCGCAAAGGTTGCACAAGCTTGTGCTCACAGGGAAATCATGTACATGAATCTGGTATAGAGTCTCCCAGGCTAAAAATTGAGGCAAATGAAGCAAACATATTACCAAGGTGGCTTCTAAAATATGAGCTGGCAATTCATAATGGGCTAGTTTATGCAGTCTATAGTACTGGAGATAAAAGACGTGTAAATATGTATAAAATTTTGGTACCAGAAGAACTTATCTCCACAACCATTGCCTTAATGCATAACAAATTATTGTTAGGTGCCCATCAAGGGTGTATAAAACGCTAGAGCGAGTACGCGAATTTGCAGTTTTTGAAAACTTGCCGGTGCTTGTACAAAATTAGGTCAAATTGTGACAGCACATTTTTGGATAGATCAAAGTGACTCTTCTCTGAATGATTTGAAAAAAACAACTATGTTTTCTAAAGGGTTAAAGAGACTGGGTCACAAGTTTGAACCTTAAAATGTACAGGGATTAGGAGGTACAGTTGGGGGGTGCCGACCCCCAAAACCCCTGCTTTTGCAGCTTCTTTTGTTAAGATTTTTAAAGTCCTGTAGCCTGCAATCAGTTGGTCGTACCAACACGAATGATACTGTTTCAATGGCATTTTTTTAAATCTTCAGAGAATTGGGCAATGACAACTCAGTCTGTTACAGTTATAACTACAAACTTGTCTGTGTGCCAGGTATAGTTATGTATTCAGTGTGACCATGTATGATAGGATAAGATAAGATAACGTGTATTTCAAGACAAAATGTGGCCATGTACACAAATAACATACAAGTTTAACAAATTACAGCAAATTACCTAAAGACCTCGACAACGACTCAGACAGCCTTCAGTAACCTATTACTGGGTAGGCTAACTGTACAACCCTTAGCCAAAATTTTATCATTTGGACTGTCCTATAACTTTTAAGAGACCAAAGTCCAAGGTTTCCTTTAAGAAACTGGGAATGGGTCATTCTATGCGACCCGTACAATCTCTTAAAATAATCTAGCTGAACGCTTTCTAACTGGGCAGCGTTCTCATGTCCTCAGATCTCTGCCCCGTAATGGAGAATCGGCATAATCTTAGAAAAAAAAAAACCCTCTTATGCAAAGACAAATTCTTTATTCCACTAATTTTATTCCTGAAAAGTGAAAATGTTGCAGCTCTTCCCCTATTTAACACTTCTTTAATATGAGAACTCCATCCACCATTACTTTGGAAGATATAACCAAGATACTTTATTTTTTCAACTACTTCTAATTGTTGTCCTCCAAATACAAATATATTATCTATTTTTTCATTCCTTTTACTGAAAACAACCACTTTAGTTTTCATAACGTTCAGCTGTAAATTTTTCATTTGTAAGTATTCCTCAATTAAATCCAGTAACATCTGAAGCTCCCTCCAAATACAAATATATTATCTATTTTTTCATTCCTTTTACTGAAAACAACCACTTCCGCAAATAATAACACCGAAAAATTAATTTTTCCAAGACACAGCTTTGGAGCCCATTTTTCTTCCAGAA
>CM051256.1:98253997-98368997 GCA_027921565.1 Artemia sinica | reverse complement strand
TGTTGGTTGATTTATTTGATGTTTTTCATGGATGGTTATGTGTGTTGGTCAATTTATTTGATGTTTTTATGGATTTTGTCAGTGAGAATGGAAAAACAGGAACTTTGTCACTTTCATGGACTATAGAGTCATTAGGGAGAACACGTGGTTAATGGGGTCAATGTTATTGTTGTTGTTTTGGGCACGCGATAGAGTCATTAGAGAGAACACGTGGTTAATGGGGTCAATGTTGTTGTTGTTGTTTTGGGCACGCGATAGAGTCATAAGGGGGAACACGTGGTTAATGGGGTCAATGTTGTTGTTGTTGTTTTGGGCACGCGATAGAGTCATAAGGGGGAAAACGTGGTTAATGGGGTCAATGTTATTGTTGTTGTTTTGGGCATGCTCTCAGTGAATGCCAAGGTCAATGTTGTTGTTGTTTCCGAGCCAACTTTCTTTTCTGGTCAGTCTAGAGTTGGCAGTCAGAGTGAAAGGATTGAAAAATGAATAAATTTGAGAAAGAGAGAATTAGATCAAATCTAGTGTTTATGGAAAAACATTTGATTTTGGATGATGATTTTCTTGCCATTTGGAATAATCCCCATTGGACTATTGTATGAAACTTTTAAAATGTGATTCAAATGCTTATGCTCAATTTATTGATACATTGACCACGAAACGGCAAAATCATATTGTGGATATACTTTCATTGCCAATGTAGATGGCTCCTCCTTCGAAAGAGGCAGTGTCACAGAGTTACTCCTCTCCCCTTTCCTACACCTTGAATTTATTGAGCGAAGAGGATCAGTTTCGTTTTAGCTTTGAGAGAGTTGACATCGGAAACCAAAATGTTCTATATATGCCCATTGTGCATGTACCCTCTTGGTAGTTGGACTCGATGTGAGAATTGTACAATTATTGATGACTATAGTGAAAAGTGTAAATTATGTAATCCTTGCAAATTACATAGAGGCTATGCAGTACAAATTAAAGGATGTAATTCATGTCTTGAGGAGGTGTGTGACTCTCACCCTAGAGGACACCTCTGCTCCAATTGTCACAATGATAAATGTGATCAGTGGGAGAATACTTACCCCGCTATGATTGGAAAGAATCCTAAACGTGATTTTAGTTTATTTCTACGAGATTTGTATCGTCGTGGATTTAAATTATTCTGGGAAGAGGAATCTGGTTTACGATTCAGCTGTTGGGGTAACAAGAGAATCTGGTTTTTACGTCATCGCTGTGACGACACTGCCTACTATGACTATAAACCAAGTGATTTTTATTTGGCAGTTACCGAATGTGATTCACCACTTGAAAACACTGTATGTGATATTGCTTCAAATAGACAGATTGAAACTCATGAATTTCATAATATGAATGCAAATAGTATCATTGACTATACAAAGAGATATGACAAGAGTGAAGTTACATTGTACTGCAGAAAATGTGACCCTGACTTTGCAGTCAATCAAGATCAATATACAGTGAATCCAAATGATTTACCAGCATTAGTGGTTCACGACAGTTACCTATACACCGATGAAGAAATCTAAAAGTGAAGATTTAAAGACATTGTTGTATATATACATTTTATTAATAAACAAATTCACAAACATTTTTTAAGCACTTTATTCTTAGGGCACTGAAATCAATATTAAATACACTTGTAAGTATATTTTCCACTAGAAAGTCGTTCAGAAATGGATTGTCACCATAAATGTGGAGAAACTGTTTGTAAGTATAGCCACGACATCGGAACACAAAATATAGTAGCGCATGGAAGCCACAGCTTTTAGTCGTTAGATCCTGCACCCTCTTTCGATTTTGAATAATAGTTTTCCTACTGCTCTCAATATAGTTGCTGATGTGAGGCGTGTAGAATGTATAGGGTAGGCCAAGAGGATCAAAAAATTCGATATTCTTCACTGTTTGAAAGATGCACAGCCAATGATCTGTCAGCACAGTTGACGGACTGCTATTAACAATAGTCAAGGTATTGTTCGCATTTTGAATTTTTCCAAGATAGTCTGAGGGTAGACAATAGGATTTGTACTGGGACATGTAGGGGTCCATATTAAATACACTGATTATTTGACTGGTGTTCAGGGCGCCAAGTCTAGTAGAACACTGCCTTTGGGAGTTATTTCCCAATAGGTTTCATATTGATTTAGTGAGATTAGTGCAATACTCTCAGCCAATGGGTTGGCAAATGTACACTCTAAACGCACAGTCCCCGTACGTACTTTACTCATATCCTGTGTACCAGACAAATCCAATACAATGATACCATGTGTTTTAGCAAACATATCTTCGGTTATACCATTTTCAAATAGTTGCGAATCATGATCTAGGGTTTGCATGGTCAACTCATACAGTATTCTATAGGATTTATCAAAAGATAGATTGTAGAGTGGGATACCGTTTACTTTGCACATAAGAGATGAAAGTCCAAACATCTCGAATTTATGTCGGCATTCAGTCCATGATCCTATTGCACTGGCGCTCTTTACAAATGCCAAAGCCAATTTCGAGGGGATTTCGCCATTGATAAAGGATGAATCGGTGAAGGTGCGTGACCCCATGGCAATATGACGTTGATTGGTGATTGTATGAGGAACAAGTAGTTTAATATTATTTCCATTGGCTCTCAGTTTTTTCACGGCCAAAGCAACAGAACTCATAACCTGCTGTTTGCGCACATGAAGTATTGATGAGGTGAGGGAGAGACTTACATCGGGATTGGCAGCAAGTTCTTTTCTCAATGTGAAATTAGATGGTGCAAGCGTCAATTTTATATCCACTTTAACATTGGGCGTTAGCCATTGGGGTATATTAAATATTTCATGATATATTTTTCCAACTAGATGTAATTCACTAGTTGTAGAATTTTTAAGTGCATCTGTACTATCAGTATTAGTAGTATATTCATATCCACTAGAGGCGCCTCTCAATTCCTTGTATGACTTGGGTGTCATCAGCATGAATTGCATATAGCTTGCATAGTTGGAGAGATTGTTGCTTATGCTCACCAGCGTGCCATTGATGTAGACACTAATTTGACAAAATAAATTATGTAGTATACAATTTTCGTAGGATATCCCATCAGCTCGAACTGGCATTGTATTATCGGATTTCCGGACTTTCATTTGTAAATCTATAAATGTCGAAGACATGTCCATAAAGTAGTTTTCATTGGAATAAATTTGAAAGTGGATATTATCGGAGAGGGGTTGTAGTGGATAGAATTGTTCATAGTATCCATGCTTGACACTCACATCAACATTTTAACATTTTCAGCATTGAATAGATTCAATGAGGCGGTGATTGAAGGTTGGGAATCCTTATGTGGTAGGTAGGACATCTTAAGAGAAGAAATCAAGTTTCGATCTAACAATTCTCTTCCTGGGCCTTCTGGTTAAACTACGTATCGGCTTTTTCCTTCTATTCTTTAACAAGAGAGGTGATGTCTTTCGTTTCCGTCCTGAGTAGAGACTGATGAGTGATGCATTGTTTCTTGACCTTTTTAAACCTTTACCATTCTGTTTTAATTTCTCGCCAAGGGTTCACGCACTGGACCTAAGATTTTCCGTAGCACTTTTTTTAAAATCCTTGCCAGAGCCCCAATCGTATAGTGTAGAGGATGCAAAATCTGTCGCAGCCGGTACAAGATATTTTCTAGCCAGTGGTAGTGAAGAGCGAAACAGCTTAGCAAACCAGCTGCCAAGACCATAGCCAGACATTGACGAGCGACCCTTGTAATAGTCCATTCCATTGCCCTGTTGTCTTGGGCCAAGAGTATTAACATAGCAGTCAATATCAGGACAAGTGAATACCACTTTTCTATTAGACATCTTGCTGTTGAACGATGGGTCGAAAATGACATGTAGTCACAGCCAAACCTTTTGAAATTGCTATTGGATCACCCAATTCAGTTCTTAATGTTAACTGACAGAGTTCCAAATAGGAAGTGCTTACTGGAATATACTGAAGATGCTTTATATTGTAGTGATGAATATGTTCTTGATTGGTTTTTCGTTCAAGAACTCGTAGGAGGGGGCCATTTGAATTACCAACCCGAGATGTTTCCACAAATGAGGCGTAGAGAAATATACAAGTGTCTGTGGAGAAGGCAGGCGGGTAGTCAGCAAAAATGAAATTAGTGTTTCCGGCACTTTTACCATTGATTATATTGAGCTTAAAGCCAAGAACATCCTTTAGGTTATCATTGAGAATAACCTTTTCACTGGCAATAGGTGAACTAATGTAGATCTTTCCCTCCTCCTTTGAATAGTTGAAATGAAAAGCTCCTTTTTTACGAGCGGAAATTCTTTTATTAATAGAACGACATAAATCATTCATACAGGTGAGTTCCTCGTAGGGTAATTCAATATATGGATAATCCAACCAATTGGTTTTTTGAATTTGTTCTTGATCACCTGGTGGTGGTGGCCAATCATAGGGTCTGATTTTTATTTCATATTTACGATCCTTTCTCAGGATGTCATAAGTATTTTTGAGAATACAGTCGACAAGAGCCACTTCATACTTTCCGTCGAATTTGATGGTGGGGGAGAATTTTGTCCAAAAATCACTTGTTTTATTCAAGTCATTGTAGAGAGGATCAGAAACATTGGACATGTAAGTCACATAGAAATCATTGGGCATTGTTAATATCTTCAGTACTGACCCAAGAATCAAAATCCGAGTTGTATCCTAGCCAGCGAACAAGTAACTGTTTCTTGCCCCTACGAGTACGACTCTTTAATATCTTTTCAATTTGATAAATTTCACTAGTGTTTCTAACTTTTTGCAGTTCATATTCATAAAAACCACCGAGAATTTCATCATCTTTGGTGTCTCGTAGTCGATAAGTTATGGGTATGGTGTCTAGGATTTTGGACACTTTGAAAAGTTCGATGCTCCATAAATAATTCCCCTTTTCAAAAATATTGGTGGTTCTATTAATTCGAACAGTATCACCAACATTGAATTTCTTCTTCTTTTTCTTCTCATTGTCATTGGAGTATTGCTTTAGAAAAGCATCAAATGTATTCTCACTGTAGTGAACATCCCGAGGGCTAGAGTTGGACAGAGATCGATGTGGTCGATGGTTGTATATCTGCATGATTTTATCTAAATCGTTAATAAAAGCAGATGTATTTTTCAGTGTGCAATATCTTGAAATTAACAGACGAATCGTTCTTATTAATCGTTCAGCCAATGCAGCCTTTATTGGACTCTGACTATGATAGAGTGTTGTATTATATTTCAAAAGAACCTTTTGCACATGAGGGTTAACAAATTCACTACCACGATCCGATTGAATTTTTCTATACGAATCCTGTTCAAGAATACTTTCAATGGCCCGAGCAACTTCAACACCTCTCTTTGATCGCAGCGGAATGGCATAGGCATAGCGACTAAAAATACTGATTGCCACTAGAATATATTTGTAGGGTGTATTGTGACGCCGTTGAACTGCGTCCAAAAGATCCATTTGCATTATATGCAGAGGGAAAAAGGCTTTAGTTTGACGATATTGTTTACTGCGAAGTCTATGATTCCGATGTAGTGTGTAACTCGGTTCATTTTCTAGATACTCTTTTGCATTTTTCAATGTGGTGCCGGAGACAACTCTAGAAAGCGTTTTGGGAGAACTTAAACTTCCTGCTTCACCAACATTTTCATAGATACCTTTCAAAACTTCATCCATTTTGAACGTAAACACGTAGTGTAATGTCCACTCCCCTTTTGCACACTGGTGGGCGAATCAATTCGTCTTCGCTTTTGACTAGCAGCCACAGGTGTTGTGAAATCAGCGGTGCTAGTATCTTCAAATATTGAATCTTCTTCTTCTTTTTTAAATAGTGTTGTTGGAGGACTATATTCATTTAGTTTCTTTAGAATTTGCTTATTGCCAATAAGACTTTTGGGAAAGTTTGATACACTTAGAAAGGTGTATAGATTATCGTCAAAGGATAAGAGTCCTTTACGATTCGTCACCATATCACAAATTAAATCAACTAGATTATAACTTTTTCCCCGAATTATAATTCGTTTCCCTGCGCTGTCGACTTGAACTTGATCACCAGATTCCAACACGAGATATGATAACACTCTTTTACTCTGTTCTTGATAGGACAGTGGCAATAGGTTTCCAATTTTCAATACAATCGAATTCAATTCCTTCTCCTTTGATTGTGCAGAATCTTGAGATGTTTCTTGTTTAGAGGGATCGGCGACGGGTCTCTCACGATAGGGTCTATGTTTGTCCATACGTCGCAATGCATCTTGAAGTAAAAACAGTTTTTTAGTCGTTATGCCTATGCCATTCCGCTGCGATCAAAGAGAGGCGTTGAAGTTGCTCGGGCCATTGAAAGTATTCTTGAACAGGATTCGTACAGAAAGATTCAATCGGATCGTGGTAGTGAATTTGTTAACCCTCATGTGCAAAAGGTTCTTTTGAAATATAATACAACACTCTATCATAGTCACAGTCCGATAAAGCCTGCATTGGCCGAACGATTAATAAGAACGATTCGTCTATTAATTTCAAGATATTGTACACTGAAAAATTCATCTGCTTTTATTCACGATTTAGATAAAATCATGCAGATATACAACCATCGACCACATCGATCTCTGTCCAACTCTAGCCCTCGGGATGTTCACTACAGTGAGAATACATTTGATGCTTTTCTAAAGCAATACTCCAATGGCAATGAGAAGAAAAAGAAGAAGAAATTCAATGTTGGTGATACTGTTCGAATTAATAGAACCACCAATATTTTTGAAAAGGGGAATTATTTATGGAGCACCGAACTTTTTAAAGTGTCCAAAATCCTAGACACCATACCCATAATTTATCGACTACGAGACACCAAAGATGATGAAATTCTCGGTGGTTTTTATGAATATGAACTGCAAAAAGTTAGAAACACTAGTGAAATTTATCAAATTGAAAAGATATTAAAGAGTCGTACTCGTAGGGGCAAGAAACAGTTACTTGTTCGCTGGCTAAGATACAACTCGGATTTTGATTCTTGGGTCAGTGCTGAAGATATTAACAATGCCCAATGATTTCTATGTGACTTTCATGTCCAATGTTTCTGATCCTCTCTACAATGACTTGAATAAAACAAGTGATTTTTGGACAAAACTCTCCCCCACCATCAAATTCGACGGAAAGTATGAAGTGGCTCTTGTCGACTGTATTCTCAAAAATACTTATGACATCCTGAGAAAGGATCGTAAATATGAAATAAAAATCAGACCCTATGATTGGCCACCACCACCAGGTGATCAAGAACAAATTCAAAAAATCAATTGGTTGGATTATCCATATATTGAATTACCCTACGAGGAACTCACCTGTATGAATGATTTATGTCGTTCTATTAATAAAAGAATTTCCGCTCGTAAAAAAGGAGCTTTTCATTTCAACTATTCAAAGGAGGAAGGCAAGATCTACATTAGTTCACCTATTGCCAGTGAAACGTTATTCTCAATGATAACCTAAAGGATGTTCTTGGCTTTAAGCTCAATATAATCAATGGTAAAAGTGCCGGAAACACTAATTTCATTTTTGCTGACTACCCGCCTGCCTTCTCCACAGACACTTGTATATTTCTCTACGCCTCATTTGTGGAAACATCTCGGGTTGGTAATTCAAATGTCCCCCTCCTACGAGTTCTTGAACGAAAAACCAATCAAGAACATATTCATCACTACAATATAAAGCATCTTCAGTATATTCCAGTAAACACTTCCTATTTGGAACTCTGTCAGTTAACATTAAGAACTGAATTGGGTGATCCAATAGCAATTTCAAAAGGTTTGGCTGTGATTACATGTCATTTTCGACCCATCGTTCAACAGCAAGATGTCTAATAGAAAAGTGGTATTCACTTGTCCTGATATTGACTGCTATGTTAATACTCTTGGCCCAAGACAACAGGGCAATGGAATGGACTATTACAAGGGTCGCTCGTCAATGTCTGGCTATGGTCTTGGCAGCTGGTTTGCTAAGCTGTTTCGCTCTTCACTACCACTGGCTAGAAAATATCTTGTACCGGCTGCGACAGATTTTGCATCCTCTACACTATACGATTGGGGCGCTAGCAAGGATTTTAAAAAAAGTGCTACGGAAAATCTTAGGTCCAGTGCGCGAACCCTTGGCGAGTTATTAAAACAGAATGGTAAAGGTTTAAAAAGGTCAAGAAACAATGCATCACTCATCAGTCTCTACTCAGGACGGAAACGAAAGACATCACCTCTCTTGTTAAAGAATAGAAGGAAAAAGCCGATACGTAGTGTAACCAGAAGGCCCAGGAAGAGAATTGTTAGATCGAAACTTGATTTCTTCTCTTAAGATGTCCTACCAACCACATAAGGATTCTCAACCTTCAATCACCGCCTCATTGAATCTATTCAATGCTGAAAATGTTGATGTGAGTGTCAAGCATGGATACTATGAACAATTTTATCCACTACAACCCCTCTCCGATAAAATCCACTTTCAAATTTATTCCAATGAAGACTACTTTATGGACATGTCTTCGACATTTATAGATTTACAAATGAAAGTCCGGAAATCCGATAATACAATGCCAGTTCGAGCTGATGGGATATCCTATGAAAATTGTATACTACATAATTTATTTCGTCAAATTAGTGTCTACATCAGCTATATGCAATTCATGCTGATGACACCCAAGTCATACAAGGAATTGAGAGGCGCCTCCAATGGATATGAATATATTACTAATACTGATAGTACAGATGCACTTAAAAATGCTACAACTAGTGAATTACATCTAGTTGGAAAAATATATCATGAAATATTTAATATACCCCGATGGCTGCCGCCCAATGTTAAAGTGGATATAAAATTGACGCTTGCACCATCTAATTTCATATTGAGAAAAGAACTTGCTGCCAATCCCGATGTAAGTCTCTCCCTCACCTCAGCAATACTTCATGTGCGCAAACAGCAGGTTATGAGTTCTGTTGCTTTGGCCGTGGAAAAACTGAGAGCCAATGGAAATAATATTAAACTACTTGTTCCTCATACAATCACCAATCAACGTCATATTGCCATGGGGTCACGCACCTTCACCGATTCATGCTTTATCAATGGCGAAATCCCGTCAAAATTGGCTTTGGCATTTGTAAAGAGCGCCAGTGCAATAGGATCATGGACTGAATGCCCACATAAATTCGAGATGTTTGGACTTTCATCTCTTGTGTGCAAAGTAAACGGTATCCCACTCTACAATCTATCTTTTGATAAATCCTATAGAACATTGTATGAGTTGACCATGCAAACCCTAGATCATGATTCGCAACTATTTGAAAATGGTATAACCGAAGATATGTTTGCTAAAACACATGGTATCATTGTATTGGGTTTGTCTGGTACACAGGATATGAGTATAGTGCGTACGGGGACTGTGCGTTTAGAGTGTACATTTGCCAACCCATTGGCTGAGAGTATTGCACTAATCTCACTAAATCAATATGAAACCTATTGGGAAATCACTCCCGAAGGCAGTGTTCTACTAGACTTGGTGCCATGAACACCAGTCAAATAATCAGTGTATTTAATATGGACCCCTACATGTCCCAGTACAAATCCTATTGTCTACCCTCAGACTATCTTGGAAAAATTCAAAGTGCGAACAATACCTTGATTATTGTTAATAGCAGTCCGTCGACTGTGCTGACGGGTCATTGGCTGTGCATCTTTCAAACAGTGAAGAATATCGAATTTTCTGATCCTCTTGGCCTACCCTATACATTGTACACGCCTCACATCAGCAACTATATTGAGAGCAGTAGGAAAACTATTATTCAAAATCGAAAGAGGGTGCAGGATCTAACGACTAAAAGCTGTGGCTTCCATGCGCTACTATATTTTGTGTTCCGATGTCGTGGCTATACTTACAAGCAGTTTCTCCACATTTATGGTGACAATCCACGTCTGAACGACTTTCTAGTGGAAAATATACTTACAAGTGTATTTAATATTGATTTCAGTGCCCTAAGAATAAAGTGCTTAAAAAATGTTTGTGAATTTGTTTATTAATAAAATGTATATATACAACAATGTCTTTAAATCTTCACTTTTAGATTTCTTCATCGGTGTATAGGTAACTGTCGTGAACCACTAATGCTGGTAAATCATTTGGATTCACTGTATATTGATCTTACCTTGGTAGTATTATTAGTAAAGATGGTGGGAGCAGTGAAGATGTTAAAAATAGAATAGCCAAGGCTCAGGGTGTTTTTTTCACAGTTAAAAAAAGTCTGGAAGAATAGGAAGATAAGTCTGCAAACCAAGATTAGAATCTTAGAAGCTACAGTGATGACAGTGGTCAAATATGGCTCTGAAGCATGGACGCTCCGAAAAGCGGATGAAGATTTGTTAGATGTTTTCCAGAGAAATTGCTTAAGGATTGTTCTGGGTACCCGGCTGACTGACCGTATTTCAAACAATAGGCTATACGAAAAATGTGGTTCAATACCGCTTTCTAGGTCTATAACGAAAGAAAGGTTGAGGTGGTTAGGGCATGTTGTTCGGATGAAGGATGACAGATTGCCGAAGATTGTTCTTTTCGGCCAACCATCTAGGGCTAAACGGAAAGCAGGTCGTCCCCGTCTGGGTTGGGAGGACGTCATAAAGAAAGATTTAAAGGAAATGGGAACTTCGTGGGCGGGTGTAAAAAGGGAGGCTTTGAATAGATTGGGGTGGAGGAGGAGCGTGCGTAGCTGTGTGGGCCTCAGGCGGCTTGGTGCTGCGATGAGTTGTTAGTAGTAGTAGTAGTAGTAGTAGTAGTAGTATATTGATCTTGATTGACTGCAAAGTCAGGGTCACATTTTCTGCAGTACAATGTAACTTCACTCTTGTCATATCTCTTTGTATAGTCAATGATACTATTTGCATTCATATTATGAAATTCATGAGTTTCAATCTGTCTATTTGAAGCAATATCACATACAGTGTTTTCAAGTGGTGAATCACATTCGGTAACTGCCAAATAAAAATCACTTGGTTTATAGTCATAGTAGGCAGTGTCGTCACAGCGATGACGTAGAAACCAGATTGTCTTGTTACCCCAACAGTTGAATCGTAAACCAGATTCCTCTTCCCAGAATAATTTAAATCCACGACGATACCAATCTCGTAGAAATAAACTAAAATCACGTTTAGGATTCTTTCCAATCATAGCGGGGTAAGTATTCTCCCACTGATCACATTTATCATTGTGACAATTGGAGCAGAGGTGTCCTCTAGGGTGAGAGTCACACACCTCCTCAAGACATGAATTACATCCTTTAATTTGTACTGCATAGCCTCTATGTAATTTGCAAGGATTACATAATTTACACTTTTCACTATAGTCATCAATAATTGTACAATTCTCACATCGAGTCCAACTACCAAGAGTGTACATGCACAATGGGCATATATAGAACATTTTGGTTTCCGATGTCAACTCTCTCACAGCTAAAACGAAACTGATCCTCTTCGCTCAATAAATTCAAGGTGTAGGAAAGGGGAGAGGAGTAACTCTGTGACACTGCCTCTTTCGAAGGAGGAGCCATCTACATTGGCAATGAAAGTATATCCACAATATGATTTTGCCGTTTCGTGGTCAATGTATCAATAAATTGAGCATAAGCATTTGAATCACATTTTAAAAGTTTCATACAATAGTCCAATGGGGATTATTCCAAATGGCAAGAAAATCATCATCCAAAATCAAATGTTTTTCCATAAACACTAGATTTGATCTAATTCTCTCTTTCTCAAATTTATTCATTTTTCAATCCTTTCACTCTGACTGCCAACTCTAGACTGAAACAAAACAACAAAACAACAACAATAACATTGACCCCATTAACCACGTGTTCCCCCTTATGACTCTATCGCGTGCCCAAAACAACAACAACAACATTGACCCCATTAACCACGTGTTCTCTCTAATGACTCTATCGCGTGCCCAAAACAACAACAACAACATTGACCCCATTAACCACGTGTTCCCCCTTATGACTCTATCGCGTGCCCAAAACAACAACAACAACATTGACCCCATTAACCACGTGTTCTCCCTAATGACTCTATAGTCCATGAAAGTGACAAAGTTCCTGTTTTTCCATTCTCACTGACAAAATCCATAAAAACATCAAATAAATTGACCAACACACATAACCATCCATGAAAAACATCAAATAAATCGACCAACACACATAACCATCCATGAAAACAGACATAAATGTGACAAAGTTCCTGTTTTTTCATTCTCACTGACAAAAACCATAAAACATCAAATAAATCGACCAACACACATAACCATCCATGAAAACAGACATAAATGTGACAAAGTTCCTGTTTTTTCATTCTCACTGACAAAATCCATAAACCACGTGGTTCTGACACGAGTAGAACCCCCCCTTCTACTTTGGATTGAGGTCCATTTGCGCTTTGAATTCCTGTTGCAATTCACATTAGGATTAGAATCAAACCGCCACATTAGGATCGGGGATTTATTCTAGTTTCAATTCACCAATCAAATTTTTTATTATAACGTACTGACAAAGCTATATATTATTAGACCCCCCCCCTTATGTCATTTTTTTACTTTGAAAAATTCGTGGAATTTTATCCACACAAGCTTACTCTTTTTCAATATTGTCTCAAAATGAATAATCTTTCATAATGTAAAAATTTCGGTGGCTCAGTCGCATAATTTAGTGAATTTTAGTTTTTAGGTCTCCCAATGGAAGCCATTATCGTGTTTTTAAGATAGTAAAGTTTCTTAAACCTATCTCTAACTCCAAGGGTATACTGTCTTCATATGATATGTCCATTTTTTCTTAAGTACGGAAATTTGTCTATCGACCAATAAAGACAGAAATGAAATTATACTCAATAATACTATTAATAAAAATATCCTAAATAATAACTAAAAGAAAAAGTCAACAACATGTGTTTTTACAGTTCGTTAACACGAACTGTTTGATGCAATTTTGGGTATCTTCCCCTTAAACGCCTGTTTTATGGATGTTCAAAAGCATGTGTCAATAATTGTATATTAATCATTTCTGCTTTTTTATCCTTTTTTTTATATAAATAATATTTTTGTTCAATAAGTCCCTATGAATATTTCTACTGCAGAATTTGCGGTGGACATAGATGAATATTATTGTAGATAAGGATGAAAATTCTTTGTGTTTTTTAATCTTCAATGTGGGTGAAGTCATCACAACCTTTAAAATAGGATTTTCTGATTAATAAACACATTATATACACATGGTACAACACATTAAAATATTTTATATAAATAGAAGAAGAGAAATAATACCATTCTAAGTTGACAAAAACAAAGTTTCAAATAGTAGGTTTCTCCCTCCAAGGAGACTTCCTGGCGGGATTTGGAAATTTATTCACTAAAACTAAAAACATAATTTTGATGGTAATTGACACTTATTGACATCAGATTAGGCTTTGTATGCTGATTCTAAATGTATAAAATTTCTTCAGTTTATTTTTGCCTACCAAAAGCTACAAATCTGAGAAAATTTGCCTGATTTTTGGAAAACAAACAAAACCCTCCCTTAAAACTACAGATCTTAGAGAAAGTCGCTCTGTTTTATTTTTTCCAGAAGAAAGATCGTTGACGCGTGTTAATTATTTTTTTCTCAGGGATGATCAAATGAAACAAGTGTCATAGAAAATTTGGAGAGAGCTTACTCGAGCGTAGCTTTAAAGTTTAATTAAGTAACATCAAAAACAAGTTTATTTAATCCACCAGTGAAGAAAAGTATTAAATACAAAACAAAAAACATTAATTAATAGAAAATTTCCGAATAGTTGATGACCAAACACTTCATGTAGATATCCACCATTTTTAAAACGAAAGAATTATTGTAGTCTTACCTTTTATATCTGACGGGATAATGTCGACTGGAACCTGCTGAAGCTCCTCCACTTCAGGTACAGAATCCCGGAGTGCATTCCTTTTTTTGGTGCATTCCTGGTGTTCAAACTTAAAGTGTACAAGACTATCTACAAAATGAATCAAGTTACACTCTGCATAGAAATCATGGACTTCATGCTAATCATTATCGAAAAACTAAAGCCTTTTTCCCATTGCATATAATGCAAGCAGATCTCCTAACTCTAGATGAGATTCAACGACGTCACAATACACCGTACAAGTACATTCTTCTTGCAATCAATGTTTATAGTCGTTATGCATATGCAATTCCATTGGGGTCAAAGAGAGGCGTTGAAGTTGCTCAGGCTATAGAAAGTATTCTCGAACAGGATTCGTATAAAAAAATTCAAACGGATCGCGGTAGTGAATTTGTTAATCCCCATGTTGCAAAAGTACTAGTGAAATATAATACACTGCTCTATCATAGTCATAGTCCTATAAAGGCTGCATTGGCGAACGATTGATAAGAACTATTCGACTTTTAATTTCAAGATATTGCACATTGAAAAATACATCTGCTTTTATTCAGGATCTAGATAAAATCATGTTGATTTATAATCAACAACCTCATCGATCATTGTCCAACTCAACCCCAAGGTAAGTTCATCATTCTGATCATGATACAATTTACACCTTTCTTAAATAATATTCCAATGAAAAGATTGTCAAGAAGAAAAAAATATTCAATGTTGGTGATACTGTTCGAATTAATACAACAACTAATGTTTTTGAAAAGGGGAATTACTTGTGGTCCACAGAACTTTTTAAAGTGGGAAAAATCCTAGACACTAAACCCTTGACTTATCGTTTGTGCGATACCGAAGATGAAGAGATTCTCGGCAGCTTTTATGACTATGAACTACAAAAAGTTAAAAATAATAGTGAAATCTATCAAATTGAAAAGATATTAAAGACTCGTACTCAAAGGGGTAGGAACAGCTACTTGTTCGGTGGCTAGGATACAACTCTGATTAGGATAGGATACAAAACTATGTTCCTCCTCTTTCTCTTCCTCCTCTTCTGTTTCTTCTGGTATTACTTCTAGTCCTAAAAAGTATAACTGGTTAATTAAAATCAGTCTTAAATGGGGAGTGAAAACTGCAATCAAAGCAGAAACAGATCGTTTATTAACAGGGGATACACACACAAGGGAGGGGGTAGAGATATTGAAGCCTCATCCCACTAAAAACCTACTGTGTTGGTCCTCCTCCTCCTCTGTTTCTTCTGGTATTACTTCTAGTCCTAAAAATTATATTGGTTAATTAAATCAGTCTTATATGGGGAGTGAAAACTGAAATCAAGCAGAAACAGGTCATTTATTAGCCAAGGATACATACACAAGGGAGGGGGGGGGTAGAGATATTGAAGCCTCATCCCACTAAAACCAACAACTTATAGAAAAGATAGTCTAAATGTTACAGAAAACCTTACGGTTATCCTAATTTTAATAGTTGTGTTTGCTTTTTAATACAGGAAATGGAGGAAAATTACAAATTTGCCATTAGGATATTTTTTGTTATTTCTCTGGCTATTTTAACCTATTTCTTTTCGCTCAACAAGGCAGACGAGTCAGTAAAAGTGGATACTGCTAAACTTTTTCCACCCTTAACAATCAGGCCAAATTTACGAATTTATTCTTATTATCAAAAATGAAAGCAAATATCTAAAAACGCCGCAATAAAGTGATGACTAAAACAATTGTAAAACGTAAGGCGTTGAGGAGGGCACAGCCCCTTTCATATACGGAATAATTTCTGTTCGTTTTAAGTTTTAATGTCACTCCTTACTTTCAGTTTAAAGTTTTTTTTTATTTAAAGGCTGCGAAAGCGGGGGGTTTGGGGGGTGGGAGCCCCCCAACTGTACTTCCTAATCCCTGTACGTTTTAAGGTTCGACCTTTTGACTCAGCCTCTTTAACTCTTTAGAAAACGTAGTTTTTTCAAATAATTTCTGCACATTTTTATTCAGTTTATTACTTATTATTGCTTGACTAACTGTTAGCTGATCGTGTCAGGAGTTAAAGTTGGGGGGCTGCCGCCCCCCAAACCCCCTGCTCTTTAAGATTAAAGAGGCACACTTGTGCCTCTTTAAAGAGATCTTCTGGAGACGCCTGTTGAGCCGAAGGTTTTAATAGATTGGATTTAAAAAAGAAACTGAGTTTCTTTTTTAAACTTTAAATTCAATATGTTAAAAAATTTCTCTGACGGGGAATCGAACCTGGGTCTTCCGCATGACAGTCAGGAGTAGTGACCAATGTACCAAAGAAATGTTACATTACTTTTATTCTGTGCGATGTATTTTTGAAGCAAGCTAATCCCCACAAAACCTGATATTTGGTTTTTTGAAAACAGGGAAGGAGTAATCGGATTGAGCGGAAATTTTGAGGATAAGTTTCCAGGCCCAAGGAGAGCTTATCCTCTAAATTTCAGCCCGATCGAACAACGTTAAAGGGGGGCTGTGGTGGGAAAATTTAACATGGGCTCTTATGGGAAAACGAGGTTTTTCGTAAATGTAAATTCGGGGGATAATTGTTTCGGTCTGAAAATATCAAAAGGCCCTAACAGGTTGAATTCCGCTTCGAATGAGTCCTCATTCACCTGGATCCGTTGCCAACTGTGGCCTGTAGGCGTGGCTAATAAAAAAAAATGAACTTTAAGTGGCTATATCTGGTTTTTGGAAACCAGGGAAGGAGTAATTGGATTGAGCTGAAATTTCGAGGATAAGTTCCCTAACCCTAGAAAAGCTTAACCTCTAAATTTCAGCCCAATCGGACAACGTTAAAGGGGGGCTGTGGTCGGAGGGTTGAAACTTCCGGCCCACTTTTACCCATGAAGATAAAGTCGGGGGAGGGGGGTGAAATTTTGCACGTCTCTTAGTTGGAGCTTGGGCTACAAAATGCGACCACCGCTGTTTCTCTGCGACCGCTAGGACCGGAAATCACTTAACATTGTGGTGGGTCGCCTCTTTATAGAGGCACAAGTGTGCCTCCTTGATACGTTGATTATTTGGTTCATGTTCAGGGTGCTAGGTCTAGTAGAACACTGCCGTTGGGTGTGATTTCCCAATAGGTTTCAAATTGACTCAATGATATTAGCGTGATACTCTCAGTCAAAGCATCAGCAGATGTACACTCTAAACGTACATCCCCTGTTCGTACTATGCTCATATCCTGGGTCCCCGACAAGTCGGAAACAATTACGCCATGATTTTTTGAAAACATCGAATCGGTTATTCCATTTTAAAATAGTTGAGAGTCATGATCTAGGGATTGCATGGTCAACTCGTACAGAGTTCTATAGGATTTTTTGTCAAATGATAGAGTGTACAGTGGAATACCACTCACTTTGCACACAAGGCTAGAAAGACCAAAAAAATTAAAATCATGGGGGGATTCACTCCAGGATCCAACGGCACTGCACCTCTTCACAAAGGCCAACGCAAATTTTGATTGGATTTCTCCATTGATAAATGATGAATCGCTATAGCTACGAGAGCCAGAGGAAATGTGACGTTTATTGGTGATCGTTTGGGGGACAAGAAGTTTAATGTTGTTACCATTGGCTCTTAGCTTTTCCACTGCCAATGCAACAGAGCTCATAACCTGTTGTTTTCGAACGTGGAGAATTGCCGATGTGATAATGACATTTGCATCGGGTGCTGCAGGAAGTGTTTTTCTCAAAATGAAATTCGATGGGGCCAGTTGCAACTTTATGTCAATCTTGACATTGGGGGATAACCATTGGGATATATTGAATATCTCATGATTTAATTTTCCAACCAGATGATACTTCTGGCTCACTGCAGTAGTCAACTCGCCGTCAGTATCAACACCTGGTCGATATTCATAGCCCAATGACTGTCCTCTCAACTCCTTGTATGCCTTTGGTGTCATCATCATAAATTGTATGTAGCTTGCATAGTTGGCTAAATTATTGCTATTGCTCACCAATGTTCCATTAATAAATACATTAATTTGTTTGAATAGGTTGTTTAGAATACAGTTTTTATAGGAGAGACCATCGGCAACAGTTGGAGTTGTATTATCTGACTTTTTCTTCACCGCAACATTTAAATCAATAAATGTTGATGATAAATCAATGAAATAGTCTTCATTGGAAAATATTTGAAAGTGTATATTTTCCGAGAGGGGTTGTTGGGGGTGAAATTGTTCATAGTAGCCATACTTGACACTGACATCAACATTTTCAGCATTGAATAGATTCAACGAGGAACTGATTGATGGATATTATTCCTTGTGGGGGAGATAAGTAATCTTAAGAGAAGAAATCCTTCTTCGATCTAACAGTCTTTTTCTTTTTCTTCTTCTGCTTATTGGTCTTCCTTGCTCTATTCCTCAAAGTCCTTGTTGATGTCCTTCGCTTCCCGCCTGAGTGGAGACTGATGAGTGAATGACGCGCACGCATCCTTTTCAATCCCTTCCCATTTTGCTGAGATTTTAATTGCTCACCAACGGTTTTTGCTGAAGATCTAATATTTTCCTTAACACTCTCCTTGAAATTCTTGCCCGACCCCCAGTCCTTTAGTGTTGAGGCAGCAAAATTTGCTGCAGCAGGTACAAGACATTTTCTGGCAAGGGGTAGTGCAGAACCAAATAGCCTAGCAAACCAGCTACCAAGACCATAGCCAGACATTGTAGTACGCCCCTTGTAGTAGTCCAATCCATTGCCTATTTGACGTGGACTCAGAGCACCAACATAGCAATCGATATCGGGACAGACAAATGGAATTCTTTTATTGTTCATTTTAGGTGATTGTGTCACCGACAATGGGTCGAAAATGACATGTAATCACTGCTAAGCCTTTAGTTATTGCTAGAGGATCACCCAATTCTCTTCTTAGTGTTAACTGACAGAGTTCCAAATACGAATAATGCCAAGTCCTCGGGATATCCTCCACGATACAAGGTGGCTGTTACGTTTTACTGCAAACAGTTTAACAAGTGTTAGGTTTTTTTAACCTCTAAGTGTTTTCCATTGAATTTATGAAATATTTGCCTGGTGAAGGAACCTAACGTGAGACCCAAGATTTCCTATGGTAAAAGACCGACGTGATAGTCAATTGAGCCAACAATCTATAGATATTATCATTCTATTAGAAATACATTTGAAACAAATGCTATCAATGCATGGTTTCGGGACATAATGGGTTTTCTATTACAGGTGGTCATTTAAAAAGAGCTGATATGCCATTGAAGTCTTTGTTTCCGAGAATTTCTTGGCACCATTCCTATAACATTTTTTCCCTTCTTTCACTTCATATCTAGTACAAAATGCCTTGTTCCATTTCGGGTGACACACAATTTTTAATGCAGATTCACCTACATGCTCATCACGCATTTCGTCAGTGGTTTTAACGGGCTCAGTGACTGTACCTACTTGTACAACATCATTAGCATTATTAACATTCACAAGCACTTGACACTTCATTGATACATCTCTACATTCCATGGTAATGTCATCTGCCAATGTCATTTTTATTTTACTTGTGATTTCATTGTCTACTGCTACATTGCTTTTACACAGATTACAGTTATGACATGTTGATAAAATATAGTATTGCAGAATGAACTGCCATCTAAGTAAAAGCTATTTAATAGTGGACAATGAAATCACAAGTAAAATAAAAACGGCATTGGCAGATAACATTACCATAGAATGTAAAGATGAGTCAATGAAGCACCAAGTGCCTGTGAATGTTAATAGTGCTAATGATGTTGTACAAGCAGGTACAGTCACTGAGTCCGTTAATACCATTGACGAAATTTTTGATGAGCATCTGGGTGAACCTATATTATACAATGTATTTGACCAGAAATAGAGCAAGGAATATTGTACTGGATACGAAATAAAGAAGACAAAAAATGCCCTCTCAAGAGAAAAAAATACGAATTATTTTACGAAACGGGCTCGAAATATTCAAACTTATCCACGGTAAAATATTGTAAGAAAGCATGTGTACATGATAGTTATCGTAGCATTGAATGCTCGTAAGGATGAATATCTGAACTACAAAATAAGCATTAATGGAAACCTTATTTGAAACATGTGTGTAAATTGTCATGAAGGTGCGACAGTAAATTTCTTTGGAACCCCAAAAATTTTCACCAATGTAATGATGGATATGTAAAAGTAACACTTTCAGAGAAGCTAGTACTCAAGGAAAATAGAAGTCTGAAACTAATAGTTGACGAAGAAGGAAAACTTCTTTCTAGTGCATATGGTTACACATTACCAGTCAATAAACCCTATTACCAAAATTTTTTGGGTGTTAGGATTCAATGGAAGGCAAGAAGAAAACGGGCGTACTGCTGCACCAATGTCACAAACTATATCTTGTCTATTTCCCAGAACTGTGAACTGTTTAACAATGATGTGGTAATAGACAGTGAAATCAAAATCATAATAAAAAGTTCATTGGTGGATAATATCATAATAGAATATAAAGATGAACCAATGAAAAGCAAAGGAACTGTGAGCGTTAATAACATCATTTGTCGTGTACCAACAGACACAGTCTTTGAACAAAATAAAAGCAAGGACGGAATGTGTGATGAGCTTTTGGGTGAAACCATGTTAAAAGTCGTGCATGGCCCTTAAATGGAATAATGAATGCCTTACTGATTGCGAAATAAATGAAGAAAAAAAGTGTGCCGTCAAGAGAAAACATAATGCATTATTTTATGCAACAGATTCGACACATTTAAATTTTTTGTGACGATATTAATAACATATAATATTGTACAGGTCATCATTTCAATACGAATATTTCATTGCCTTACTTTATTGTTTTTCCATTTTTTCTGGGGTACTCTAGCAACTCTATTATTTAGAATGTTTAGTTCAGAAGTCAGAGATGAAAGAACAGAAATTTTTAGACACAGGTGCCGCTATCAAGTTCACAGATGGTATACTAGAGTCTGAAATAGGTAGATAATGTTTTTACCAAAGTCTGAGAGAGATGAACCAAATTTATTCCAATATCACACACGTATAACATATTTTTTAATTCAAAAGTCAGAGGCGAGTCAATTGGAATTCTCAGGAGTTTTTACTAAGGTCTGAGACGTACGAACATGATTTTTTTTCAAAGTCACAAATAAGCAAACTCAAAATATGGATAGACAGAGAAAAAGGCAGACGGAGACACAGACAGAGAGATACAAAGACACATAGAAAGACAGACAAAAATGCACAGAGACAGAAATAAAACCACTTTGGAGTAAAACAAACTCAGCTATTTGGTAAATTCCAAGTGTTGTAGTAGCTGATTCAACATCAAAAATTTAATTACAGCACTTTTTGAATGCAACAAACCAAACTAGCTAGTAAATTTTGAGTGTCTTAGTTACCGACGGTGTATTAAAAAGTTTAATAAAAACAGTTTTGGGTACAACAAACTGAGGTATTTGGTAAATTCGGAGTCTTTTAGTAGTTGACTGCTTATAAAAAATCTAAAAAAAACACTTTTAAGTACAACGAGCTCAGTTAGTTGGTAAAATCTGAGTTCTTTAGTTAGCGACTGAATATTAAAAATTAATAAAAGCACTTTTGAGTACAACAGACTCAGCTAGTTGGTAAATTCCGAGTGTTTTATTTGCTGGCTGTCTGCCGAACTATCAGTAACTAATGAAAATCCTATTATGCCTGCCTGATAATGATAATTACAGGTTAATGTATAGTCTCAACACTACCCAAACACTTTCACTTTAGAATTGTCCACAATATGATAACCACAAGGCGTGCCAATTAAATCAAATTTGAATCAAAACATCCCAAAATAATTGTATTTTCACAGTTAAAGCAAAATCGAACGCTTAAAATTTCTACTCCACAGAAATACAGCATCTTTTCGTGTTTTCAGGAAAGCTCAAGTTTTTAAGAGGTCTACAAATACAAAGAAATATCATGAGTTTTTTTATTTTAGTCTTATTGATATTTTTCGCATAAACTGTGAAGGAATAATTTTAGTAAGTTTACGTTCCAACTTCGCTCTGAACTTCCAAGAAAAACTTTCAATTTGAAACTGATTTTTGTTCGTCTTTTTGAAAAAGTACAATATAAATCAGACAATTATTAAATCACGATGCATAAATTTTGACCTTCAACTAATAAATATACTGCTCAAGCGATATTTGAGTTCCATGAAAAGCAAGCTGAGAAAAAATGTCAAACCTTCAGTAATACATATCTAAAACAATAAAAACAAAGGAGCCCTGTCGCTCAAATGAATCAAGATGCAAAGGGCATCAAACTGTTTGTCAATCAATATCAATAAGATATAGATGATGATAGCCTTAAGATTATTCATCCGTCATCAGGACACTAAAGGTCAATCACACATTAAAAAGGCTTCTTGGCTAAAGTAGTGACACGGCATAATATTGCAAACAGGGACTATTAGGGTCTTGAAAATTATTTTGGAGATTTTTAGGGACCTTCTCCAGTTTAAGTAACTTTTAAGAGCCTTAGGGACCAATTGGAAGCCGTAGAACTATAGGGTATCTTAGTACATTGAAGTATCTTTTGTAACTAAACAAATTCAGAAAATAATCCAAAATTTCCTTCATGGATCCAAAACTTTCCGAAGTTTATCAGAATGTCCACAGAGGTTGTTCTCGTTGTGCTACGAGGAAAACACTATTTAAAAAAAAATAGATATTATACAAAATTTATATTTGCAAAGACTTGCCTCCAAAACTAGGTGCAGTAGCAGCTGATGTACCCACAAATAAGCCTCCAGCTGCTGAAGTTGTAGAGGTCTCTTTATGTTTGCCAAACATATTTTCAGGGGTTGATGCTTGGGTGAGGCCAAAGATACTACTAGCAGTCTTAGGAGCAGCTTGACCAAACTGTAAGCTTGAAATGGCAATTACCGTGCTAGCAGGCACTGCACCACTCCTTTTAAAAAGGATTAATCCCAGTTTTGAACTAGTTGTCGGTAAAGGATTTTATTCTGATTTAATTAGACACTGGATTCTTTCAGTAGTTACGAAATAGTGAGAACGCTTTTACGTCTCATAAACTATTTAAACATTTATTCAGTATCTGTAACCTAGTGGAATGTGTGACGTCACTGGATAAATTGAATTGACTGGAGTTTCTGACCAATGCATTAATTGAACTTTTAACTTTGTTAAATTGAGTTAATTTCATAAGATATCCAAGTGAGGTATTCCAGTTTGGCAATAATAAAGATTATTATTCATCATTCAATGCTCTCGTCAGAATAAGATGTAGTTAAGACCTCTGTGTGGCGTGAATTTATGTGACAATATTATATCAAGGATTATTGATATATTTGTGATTAGATGGGACGTAAAAGGAAAAATGCTAAGCAAGAAGGCATGGACAGTTCATTTGACACCTCAGGACTCAGTTCTAGCTCGAAACCGGAAATATCGATACTAGCTGCGGATTTTAAGCAAATTCTTGATGTTGTGAAAGAAAATGGAAATAAGTTGGACAATATCAACAATCAATTAGGAACTCTTACCGCAAGGGTAGATAACTTGGAAAAAGAACAATCGCTACAAACGAATAAGATAAACAATACTGAATTGAAAATTGGAAAGATTGAGAATGAAACCTCTAGCCTCAAAATGGAAATAAAAACTTGCACGGATGAAATAATGGAATTAAGAAGGAAAAATGAAGATTATATGTTTCGGATTGTGACAATAGAAGCTGCAAAGCTAGAAAATAATGTCATCATATGGAACGCAGCTTGTAAGGATAATAACCACGCTCAAGTTCTATTCACAGAGGTAGTTCGTCACGGGCTGGAAATGCCCGAAGTAAATCTCACAGTTACTCATTATGATAGCAACCGTAAATTTTGAAGGTGACACTGAATAAAAAACACGATAAGTTTGCCATATTGAAGAACGCTAGCAAGCTTAAGGATAAGACATTCCCTGGAAACAACAGCAACCTGTTCATCAGCGATGATGTCCCAACTGAAATCCGTAAAGTGCGAAAGCTGCTTCTAGTGAAACGTGACAAATTACGAAAAGATCACGGATGTGATGCCTGGATATCGAAGGGGTTTCAGCCGAATCTGCTAGTGAAAAGACCAGACGGCTCGATTACCAAATACACATTCAATGATGCCATACCGGAGATTGACGATTTTCATAAAAAATTTTCCATCGCCCGAAGGGAAGTGCCTGTTATATTCCCTGTCGATGTTCAAATGTCGTAATGTCGTGGGTTGCAGTAATAGTTCATGTGCCCAAGTAATATGAATGAAAACATTTAAATTGAAAGTGTTTTTTTATGTTTAGTTTATATAAGGTGTATTATTATTATTATTTTTTTTCTCTTTCCTTTTTTTTTGTTTAGATCCACATAGAGGTTAAATTAAAAGTTGCGCAGATTAGTCGTACTGAGGGAAAACGACTTGGAATGGAGATTATTTTTTTTCTTTTTTTAATTGTTATTTTTTATTATGGTTTGCTGGTCTTTTGGGGCATGGTGTGGTTTCTCTTAACGTGGGATTAATATTTGATAATGGATAGAGATAATCGTGAAATTCCATCATCAAGGTTAAAAGAATTTGAGTGGAATTCTCTTTCATTTCAGTCAATTTTTCAAACTATTGTAGCTGGTGATGATGAAGATACTTCTAGTAATTTTGATATCCCAAAAAATCAATATATATCTATGAATGAGCTGGTAAGAAAAAATGTAAATACAAGTAGGATGTCGTTTTGGAATTGCCGGGGTTGGAGGACTGCGCAGGATGTGATTGAAACTTTTTTGTCGGATTCAGATACAGATATATTAGGCCTATGTGAAACTTTTTTAGCTGATTTTTCAATTGAAAATATACATGTAAAAGATTACCAATTTTTTCACATCGGTCGGAAAAGACAAAAACAAGGGGGTCTAGGTGTTTTAATTAAAAATTGCATACCAGCACGTATAAGGATTGATTTTTTGCCAATGAATATTGAAATGATTTTTGAATCTTGTGTAGTTGAATGCTCTTTTCCAAATAATCGGAAGTTTTTAATTGCAGTTATTTACCGTACTCCGTCATCCAGCCAGATAGAATTTAAAAATCATTTTGAAAGTATATTGGATAAATTAGCTAGTCTTAATACTCCTTACTTAGTTATGGGTGATTTTAATATTGATTTAATGAAACTCCTATCTGCAGATCAGAATACAATAGATAGAAATATTTTGCAGTTTTTGGAGGGCCCACTATCTTATGGACTAAACCCCGTATGTTTTGTGCCCTCTAGAATAGCTGATACATCATTTTCACTTATTGATAATATTTTTTCACCTTATAGTGCTGTTAATACATTTATTATTCCTGATGATTCATCTGACCACTGTATAATTATGTCTGATTTTCTTATAAATTTTCCGCATAATAAAAAAAATCAAACCAAGCGTAGAGATTTTTCACATAAAAATGTGTTAAGGTTAAAAGAAGGGCTTGGTGATGTTGATTGGAGTCCTGTAATTGATGAGAAGGATCCGAACCAATTATTAGATAAATTTTATTATATTATGAATGAAAAGTTGATCTTTTTTGCCCATATAAGAGCCCGAGAGGAAAGAAACTTACCCCAAAAAACCTTGGATAAATGAATCACTTTTGAGATCTATTAATGAGAAAAATCGTTTATATAAAATTAGAATAAAATATCCCACGGAAATAAATATAACGCGTTTTAAAAATTATAAGAATATGCTGGTAAGGATCCTTAGAGTAAGTGAAAGACTTTATTATGAAAAATCTTTTCGAAATTCAGATTCCCCTAGAAAAGCTTGGAGTTTGATTAAAGATAAAATTGGAAGAAATAAAAAGTTGTTACACCCTGAAGTGTTATTTGATATTAATGGTAAAGAATTTAGAGGACCACAAGCTGTTGCTAAGAAGTTTAGTGAATATTTTGCTAGTATTGGATCATCTGTTGTTTCAGGAGAAGTTGACCTTTCTTCCCCAAGGTCGCATAAAAAATATCTACCGCCCACTGAAGATACGAGCATATTTATGGCCCCGGTTACTTTTGCAGAATTTCAAAAGGTCATTAAGAATTTAAAAAATGGTAATTCATTGGGATATGATGAACTTTCTACTAATTTGCTAAAAAATATTGCAGGTGTAATTTTTGAACCATTGCTTCATATTCTAAATTTATGTATTTTCTCAGGTACTTTTCCTAAAAGATGGAAAATTGCACGTGTAATACCATTGCATAAAAAAGGAGATAAATCTGACACAAATAATTATCGTCCTATTGCAATTTTATCACCATTGTCTAAAGTATTGGAAAAAATTTTAAAAGGAAGGATTACTAATTATCTAGATAAAATAAATTTTTTTTCCAAATATCAGTTTGGATTTAGGGCAGGCCATTCGACGGAACAAGCAGTTGCAGCTCTTGTATTAGAAATAAATGACTGCTTAGATAGTAATTATCATGTATCTACTGTTTTTTATGATGTTAAAAAAGCATTTGACACTTTAAGCCATGAAATTCTTTTTGATAAAATGGAAAATTCCGGTATAAGAGGGAAAGGACTAGAAATAATAAGATCATACCTTTATGGACGTAAAATCGTGGTAGATGTTGATGGACATTTGTCTAGTTTAAATGATCTTGAAGATATTGGTGTCCCATAAGGATCGGTATTAGGTCCGCTTTTATTTTTGATGTATATTAATGATCTTCCACGATGTTTGCAGGGAAATAATGGTCTTGCAATTTTATTTGCAGATGACACAGCTGTTTCTGTTAAAGCGAAGGATTCATCTACATTGATTCAAAATATGTTTAAAACTGTTAGTTCAGTTAATCGATGGTTTGTTTCTAATTATTTAGTACCGAATTTTAAGAAGACTGAATTTATGGTTTTTGGTCATTCAAAACGTGCTACTAAAAAAATTTAATGTCAGGAGCTTCAAGTTGGTGAGCATAAAATACGTAGAGTTCAATCGTATCGTTATTTAGGAGTTTTCATTGATCCCCTTTTGTCATTTCAAACTCATATTGATCATTTAAGGGTGAAACTTTTGCAAAATATTGGGTCTATGTATCGTTTGCAACATGTTTTTCCATTTTCAATTTCAAAAATAATTTATCATTCTTTGATTGCTCCTTATTTAAATTATTGCACAATTATTTATTTAAATACTTTTTGGACGCATACAAAACCCCTACAGATCCTTCAAAATAAAGCAGTGAGAATACTTGGAAATTTTTTACATCGTCCATCAAAACTTAGAGATGCATCGGAAAATGAAACATTATTTCTTTTCTTGAATTTATTAGATCTGAAACATATAAGAGAACTTAATATATCAATATGGCATTTTAAAATACAGGATCCTAGTAGTTATTTTTATGAAAAATCTCCGTTGATTCTGCCCCCTCCTTCGGCTCTTAGGTGTTCTGGAACACATCGAATTCCCTTTGTTAATTGTGAAAGATCTAGATTTTCAATTAGATACCAAATACCATTTATTTCCAATAAATATAGGCTGAAAGATAGAATTCAAATTGAGTCATTTCGGCAAATATCAGTTCTAAGGAAGAAAATATTAAAATTATGTATTGACCTGTGATGGTGGAATAGACATTTTTTTATTATTATTATTATTTTTTTTGTTTATATTTGTTACCCATGTTGGGATAGCTTTCCGTGCCCCACTTGTCCAGCGTTTGTTTTCTTTATGTTTGTTATGTTTTTTGTTTTTTTCTTTAACCAGGTTTTTTTTTTCTTTCTCTCTTTTGTTATGATGAGAAAATGTTTTTTTTTTTTTTTTTTTTTATTAATACCCAATTTTACGAGCTTTGCTCTCTGTTGGGGGTATATGTTTTTTGTTATGTTGATTTAATCAAATAAACAGTAAACAGTACAGTACCAAAAGTAGGAAGCTCTGTTGTATGATCATGAGAAGAGTTGCTAGAGCTGCTCTTAGGAGTGTCCAAACCACAGGATAAATGTGAAAAATTTGAAACTTTCATGGGCTCGTCATTCTTAATTTGCAAAAAATCCGCGGTTTCTGAAAGATAAAGTGATTGAATGACACAAAAAGCACTACAGAGCACGATAAAACGTGTAGTAAACTATGCAATGATCCCTATGTTCATTCTCTGAAAGGAGAAGTCTTGGCTTGAAAATTGCCTCGTACATATTGTTTGGGCTTTTATTCTAAATTTCAAAATTTTGAAGAATACAGGGGTATTGAAAATTAATCAGTAGAATAGAAATAACTGTTACAAAACTTGATGGTATGTCAAGATAAAAGAAAAGAAAACAGAAAAGCCTACAAAATACGTTGTATGTGGAAGCTCTGTTCCACATAAGGCTCCTGATGGATTTTCAAATGTATTGACAACTGAAGTATCAAAATCCGGAAGCTGATGCACAGTACAAAATCCTGAAATAACAAAAGACACCATACAAATGCAAAAAAGAAGTATTAATAAATAAATGCATTGCAAATAAAGTTCTAATGTATCGTTTAATAATCTTCAAAAATCGACTTCCTTAGTGCAAGTATTTGTATATTACTTATTAATACATGCTAATATTAATCTAAAACTTCATATCTGAATATTTTTTTTTTAATTTCTGAATAAACTTTCTGAATAAACTTTTAAAGTTTTTTTTTCATTCCCCCCCCCCCTTCCAAAAAAGTACAAAGAAGGAACGGTCCTTATCCATTTCTCGGGTAAGTTAAATAAATACCTATTTTACCTATTGTTTCTTCTTTTTACCTTCCGTAGAATTCTAGTACCCGAAAGAAGGCGATAAGGCTTATCAACGGGTATAGGATTTACCGTGGGAAGGAAAGGCCCCTGGAGTGGGGGTATGATAGAAGGAGATTTTACGTCAGAGGAACTTAACTTTGAGAAATCGTCTATGTGAGTAAGAAACATTGCATGGGTAGGATCTGGATTTCCCAGGATTATCTGAAAAATGATCAGGAATTAAATACGAAAGACTAGTTTTTCAACTGAAAGTACCAGGCAATATCAAAACTTAAGCCAAACAGAAATAACTACGCGTATGAGAGGGTCTTTTACTCTTGAATACCCTGCTCTTTACGCTAAAGTTTGATTTTGTGTTTGAATTCTTTAAGAAAAACTCTCGTTACACAAGGGCTGTTTAATTAAAATAGACTTTCAAAAAATCATGAAACAAGAATCATAGGCAGCGCAATAGTGCTGCCTAAGTAAAGAACGATGTTGGCACAATGTATTATTTTTTTTTTTTTTGGTTCTTGGTCTTAGACCAGGGCACTTCGTATCGAAGGAGTTGTCGTAGAAACTTCGAAAAGGGCTCATTCGATTGGAAATTGGAGTTGCTTGTGCCCTTTTTAATAGTCGAAAGTCATTGGAAGGCAACTAACACCCCTTCGGTGCCCACCATTTCCCCAAACACATCCAATCGAAATTTTGAGATAGCCATTTTGTTCCGCGTAGTTGATTCCCAGATAGAAATTATGTTTTTTAGGAGGAGTTGGGGTCAAAACCCCTATGCCTTCCCAAGGCCAGAACATAATTTGCACTTTACTGAAAAAATAGAAATGAATGTGCATCGTCAGTTTAATATACATATACTGATATTTAGTAATCATTATGTTAAGATTATTTGATTTATTAAAGTTATAAGAGTAAAAAAATTTAAATTTTTCAGTAAATCGCAAATAATGTTCTGGCCTTGGGAAGGCATAGGGATTTTGAACCCTACTCATGTTAGTTTCTGCTTGTTTTGAGTTTGACTTGGTTATTTATTGTAATTTCTGTTCGTTTTGGGTTTCATTTATTTATCGATTATGATTTGTGGTAGTTCCACGCTTGGTAGATTATTTGATTTTATATTTGTTCGTTTTTGGTTTAATGGAGTTATTTACTTTTCTTTGAAAAACTTATTTTCTGGAAAAAGTTTTTTTTTTTGATTTTAAAGAAACATTAAGAGCTTACATTAAACCAAAATGAGCCTAAATAAAGTCAAATAACTTTTCCAGCGTTAAAATGCAACAAATAAATTTTTATAAGTAAATGAAACCCAAAAAGAATAGAAACTATAATAAACATCTGCTTTAAACTCAAAACAAGTGAAAACTAATATTGGATGGCTATAGATCCCCATGCCTTCTGAAGACCAAATTATTGGAGGCCCAATCTATTCCAGTAGAGCCCTATCCCTTCAAATCCCGATGTTGGCCCTTTTTTATACTTCTTCAAGATGCAGGTGTTTGCTGCGTAATAGAATTTGCTTGTTGCGCAATAGGGAATGTTTTATCTTTGAGTGTTATGTTAATTACTTAAAAAACATAAGGGTGTAGGGAAAAACCTTCAGGACCTCTAAGTAAGAACAAAGTCCGAATTGATCTTAGTTCAGTATTTACATAGGTTTTTCTAAGTTACACACAGGCCCTTTATTTTCATTTATGCTAACATAGACAATCGGGGCCCCATTATATGTTCTTGTATTGATTTTCCAATGTGAACAAGGGATTCCTGTTATGCAATGCTGTTCCCAGAGCGGGATTGGGTAATTTCCTTTGTTCTTGGGACTATAGAACCTGGTCCCAGACGAGGAAATTCATCAGTCTAACTTTCGAGATGAGTACTAACGCAAGTCGATTTTTCAAAAGAATATGACCCGAAGATACCATCGGGTAAGCCTATTTGCATATTAAGGGAGTGGTTCCTCCTGCCCCCCCCCACCAAACAAAAAATAGGAGCGAGATTATGGTAAAAAAAGAACTGTTGTAATTCTCTGTATGAAAATAACAAGTAAAACCCTGTTCCTTCCACCTTTGCATGGTTCTCTCACTGATGAATTAATCTTATTTTATCAAGTCAAATATGTGCTTTACCATCAAGATACATGTCTCTTTTAAAGTGTTTTCAAGAATCGAAACTAATTCTGGCATGACATGTCGTTATACGATTATCATCTGTAAAGCTATCTGGGCCACTAATGATATCGATCAGCCACCGTTACTCAATTAAATAGGGGGAGGGGCATCATTTTATCTGTTAAATTTGAATGCTCTGATATTACGAGCACTTTCACGAATAAAGATACTTTTTTTCTGATCAAATTGACCGAGTTATATTTACAATAAATCTTTGATTTGCGAGAGGGGTGGAGTAGCCTATGGTTGCAATTTTCATATGAAAAATGCGATTAGATCCAATTTAACTAGTTAATATTTATTCAGGGAAGGGGGGCGTAGACCAAGCATTAGTTAAATAAGAAAAAGGGTCGCTTTTAACATCTGCGTTGTATGGTAATTTGTATGCCTATACAAATTGAATCATCAAATATGCATCAAATATTTATGTAACGTCTTATATTTAAGGTAGACTGAATTTAAAAATACTGCTTATGAAAGAAAACGGGGATTCGATTGAAACTATGTTTGCTTCTAAATGCTTGTCCAGGTGACATCTTATTATTTCTAAATATTTAAAGAACACTCAAAGAGGAATTAGCGCAAGAAGGTGCTCCCCTTACCAAGGGTTGAAGGAGCCCACCTTCATCCCTATTAAAGTTTAAATCCATCTTCTAGAAAAAGGGTTACAAATTATTTGCTAATATTTGCCCCATAGTCTCATATAATTGCCACATTTTTTCTTAAGGGTGAGCTCGTTGAGGTGGGGAGCAATTGGGGTGAGCTATTTCTGAAAACTTAATCGTCACATATTTCTATGAAAATAGGACGTATTTTGAGCATATACGACCTTTTCATGAAAAGTAAATTCCAACTTTCTTAACTGATCAAATATTTCCATGAGAGTATGATGTATTATAGCCGTGTCTGTTTTTTTTTTTCATAAAAAAGAAAAATTTTAATTATATTTCAGGAAAACTCTGAGCAAGGAGATCCTACCAGAAAGAGGACGAAGGTATGATAAGGTCCAAGCATGCAACTTGAAAAAGCGGGTCCCTGGCATGGTAAGCTTGCGGCCCTTCTGCGCTCCCAAAGCACGGAGGGAATGCGGTCCCCAAGCATGGTGAAGAGGCATGGCCTCTTGCGGCCCCATAAATGATGAAGATTCTGGACCTTTTACGTCCCCCCTCCTTGCAAGATGGAGTTGCCAGCCTTCGCTTAAGTGTAAGGTCTTTGAAATTCTTTGATATATTTCTAAAAGCTTATTATATGTTAATTGACGGTATATTCATTAGCGGTAAATGGTAATTAGCGGTAAGCGGTAAATGGACATTAGCGGTAATGTTTTTCTGCCTCGTGTATATTCTTGTTCAGGCTAACAAAACTGCACCATTTTAAAGGGAGAAATAACTGGGAGGACCATGTTTGCTATCTCGGGGAGGAGGAGGATGATATTGCCCATCCTAAAAATAGCTAAATTAAGGCATTCTTTCGGAGAATTACAAGGTTGTTGGTGGTCCTAAAAATAGTGAATTGTCTTAGAGACGAAACGTATCTTTTCAGAATTGAAAATAAGAAGATTTATAAATTTACCTAGATATATTTTCATTGACCAATCCTGCTTTCTAGGGGTAAACATAACTTGAAATTTTTCCCTTGATATTATTTCAAAATGAAAGCCTAACTATGTGACTTACTGAACAGTATTTTAGTAGAAAAAACTTAGCATTTTAGTGTTGAGAGGAGGCCTTTTTCGCTCAGCCTAAGAGGGGTTTTGAGCACCCTGTACCTCATATTGTTTTGTTTTTTTTAACAGCCTAATGTATGTTTCCTTTGAGGGTATTATCATAAGTATTTCAAGAAAAAAGAATTGTCACTGTTTTTCCAGATGCATTGATGACCCAGCTTGTATTGAGCAGCTGTTGCTTGATTTCTACAGCAAGGATCAGACGCGAGTGGAAACTATTACTAGTAACCTCTCGGTAAGTCTATTTCGAGATTCATAAATTCAAGGGAACCTTGTTTTGGGCCTAAAATTACTTTTTTCTATAGAAAACTGAAACAGAAAGGTCAGAGGGGCACTGCTCAGCGAAGGGCAATAGTATTTCAGTGCTAAAACAGCCACTCTGCACCCCTGTATGGAATAATTTCTGGCTGTTGAACGTTTAGCTGGTAGTATACCCTCACCATCCTCAAACAGTCACATTGACCCCATGCACGGAATAATTTCTGGCACTTAAACTCTTATGAGGTATTGTGATCCCTCTATGTCCGAGCAGACACTTTACTCCATTATATATTAAATAATTTCTTTTCTCCTAAACTTTTAGACGGTAGTGTCATCTCTCTATTTTTGAACGGGTACTCGTAAAGATAACCAAGTGCCCTCTCAAAAAATCTACAGACCAATAATATATTGTTTTTCAGCCTAATTTAAATTATTTTTAAGGATGAAATAAAAAAAAATTTCATAGGGGTGATAAGTTGTTACTATTTTATAGGTTCATCTAGTGCCATTATCACCGAGTCAAGGGACCTATAACCTCTATGAGGATTTTGATAGTCAATGGGGACAAAACATACCTTAAAGGAATGTGACCCATAGTGGGGGTTTAAGTGCAGGGGAGACACAATTAATGTAGCTCCCCCAACTTTGATCTAGACGTGTTTATAGCTGATCTAAGCCTCAACAAAAACTATTAATGGATAGACGACCAAATACCATCTATTTAGGTAGAAAAAGTGTCCACCCCCCACAGTGGCAGAAATAAGGGGAAGCAGGACAAAGTGGTAGTGGTTCACCCCCAATATTGCCTAATTTTCATTTAACTGCTACCGCCTAGCGTACTGTTTATGTTTTTAGAGCTGAGTTTGGGGATCCCTTCAAGACCCTTATACGTATAGTATCAATACGGATCTGATTGATATAATCAAGTCATATGTGAGAAAGACCCGGGCCCTTTATAAGAAACAAATTCCAGAAGGGGTTGACGGGACAGCATAAAAGCATCCATTGCTTAATAAATAATTTTTTAAAATGAAAAGTCCGGAGTTTCCCAAAGGGAAACTCCAGGGGGCAGAGTTTCCCAAAGTAGATTATAATTGTTGAAAAGGGGAATATCTTGTAACACTTAAGGGGATAGGCATTTTTGAGAGGGCCAATGATTATTTGAAGATTGGTGTTATAGTATTATAGTACGAGGCAGAATTTGGAGAGGGCAAGAGTAGAGATAAAAAAGGGGTAATATATTCAGTTTGGGGCTCCGTCTATTGAATCGAGAAAACACTGATAAGGCCCCGTTTACGAGCCTACCATAGAGCCTGATTGAATTGAATATTTTTTTCTAATTAAAGATGTTAGTCGTAATTTATGGAAGGCAAAAATCATGGATGTGTGCGATAAATCAAACTCGAATCGTGTTAAAGAACATGAAGCCATTGCAATCTCTTATACCATGTGCCAAAAGATACTAGTAGTACCATGAAATTGTTAGAGGTTTTTAAGATATTGGGTGGGAAAGATTGTGTAGGCGAAACTATGGTTGCTCTTCTTAAAAGAGCCTATGAGTCAGTTTCTCGGCTGCAAAACGTAAATTATCTAATGAGTATTTCATCAGAGGATGAGTTGGCAAGTAAAATAAAGAAATGTGTCGGGTTTAGAAGGGAAAATTAAATTTTTCGAAATTGTTTGTGGGTAGTGGGGAAACGCTATTCTGCAACCATGATCATTTAGGTAATCTAATATAATCAGGGGGAGTAATATTCGTGGACTGGCATATAAATCTTGTAGGTTAAATGTTTAACAGCAATATTTTCTACCGGTTTAAATATGCAATTCTAGCTGTGATTTGAGATTTATATTACCAGCGTTAGCACGTTTGCAGAAAGGTGAAGTTGTAGATGATGCATGGGGAGATGGGCCATTTCTTATAACATCATATTCAACTCATCTGAAAAGTACAAACTCTTAGATTTCAAATGGATAACAATTGAAAATGGTAACACGTACTTGAACAAAATTCGTTTTTTAGATTCATTTAGTTTTTTCCTAAATCCTTAAGTAAATTAATTAAAGCATACAAAAGTGACGATTTTAATAGTTTTCCCCTCCTTAAACAGCACTTTTCAGATGATGAAAAGTAGGATTTATTGACGTGTACAGTACTACAGCTCCATCTTGAGGCTACGTGAGGAAAAACTACCTCCTATCGAAGCGTTTTATGAATCACTTCAAGAGCATCAATGCGCCACCACGAACTATAAAGTTAGATTTGGGGTATTATTTTTCAACACCTCATTTGGTGATGGACTTAATTCTTAAAATCAGCAAAGAAAAATAGGGTTGATAATTTACGTGGATCAGCACTAATTTTTTGAGAGACAATGTGGGGAGGGTATATTTTTACGGAGATTGTGTCCTGTAAACTGAACCGACCGGATAAAGCACCGGTGAAAAGTCGGATGCTGTTTTTCTAGACATGAACTCTCTTTATCCCTTGACAATGTCTCACTACTGTTTGTCGTGAAAAAATTACAAATGCCTGAACAATTCTTGAGATCCAAGTTTCCCCTACATTGCCACTGTTGAGGAGAATAGAACACAAGGATGGTTTTTTTGAAAATTATGGTGAAATACCAGTGGAACTTCATGACTCGGTAAAGATTTTTGTTTTTCCGTGCATAAACCGACCGATGCCTAGGGATTCACTGAGTCCCAATGATAATTCTGTGGTAGAGGATGGGAGTTTGCACAAAACACCTTCAAAACAAAAGCTTATTGCCGAACTTCATAGGAAACGGAATATTGTTGTACCCCATCTTCTTTTGCAGTGGATGCTGGCCAACGGTTTCAAGGTCACAAAGATTCATAGAGCCCTCCAGTTTGATCAAAAGCCATACATGAAGACATTTTATGATGCCTTTGTAAGTAAACTCTCTGAGGCAAAAACAAAGGTTGAAACAGAGATCATTAAGCTTGTTTTAAATTCAGCCTTCAGTAAGATATTCAAGAGTGTGTGCCATAGGAGTCATTGTCAAGCTGTAACCGACCCAAGAAAATGTGCCCGAATCTTTGCCGATTCCAATTTTACATCGTTCACAATCATAAACTCCAATATGGTCCTTACACATATCAAAAATTAAATATAGTTTGAAATAGATATATTGTCACTGACTGTGCCATTTTAGAAATTTCCAAGAAACTCACGTTGAAATTTTATCACACTGTGTGTAAGTTCCAGAGTTCGTGGTAGTCATTATCAAAAAACTAAAGCCTTTTCCCAATTGCATATATTAGAAGCAGATCTTTTGACTCTAGACGGGTTCAAAGACATCAAAAAAGTCCATACAAGTATATTTTTTTGCAATCAGTGTTTTTATTTTTTATGCATATTCCGTCCCATTGCAGTCGCACAGAGGTGATGAAATTGCTAAAGCCCTTGAATCTATTTTTGAACGAGATTGTCATAGGGAAATTTAAACAGATTGGTGTGGTGAATTTGTTAATCCGCATATAAAAAAGGTTTAACTGAAATATAATACTATACTCTATCATAGTCATAGTCCAATAAAGGTGGTATTATCTGAACATTTGATAAAAACTATTTGACTTCTAATCTCAAGATATTCTACACTGAAAAATTCTGCAGCTTTTATTCATGATTTAGATAAAATCATGTTGATTTATAATTAACGACCTCATCTGTCCAATCTTAGACCTCCTCAAGTTTATCACGGTAAAAATATACTTGACATTTTCTTAATCAATATCCGAATGAAAAGCAAGTGGAAAAGAAGAAATTTAATGTTGATGGTACAGTTCGACTCAAGCGAACTAGTAACACTTTTAAAAAGGGGAATTACTTGTGGTTCACTGAACTTTTTAAACCGTCAAAAGTGTTAGATACTAAACCTGTAACGTATTGTCTACGTGATATGAAAGATGATGAGATTCTTGGCGGTTTTCAGGAGTATGATCTGTAAAAAAGTAAAGCCATTGGAGTGTATCAGATTGAATAGTTATTGAAGAATCTAACTTGTATGGGTAAGATTGCTTGTTTGTTGGTTAGGATACAACTCTGATTTTGATTCTTGGATTGCCGCTGAAGACAATCACAATGCCTAGTGGTTTCTATGTGATATTCATATTTAATTTCTCCAACCCTCTCTATGATGATTTGAATAAAACAGGCAATTTTTTGACAAAACTCTCCCTCGCCATCCAATTCGATTGAAAGGGTGAAAATGCTCTTTTTGATTATTTCCTTAAAAATACATATTATATTCTGAGAAAAGATCGTACGTATGATATAAAAGTTTGACCAAACGATTGGCCAGTGATGGTGAGGATAAAATCCCTTAACTCTGAGATATCATGCTAAAATACAAAGAGTATAGTAGTATCATTGATTTGTGTTGTGTAATCAATAGAAATATCGCTGCTCGTAAAAATGATGCTTTCCACTTTAACTATTCAATAGAAAATGGTAGGGTTAGCATTAGCTTTCCCATCGACAATGAAGTGGTTAATCTCAACGATATTCTGAGATATGTTCTTGGTTTAAACTAAATATAATTGGGGGTTAAGTACTGGAACCATCAATGAGATGGAACACGTTATTTTTGTAGACTGTCCACCTGGCTTCACTTCAGACAATTGTATAATTCTTTAAGCATCCTTTTTGAGACATCGAGAGTCAATAACACCAACGTACCTCTCCCACGTGCTCTTGAATGAATACCAACTCTGGAACATATTGACCACTACAATATAAACCACCTTTTATATATTGCTGTAAACACTGCTTATTTGGAGCTCTGTCACTTAACATTAAGAAGTGAATTGGGTAATCATTTAGCAATAAAATAAGGTTTGGCTGTGATAACATTAAGAAGCGATTTGGGCAATCCTCTAGCAATAACAAAAGGCTTGGCTCTAATTACATGTTATTTTTGACTAATTTAGTGAGATGGCTAATCGAAAAATTACTTTTTTTGTCCTGATATTGATTGCTATGTTTCTATTCTTAGGTCACGTCATTGGACCATAGAATGAACGATTATAGGGGTCGTTTATCAATATTGGGCTATGGCCTTGGAAATTGGATTGCTAAGCTATTTTGCTCTACACTACCCTTGGCTAAAAAAATACATTGTTCTGGTTGACACGGATTTTGCGTCTTCTATACTACATAATTGGGGTTGTTGGAAGAATTTAAAATCAAGTTTCACAAAAACTCAGGTCTAGCCCGTGATCCCTTTGCGAGTGCTTTAAATAATGATAAAGAAGAAAAGGTTTAAAAAGGGTGAAAACACCACATCACTCATCAGTCTCTACTCAGGTCAGAAGCGAAAAAAATCATTCTTGACAAAGAAGAAAAAGAAACCAAAAGTAAAAATGGTTATACCAAAAAAGTATTTCTTTTCCTAGAAACGGCATATTTACCACATAAAGAATCTCTTCCTCAGTCAACTCATCTCTATGTCTTTTTAATGCAGAAAAAATTGAAGGGAGTGTAAAACATGGTTACTATAAACAAATTTTTCCGCAACAACCGATCACTGAAAACGTGCATTTTCAATTTTATTCCATAGATTTGACTTCCATATTTATTGATTTGAAAGTTATTGTACAAATTTAACAATAAAAACCCATGTGTGGCCGAGAAGCTATCCTATGAAAATTGTGCACTATAAAATTTGTTTAGACAAATAAGTGTCTACATAACTAGAACATTGATGAGCACGAGTAACAATCTTTTTAACTATTTAAGTTACATACAATTCATTTTAATGAATCTAAAGTCCTATAAAAAATTAAGAGGGTAAATCTTTGGCTATGAATATAAAACGAAAAATTATACCAGCAATATACTTAGAGAGGCAACAACTAGTGATTTACTCTTGGTTGGAAAAATATATCATTAAATATTTAATATACCTCAATAGATGCCTCCCAATGTTAAGATTGATAGAGGGTTACAACTTGCCCTGTCCAATTTTATTTTCCGAGAGTTACTTGGCACTAAGCCTGATATGAGTCTCTTTCACTTTGGCAATACTTCATATACGAAAACAACAGGTTATAAGTTCTGTTCCTTTGGAAATTGAAAAATTATGAGGCAGTGGAAATAATATCAAACTACTCGTTCCATATACAGTTACGAATCAACAACATATTGCGACGGGTTCATGTACCTACACCGACTCTTCATTTATCAATGGTGAAATTTCATCAAACCTTGCTTTGGCTTTTTTTAAAGTGCTATTACAATTAGATCATGGAAACATTTTCAATACAAATTTGAAATGTATAGGCTTTCATTTTTTGTACGTAAAGTAAATGGTTAGTCCTTTGATAAATCCTGCAGGACCCTATATGAATTGACAATATAATTCCTAGATCGGGACTCTTATCTATTTAAAATGGCATAACGATGCAATTTTCACAAAACTCATGATATCATTGTATAGGATCTGTCAGGCACTCAAGATATGAGTATTTTCCGAACGGGTAATGTACGTTTAGAATCCACCTTTACCGAAACGTTGGCCGAGAAAATAACATTAATCTTGCTAAATTAATTTGAAATCTATTGGGAAATTACCCCTGATGGCAGTGTCATACTAGACTTGGCACCATGAACACTAATCAAATAATCATTGTGTTCAACTCCTCTGCATGATCCGTACATGTCCAAACTACAAATCCTACTGCATACCCTCAGCGTATTCAAAGGGTTAACAATACCTTAATCATAGTTAGCAGTAGTCAGTCGTCTTTAAAGAGGGGTCATTGGCTCTGTATCTTTCAAACAGCGACAAATATTGGATTGTTCTATCCTTTTGTACTACCGTATGCGTTTTGCACAACTCACATCAAAAACGTTATTAAGCAAAATTGAAAATGTACTATTCAAATCAGAGGCAAGTAAAACATTTATTGCATAAAAGCTGTGATTTTCATGCACTATTATCTTTTATTCTTTGATGTCGTGGATATACTTACAGTGAATTTTTCAGTAGTGATGTTTTGTACAATATAACGTAAATTCACTTTTATTATATTTCCTTGTATAGTCAATAGTACTATTTTGATTAATATTATAAAATTCACGTGTTTTTGAATTTGCTTATTTGAAGCAATGTCACATAAGAATCGCTTTCTGTAACAGCCAAATAGAAATCAGTAGGTTTAAAGTAACAGTAGCTAGTATCTTCACAGCGTTTTCATAAAAAACATCATTATTCCAACAGTTAATGTGTTGACCAGGTTCTTCCTCCCCAAAAAAATTTAAAACCACGACGACACCAGTCTCTTAAAATTAAACTGAAATTACGTTTAGGTTTTTTCCCACCATACCAGAGTAAGAATTTTCCCATTGTTCACATTTATCATAGTGACAACTGGAGCATAGGAAACCTCTAGTGTGAGTGTCACAAAAATTTTTAACATCGGATTAACAATCTAAAATTTGCACCGCATATCCTCTATCTATGTGGATTGAATAATTTATACTTTTCGTCATAGTCATCAGCAATGGTATAATTTTAACAGGATTAATGCTGCCTAATGTATACAAATATAATGGACATTTGTAAAACATTTTTCAGTGTTGACTGTCTCAATTCCAAAAGATACTGACTTGCAATTGATAAAATGAATGTTCTTTGCTACCACTAGTCGCTTATGATGGTTGTCTATTGATTCACTTGAGAAATGCGAGGAGTAACTGAAAATCTGGATAATCTTCGACCAAATTTGCAATATCATTTTGTTATCTTTTGATTAGTTTGTCAATAAATTGACTAAATGCTTTTGGGCAACGACACATAAGTCTCAGATAATATTCCAAGGCTGGAGACTCTTTTTTCATTATATCGTCAATGATTCTCTGAGTGAAGATTCTCTTCTGCACCAAAAAGTTTTCCAAAGTAATAAGTCTGTTTTTCCAAAGTAACAAGTGACACTCCCACTACTGATTACAGACTAACAAAGAATAGAGATTCTTTCTACCTTTTGTCACCATCCTATAGTCTAGGTACCCGATCAGGCTGGTCACCTATTGGTACCAAAGAGGTATGAGCGGTAGCCAACTATAATATCTAACAGGATTTTTTTTTACACTGTGATTCATCTTTCAATGAATTTATCTGTTGGTAAACTATCATTGATACTCGTAACGTTTGTATGGGGTTTGTTTTTTTTATCAATTCGTCGTTAATTTCCTTGATGATTTTGTCTGCTTGTGCTGTTTTTATTTTATCACTGATTTCTATTTCTATTACCACATTATTTTTACATAGATTGCAGTTTTGGAACCTAGACAAAATATGTTGCATGATAATGTTACGGGAGTACACCTGTCTTCTTTTTACTCATCGTTGAATGTTAATACTAGGAGGATGGTGATGAGATTTATCAACTGGTAACGCGTTACCACCAGCTACCTAAGCATAAAGTTGGTCCTCATCATCAACTACTATTTTTATGTTTGCATTCTCTTTCAATACTAACTTTTCTGGAAATGTCAATCTCTCATATCAGCCACTATAAAAATTGAACGTTTCCGTGTTCCAAAAAAATTATTATCTTGCTGTCGTGACAACGCACGCATACATTTCCAATAGTATCTCCATTAATTCTTGTATCATAGTTCAGATATTTCTCCTTATCGGTGTTCAATGCTACTACAACGCTATCCTGTACACAGCCTTTTTAAATATTTTATCTTCACTTTTTAGAAAATAAAGTGTACGTGTTTATTCTTCCAATACCAAAATAATACTGAGGTAAGCAAAGCGTAAGATCTACCTAGTTGCAAGATATTATATCGTCCTCAATAAACTTAACAAGTTGCGCAACAGCCTGGTCTACATAATCAATACCAATATCTTGACTGGGGGAAGGCTGAAGGTTTGCAGCTTTCAGGCTTTGCCTAAAAGCTACAAAAGCCAGCTAGACACCTCGGAAAACTGATATCTACCACATCCAGCAAGACCCCGTTTTGGCTAAGCAGTATCAGGTAAAAAAACATCCAAAAGATTAAGGATTCTTACGTAGTGCGATGATAGTGAAGGTGTATGGAAGGTCTTCAGAGAGAATACTCTTGCAACTGCAACTAGCTTTGCTGAAATGAAGCAGTGTAAGAAAAAAGACTGGATCAGCAACGAGTCCCTTACTATTACTGATCGCAGATGGGAAGTCCGCCTTTGCAGGGACATGACAGCGTATAGGCAATTAAATAAAGAGCGTAATATCATGCTGAACAAAGACCGTAAGACCTTTATTGACAAAGAAGCACGCGAGCTCCAAGAGGCTACCAAAAAAAGGATATTGGAGCCATATATAAGATCCACCTTGAGCTCTCAGATCAATACAATAAAACTGCACCGTATCTCCATAACATAAATGGTGAAATTTTAAGACCTATCACAGTGCCTTCGCCAGTGGGAGCAACACTTCGAGATGCTACTAAACTCAGAGCCACCTGACCAAATTGACGACCAGATTACTGCTGCTGCTGACAATGCTAAACCTGCCTCGATGGCACTGAATTTAAAGCAGAAGAAATCAAAGAAGCAGTACGAAAGCTGAAGAACAAAAAACCGCCGGGAGTATGCAGCCTGACATCAGAACTTCCTAAAAATGGCGATCTATCCCTGATTCTCTGGCTACAAGGGCTGTTTAAAAATGTGTGGAGCTCTGAAATGATACCATCAGACTCGAAGAAAGGCTTACTTTTGCCAGACTACAAATAGAAAGGAAGTGAAGCAGAATGTAATAACTATCGTAGAACAACTCTGCTCTCGGTACACGGCAAAGTTTTTGCCATGTTACTATTTAAGCTGGCCACAAAGTACCTCCATCTCCTTCGTCGCCACCAGACGAAGACTGGTGTCAAATATTAAGTTTATTAATAAATTAACATATCAGTCAAAGAAAAAAATCTCTATTACGTAAAAAGCAAGTTCAATTATGTAACAAACAACTGCACCTTAAAGAAATTAAAAAAAAGTGCTTGCATTGGGATTCAAAGGGATAGGTCTCTACTGGAATAAATTGGGACTCCACTACTGACTCATTAGTTTTCAAAAAAGCTCTTCAATAGCTCTTTAAAATATTTCAGCACCCCACTAGTGTAAAAAACAATCCCCCCCCCCCAAAAAAAAAATTGGGGGCTTGAGAGCCTCCGGTTAGGAGTTTTGACAATTAAGATTCGACTGGTGCTCTTCTCATGACAGTTCAGAAAGTTTACTCTAGATCTACTCCCTCTTACCAAAAATCCTGTATACGCCAATACCAAAGAAGACTAAAATTGACTTTTATTTCGTAATCAGACATGTCCTTACTTTTCAAAATCTCATCCAATTTTGATTTTAATTCCATCCTTTGTAACATCTGCTCTTCTCTTAACTTCTTATCTGTCTCTTTCTGAATTCTCCAATTCTCGAGAATAATTTTCGTTTCCGGATCTGGAATCAAAATATAACATTAAATATATTTTTTGATAATAGGTTCATAGGGGGTACAGGTATTTGCAAATTCATCTCTCTTATGCTTATGTGAAATAAAATGTTTATGCAACCTTTAGTCATTTACTATTTATTATTAAGGAAATTTATATATTTTTTCACTTGTAACAAGTAGGAGGGGTTCAATGAATAAAATTGCCTTCTTGGCCACAGTCCAATAAAGTTTTTCTGGGAAGTTTTTCAGACTAAGAAGTTGTGAACTGGCAGCCATTTTTTCGTAAGCTATTTCCTATTTTGTAACAGGTATTTTGCATTTTGTAAAAACTATTTTGGATTAAGAAGAAACTATTTTGGATTCTGTAAGAAATGTTTTCTTTATTATAAGAACTATTTTATGTATGGTAAGAAATATTTTGTATTTTGTAGAAATTATTTTGTATTAAGTGCGAGCTGTTTCGGTTTTTGTAAGAACTATTTTGTATTTCTAAGAAGTTTTTTGTATCTTGTCTGAAAAAAACATGCATTGTTATTAGTCATCTATAAGAACCAAGTAATCAGTACTAAGATTACGAAAAAGTTATCTGCATACCGTTCAATATAAATTAACAACAGAGTTTAAGAAACAGATAGTAATAAGAATTATTGCTCACAACAATGCCTAGAAATCTGCCGCTCTCCTCAGTGGAAAAATCCCCCCACGAATATTACTCCACTTAAAGCTCTGCCTGCGCAAAATCTCGCTCTCCCACAATAAATCCTTCCCTGTTGAAAATTCCACCTAGAAGATTACTTGCAGACAATTTTTTCTAGAAAATTCATTTGAAAAAAGACTTATTTTTAATGTACTTTCTAATTTTTTTGCAAATCATGCCGACCCCGACCCCCCCCCCCCGCCAGTGAATAGTTTTTCAGGAAAGTACATCTTTCAAATCAAAAGTTTTCCCGCAGAAAACTCTCCCATTAAGAGTTTCTCCAGTGGAAAACTCCCCCTTGGAAAATTTTCACAGTGAAAAATTCAACAATGAAACATTTCTTCCATAGAAAAGTTCCTCATGGGGAATTTCTCCCGCGGGAAATCCCTCCCTCCCACCGAAAAATCTCACAGATAATTTTCTCTGAAAATTTCCCGTGGATAATATCCCCAGGACATCTCTAGACATAAAACTGAATTGGCAAAGAGGAAGTAAGAAAATTTTTTTTATAGGAGTTCTGGCAAATTGTATCGTGTAAAATTTCTCCTTGTACGTTTATCTCCGGAAACTTCCCTGTCCATGGAAAACTTTCCCCGTGAAAAACCAGGCGTTTGTATATTCTCCATCCCAAAAATGTGTCTCTTTACTTCTAAATGACAGATACTATATGTAAAGAATAGGCAAATTTCATAACCTAAAGCCCTTCCCCCAGGTACTGTGGTATGTCATGACAATTCAACAGGAACATCCCTACATGAAAAATTTAACCACAAAAGAGAAAGTACAACAAATTATGTATAAGAGTTATGAAAAAATCTCCCATGTAAAATTCCCTCTTGTAAGTTCATCACCGGACACTTTTCTGTCCATGAAAAATCCCCCTCCCCAGAAAAATCCAAATCCCCGAAAAAAACCCAAAAAATTTACAAATAACTATAATGACTATGCGTAGACTATGGGAAAAATTCATAGCTTGCAGCCTTTCTCCCAGGTTGTGGGGGTCACGTCATCTCCAGAGACATAGTTTTTGATCTTTAGCTATGGTCGAAAAATAGATTTATCAAAATTTTGATTGGATAATTTTAGGGAAAAGGGGCGTAGGAGAGGGGTTAGTTGCCCTAAAATATTTTTGTTTCCTTGAAAAGGGCACAAGAAACTTATATTTTTGTTTGAATGAGCCGTATCCTGATATTCTTTGACCATTGGTTTGATTCGGTCACCCTGGGAAAAAAAACGTGTATTTATGACCTTTTTTCTGACAAAAAAATACAAAATTCCACTTTTTGTAGATGGGATGCTTAAACCTTTGCAGTATATGTGGTAGCCATCTAGTTAAGCAGAAATAATTTAATATGAAATAAAATATTTCTAGCGCAAATTGCTAAGTTTCAAAACAACAATATTTTATTAAGCTAAGAGAATACATCCTTTATGTAAGGTTTGAAAAGGAAATTGCTACTAACCCCTTTCCTGTCTAAGTACGTAAATTTGTCGGTTTTGATGTGGTTGACTTTATAGTATATAATATTATTTTTGTGGGACCGAGAGCAAACAAATCTCTTTGCCAGGCAAATCTCTGTCCGTTTTGTTTTAAAAATACATTGGAATATTGCTGGAATATTGTAAGTGTTCAAGTATCAAATCGTAGAATTCTTAAAATTGTTGACTATCTGGGGCTATTAGTCCCCATGACAAATATACTTGTCCAGACCGTGTAATTTGGTGACATAAATAAAGGTATATATTATAGCCAACCTCTTTACAACCTTATTCAAACTTCTCGATTAACTCCCAGTAGGTACACACAAGATAATTAGTCAGGCCAAGACCTTAGAGCCCGCTACCCTAGTTTTAATCACCTTAGGAGCATAATTATACCACCTACAAATGGTTGAATAACACTTAAAACCAAAGACGACTTTATAACAACTTATGAAAGCTGGTGTGCAATTATAAACATACATTACTACAGATGGTGACACGCGGGAAAACTGGGTCGAGAATATTAAATAAAGTTGTATATTAAAAAAAGGCTTTACAAAAGAAAAAATGGCCTCCCTATCAACGGTGCTTAAAATTGCCAAAATTATACCAGAAGATGCGGGAATTTCGGATGTCAATGAATTCATCGAAAAAAAGACATGACAAATATACTTGTCAAGACCGTGTAATTTGGTGGCATAAATAAAGGTATTATATTATAGCCAACCTCTTTACAATCTTATTCAAACTTCTCGATTAACTCCCAGTAGGTACACACAAGATAATTAGTCAGGCCAAGACCTTAGAGCCCGCTACCCTAGTTTTAATCACCTTAGTAGCGTAACTATACCACCTACAAATGGTTGAATAACACTCCAACCAAAGCTGACTTTATAACAACTTATGAAAGCTGGTGTACAATTATAAACATATATTACTACAGATGGTGGCACGCGGAAAAACTGGGTCGAGAAGATTAAATAAAGTTGTATATTAAAAAAAAGGCTTTACAAAAGAGCCAAAGGACATTAGCACTCTAATAGAATCCTTTAAAACAAGGTTCATAGAAACTAGCGTTTCCGAGAAGCTAGGAACAGAGGTAGTTATGTCCAGTGCCTCAACTAGTATTCGGGAGTATGCAGACAAAATTTGCCGGTCTGTATTCTCATAGTTGGGCAAAAGCGGAGGTCATGGGACAGTACAAAAAGTACAATTATATACTTTTACACAAGGGTTACCAAAAAAAACTACTAAGGCTAATATTATCACGGAAACCTGAAAATCTAGAGCAAGCTATAACCCTAGTAGAAACAGAGGTAAAAATTGATAAGCCTATGAAAAATTTTTATCAGATGTCAATAAATAGCACAAAAAACTGTGGAAGGAAGAAAGGAAAAAAGGAAAGGAGGGAAGGAAGAGAGGAAAACTCTTAACTATGGAAGAGGGTAAAAGCGTGTGAAATTTGAGGAGATAGAGCGTGAACCAAAAAGGCGCGACGGAGCCCAAGGTTCTTTGTTTATGGAAGTAACTGACAGGATTCCACGACCTTGAGTCGTTAGCGGCTACTAACTATAGAAAATATGGGTACCCACAACCACCGAATACAGATAGCAGGAGAATCAACAATGAAAGATCAAAGGTATATAGATGTAGTTATACACGCCGTAGAGGTGAGGAAACCAACCGAAAATTTAGGAAAATATTTATTTGCCATTATTGTGCAAACCAAACCACTATGTGGTACATTGCTGGCATGGAGTACGGAAGGAAGGCCCAACATACAAAACAAGACGCTCGTTCAGAGCACAAAGTGGGAGAAATTCAAAAAGGGGGAGAGGGGACAAATAATACTTGGCAAGTACCAAGTTAAATTCCTGAATTTATCCCTCGAAATCAAACGGTAAACAACACCCAAGGTCAAAATAGAAACACGAAAGAAAACTGGGAAAGCCCCAAAAACATTTGGACAAATGATAGTGGGAATTTATACGGAGGAACCAGCCTGTAAGGGTGGACAGAACTGTACCTTTTCAAAAACCCTTTTACAGATTAGAATTTTGTGATACAGATATCAATAATAATGTGCCAATTTCGCGTGGTTTTAAAATTGAGTGTTTCCAAAATTTACCGTATTTACTTGATACAGGCACGTAAAAATCCTTAATTAGGGAAGAGGTGTTTAGGAGTTTCTCCTCTAGTGTAAAAAATTGCGTTAGCAGATCCCAGAATACCCTGACATCGGTAACAGGTAATATAAGGATAATTTTGATTGAATGTTGATTAAACTTTAGCACAGAAAATAAAGAAATAACGGTAACAGTGTTAATATGTAAACAACTCCCATTTCACTTTATTTTAAGAGTGGACGCTATACGAAATGGTCGGATCGTGTAGGAGTCCCTAACCAATAATATAACCATAACCCAGCCAAACAAAACAGGAGACACATAAAGATAGGTTTAGAAAGGGCCTATTGTACTGACAAAGAAAATCTTCTGCTGAAAAGGACTTAAAAAAAACCCTTAGGCTTCACTGAATTAAGCAAACAAAAAAGAAAAAAGAGGGTTCAAGTTGAAAATATAAGCCGTGGCTACTAATAATTTCTTATATTAGCCAGACAAAGGAAGTAGTGAAGTAAAAGAAATTAAATGGAGTCTGCTAGACTTCGATAGACATGCATATTGAACTAATCGAACAGGATTAGTACAAGATTTTTGTACTAAATTAGTACAAATGAGTAGCATATTATGCTAGGGAAACACCTAGAGGTCAAAGTATAACCCTGGCCGGGATTAAATAGTAAATACTGAGGTTGTACTTCGGGTAGCGTTGGAAAATTATGCTCTTCATTTGGAGGTCGTTTTCGGAAAAATGACTATCATGAAATAAACGATTTTAAAGGGCAACTTAATAGCCCAAACGACACAAGTTGAAGTTGAAATTTAAGGCAGGACCACTAAAAGTTCTAATAAGTAAAAGAGCCCAAGAAAAGACTGTGGTCACAAATAAAGAGTGTGGCAATAAATAATATATTGTTGTGTGTAAGTTTATAATAGCCCTTTCAGCCGTAGCCGTATGACAAAAGAACCTGGAAATTTTATATTGAGCTACCAAAAGCAGCCCTTGGTAAAAAAATCTCCAAGTACAAGCACAAATCAATTGATAGCGTCATAACAGGTAAAAAGCAAAATAGCTAAACTTTGAGCCTTATCAAATCTAGACCGTAAGTTAAACTTTGTTCTTTAAGACATTCAAGCAAAAAAGAAATGGCTACTAAATATTTTATTTAACTATAGCAGTTGCAGGAAATTAGAAGATAACTGAAAACCTCAAAAGTTGGTATAATCAAGCTGACATAAAAGTGAGCTAAAAGCAATTTCAATGAAAGTTGTGTTCCATACATGACGTGAAGGTAAAAAAAGAAAAAAAATCCGAAAATTCCATCTCAAGCTTTTACAAAGCAAATTTTCAAGCTATGAGTTTAGCTATTGTTGAATAAAATTGAAAATATATATATATATTATATATATATATATATATATATTCGTTTATAAAACGATAAACCTTGAATCTGTGAATCATAACTGTTAAACCTAGTATTATGGAAAAAAATTGTCTCAGGTTTTGATAACCCCTGAGCACACATATTTCATAGCACATAGACGTATTGTGAGTTTTCGAGCGCATAATAAACACATAGAATTGAAATTGTATTCGTAAACTTGTGTTACTAAGACATGAACAACTAAACTGCTCTCTGAGATAAAGCCTTATCTAGATATAAAAATATTTGGTGGCATAAATATTAAACTGACAATGCACATACATTTTTTTTTTCAGTAAAGTGCAAATTATGTTCTGGCCTTGGGAAGGCATAGGGGTTTTGAGCCCTACTCATCTTAATTTCTGCTTGTTTTGAGTGTGACTCGATTATTTATTTTAATTTCTGTTCGTTTTGGGTTTCACTGATTTATCGATGCTGATTTGTGGTAGTTTCACGCTTGGTAGATTATTTTATTTTATTTTTGCTCATTTATGGTTTAATGTAGTTCTTTACTTTTCTTCGAAAAACTTATTTTGTGGAAAATTTTTTTTAATTAATTTCTGTTCGTTTTATATTGACATAGTCTTTTCAGGGAAAAATAAAATAATTCTTTAAATCTTTTCCTTTTTTAAGACTTTATGGTTTAGCCTGCTATTTGTATGCTGAAGAAAAATTTTCAGCAATTTTAACTACATACACCCTTTCAAAAATCTGGAAACAAATAGTAGTGTTTAATTTAGTTTTCACACCTCGTCAAGTTGACCTGAAATAGAAAACTTGATACCAAAAATAAAAATATGTTTACTTTCTTTGACAGCTAGGATATACTTACGCTATTTTGATTTGGTTAAATTTTAAGAGCAGAAGTAGCCCCGAAAGTTTGAACATAATACCCTCAGTCGTTCTTGGGATGCCTTATGGGGAATTACCATTAACACAGTGCATTTTGGTTTAATCTTAAGGCAACATTTAGGTTTTAAACATAAAGGCAAATGGGAGGGTGGGCTGGGAGGGGGATTAGTTTCCCTCCAATCAGTTTCAACTATTAAAAAGGGCATAAGTCCTTTCTATTTTCAATCGAATGAGCCCTTTTCGAAGTTTTTACGACAACTCTTTCAGTACGAAGTGCCTTGGTCTAAACAAAAAAAAAGGAAAAAAATAATAATACATAGTACCCATATCAATCTTTACTATAAGAATGTCAAGCCTTCCAATTATTTTCGACTATTAAAAAGGGCACTAACCCTTTAAATTTCAAATCGAATGAGGCCTTTTTGAGTTTCTACGACAAAGCTTTTTATAAACACCTTATATGCCCCAAGGGCATAAATTACAAATGTTACCCTGAGGGCTCTTAGGGGGATGTCATCCTCAAAGCCCTAATTCCCTAATTTAACTACGTTAAAACAAAATGACTATCTCAAAATTTTGATTGGATGTTTTTGGAGAAATGGTGGGCGTGAGAGAGGTGTTAGTTGCTTTACCATCACTTACAACTATCAAAAAGGCACTAGCCCTTTCAATTTCCAATCAAATCGGCCCTTTTGAAGTTTCTACGGCAACAATTTCAATAAAAACCTTATATACCCCCAGGGCATAACTTACAACCCTTGCCCTGAGGGCTGTGGGAGTGTTGCCATCCTCAAAGACCTAATTTCCAGAACTTTCAACTACGTTGAAGAAAATTGCTATCTCAAAATTTTGATTGGATGTGTTTCGGGAAATAGTGAGCTTTAGGGGGGTTAGTTGCCCTCCAATCACTTCCGACTGTTGAAAAGGAGGACTAGCCCTTCCAATTTCCAATCGAATGAGGCCTTTTTGAAGTTTCTACGACACTGCTTTCTATAAAAACCTTCTATGTCCCAGGGTATATCTTACAACCCTTGACCTGAGGGCTGTGATGGGGCTGTCATCCTCAAAGACATAATTTCCCAATCTTTCAACTACGTTGAACAAAATGGCTATCTCAAAATTTTGATTTGATGCGTTTGGGGAAATGGTGGGCGCGAGAGAGGGGTTACTTGCAATCCAATCACTGTCGACTATCAAAAAGGGCACTAGCCGTTTCAATTTCCAATCAAATGATTCCTTTTTACAGTTTTACGACAACACTTTCTATAAGAAAAACTTTATATGCCCCCAGGAAATATCTTACAAGCCTTGCCCCGAGGTCTCTGAAGGGGTTATCATCCTCAAAGACCTAATTTCTAAGACTTTTAACTATGTTGAACAAAATGGCCATCTAAAAATTTTGATTGGGTGTGTTTGGAGAAAAGGTGGGCGTGAGAGGGGGGTTAGTTGCCCTCAAATCACTTTCGACTATTTCATGTTTCTACGAAAAAACTTTCAATAAAAACCTTATATGCCCCAAGGGCATAACTTACAACCCTTACCCTGATGGCTGTGGGGGGAATGTCATACTCAAAGATATAATTTTCAGAACCTTCAACTACTTTGAACAAAATGGCTGTCTCAAAATTTTGATTGGATATGATTGGATAAATTGTGGGAGTGGATGGGGTGTTAGTTACCATCCAATCACTTTTGACTATTAAAAAGGGCACTAGCCATTTTAATTTCCATTCAAATGAGCCCCTTTCTGAAGTTTCTACTACAACGCTTTCTATAAAAAAACTTATATGCCCCAGGGCATAACTTACAACCCTTGCCCTGAGGGCTGTGTGTGTGTGTGGGGGGGGGGGGGTTGGCAATCTCAAAGACCTAATTTCCAGAACTTTCAACTACGTTGAGCAAAATAGCTATCTCGAAGTTTTGATTGGATGTGTTTGGGGAAAAGGTGGGCGTGAGAGAGGGGTTAGTTACCCTCCAATCACTTGCGACTATTGAAAAGGGCACTAGCCCTTTGAATTTCCAATCGAACGAGCCTTTTTTGAAGTTTCTTCGACAACGCTTTCCATAAAAACCTAATATGATCCCCGGGCATAACTTACAGCCCTTGCCCTGAGGGCTGGGGGGAGTGTCCTCCTCAAAAACATAATTTCTATTTGGAAATCAACTACGCTGAACAATATGGCTACGTCAAAATTTTGATTAGATGTGTTTGGAGAAATAGTGGGCGTGGCAGGGGTGTTAGTTGCCTTCCAAACACTTTCGACTATTAAAAAGGGCACAAGCCACTCCAATTTCCAATCGAATGAGCCCTTTTCAAAGTTTCTAGGACAACTCTTTCGATACGAAGTGCCCTGGTCTAAGACCAATAACCCAAAAAAAATACATTGTGCCAACATCGTTCTTTACTTAGGCAGCGCTATTGCGCTGCCTATGGTAAGAGAAAACATCCTTTATGTGAGGTTTGAAAAGGAAATTGCTACTAACCACTTTCATGGCTGTGTATGTAAATAGTTGGGTTTTGATGTGGTTGACTTGATAGTATATAATTTTAGATTTTTAGGACTGAGAACATACAAATCTGTTTGCCGGGCAAACTTCTGTCCGTTTTGTTTTAGAAATATCTTGGAATATTGTTGGAATATTGTAAGTGTTGATGAATCTTATTTTATTGTAGGGGAGAGTGGGGTTGGTTCGGACACGGGGTGAGTCTGGACAAGAGCCTCTATTCCTACAACACCGTCTAAAGTTCACCAAAAAAATACCATAGACGTGCCATCTAGTACCCTACTTGAGTATGTAGTTTGGTTATCACACGTGCAATCGTTTTTGAAATATTTGAGAAAAAACCGAAAAAAGGTTGGTGTGGCGTCCTGTATCTTTTTTTGTTTGTGATTTTATTTGGCCGCTATTACTAGTCATTGAATTTTGCTGACTGTTGCAGCGTTTAACTGTGGCATTGCTAAGTTGTTTAAATTTTAGTTTTTGGCGGCATCTATAGTAGTTACAGCGTCAGTGGGGTTTCAGACTTTTTATCGCGGGTGGGGTTGCTTCGGACAACGGTAGTGGGGTGGATTCGGACATTTTCTGAACCCACCCCAGACACTTTTTTGTGGTCAGTATTTCCAACTTTTCCTCTTTTTTTCACATCGTGTACCTGTTAATACGCATTTTATTACTTGTTACTAAAAACAGTTTGTTTCAGAATGCCTCGATCATACAAAAGGAAGCGACAAGACCCTCCCGTTAACCTAGAAAACATGAAGAAAGCAGTCGGGGCTTATCTGAAAAAGGAAGGAACATTGAGACAAATTGCAGAAAACTTCGGCATAAAGAAGTCCACGCTACTGGACTATGTCAGGCGCTCGAGGCCGCAGACAGGAGAAGCGGATAAAAGTGTCAACGAAGAACCTGGGCCACTGCAGATAAACTTCCCGACGAGAACAAAACATAACAGGCAAGTTTTTGAAAGTGAACACGAGCGAAAACTAGCCGACTACTTTCGCACTTGTTCGAGAATGAACCATAGACTGACAACAACTGAAGCACGAAAATTTTCTTACTCTTACGCCCGTGCGAATAACATTTCTGTAGCAGAAAACTGGTGTTTCAATGAAGCAGCGTCAAAGGACTGGCTTTTTGCGTTTCTGAAGAGGAATTCAGACATCTCGGTGAGGAAGCCAGAAGCCACAAGTCAGGCAAGAGGCTTCAACAAGTCAGGCAAGAGGCAAGAGTCAGGCTTCAACAAAACTGTCGTTCAGACGTTTTTTGACAAGCTATTTGATGTCTATGGAAGGTTTGGAGCCAAACTGACGGCTGATCGCATCTGGAACGTTGACGAGACAGGTATAGTCACTGTGCTTCCACCACCGAAAGTCCTAGCACCAACTGGACAAAAACAGATTGGTCGGACTGTATCTGCAGAAACAGGTCAAAACGTGACTGCTGTAGGTTTCGCCAGTGCGTCTGGAGCGACTTTTCCACCGGTCTTCATTTTTTCCGCGAGTGAATTTCATACCTAGAATGACAAACGAAGGCCCCCTTGGTTGCCTTGGGCTTGCGCACCCTAGTGGTTGGGTCAACGGCGACTTGTTCTTGGAGGCTATGCGACACTTTACGAAAATAACCAAGCCAGATGAAGAGACTCCCATCCTACTGCTCATGGAAAACCATGATAGCTATCTGGATGTACGTGTGATAAAACACTGTAAGCAAAATCAAGTGACACTGATCACATTCCCACCCCACTGCTCCCACAAGCTTCAGCCACTTGACGTGGGAGTGCTTTCTCCTTTCAAGGGTGCACTGAAAGAGCGCTTCATTGAATGGCTGCAGTTGCATTCTGGACAGCGCATTTCAATTTATGAAGTAGCCTCACTAAGCAGGGTTCCTTTCCTGGAGAAGTTCAGTGCATCCAACATAGTCGCTGCGTTTCTAGCAGCTGGAATCTTTCCATTCAATCGCGATACATCGATACATCTCGATGGAGCTTTTGCCCCATCCTTTGTGACGGATAGGCTGCTAGACCAAACAACCAGTTCGCGGAGCCCCTCTTCGCAAGCCAACTCCGAAGCTGGACCACCAATTTCTTCTTTCATAAGGTCGCCCGAAGAAGTAAGACCTTTTCCCCGAGTGGGGGTTGTTACTGTTCCGGGACGTGGGAATCGCAACAGAGGGAGGACCCGTATTCTCACTGACACCCCTGAGAAAGAAAAGATCGTAGCTAAAAAGAAAAAAAGGCCAAGCCGACGCCATCCACAAAGAAACGTAAGAACAGCGCGGTCGACAAGCCTAACGAAGATGACGGAACCGATGAGGCAGAGACTCTTTCTGAACCTGTTGCCCCGAGCGACTCCTCAAGTGACGAGTCTCTTCACTGTGGAGACGTAGAAGAGGACCTTGAGCCTTTTGATTTGACCAAGCTCAAACGGATAGCTATGTTCTGGTAAAATTCAAATTGGGCAAATCAAAGAAGTCGAATATCTTCTACGTTGGCCAGATAAAAGGAAAAACTTGAAGCGATCTAGAAGTCTTGTTCCTTCGCAGAAATAGAGCACGGTTCATTTTTCCGAATATTGAAGACAAAGCCTTCGTCTCTTCAAATGACATTGTTCTTTCTCTTCCATCACCAACTGCCACTGGAGGGACTGAACGGACAAAGCGAGGACTCACTTTTCAATGTGATCTCAGCAGCTACAACGTGAGATAGAGCCCCTGTGAGCTTTGGTTCAAATTACTTGATTTTTTTTCTTCAACTTTCATTTTACTTGTTTTACTTTTATACATATTCAAATTTTCAGTAATTGGCGTTTTTTCTTTAATCTGTGAGGTTGCCAAACCCATATTACTGCTGTCCGAAGTAACCCCACACCATGTCCGAACCCACCCCACACCGTGGGATAACTTCGGACAATTATTTTTTTTTTATTGTTGGATTTTTTTTGTCTAAAGACGAAAGATAAAAGTCTACCAAAATTCCTGACAAATCTTGGACACAATCTCTTTCTTTTAAGATGAAAACGGAAGATGGATACTGATTGGGACAGAAGCTGCACCCAACCAAAAAATTTTGTCCGAACCAACCCCACCCTCCCCTACTATATCGTAGAATTTTTATAATTGTTGACTATCTGGGGCCATAAGTCCCCATGGCAGAGATATACATATATATATATATATATATATATATATATATATATATATATAATATATATATATATATATATATATAATATATATATATATATATATATATATATATATATATTATATATATATATATAATATATATATATATATATATATATATATATATATATATATATATATATATATATATATATATATATATAATATATATATATATATATATATATATATATATATATATATATATATATATATATATATATATATATATATATATATTATATATATAATATATATATATATATATATATATATATATATATGAATATATATATATATATATATTATATATATATATATATATATAATATATATATATATATATATATATATTATATATATATATATATATATATATATATATATATATATATATATATATATATATATATTTATGTATATATATATATATATATATATATATATATATATATATATATATATATATTATATATATATATATATATATATATATATATATATATATATATATATATATATATATATTTCCAGACTGTATAATTTGATGGCATAAATAAAAGTATTATATTATAACCAGCCTCTCTACAACCTTATTTAAGCTCCTCGATTAATTCCCAGTAGGTATGCACAAGATAACTAGTCAGACCTAGACCTAAGGGCCCGCTACCCTAGTTGTAATCACCTTAGGACCATAATTATAACCCTTACAAAGGGTACAATAGCACCCCAATCAAAACTTACTTTATAACAGCTTATGACAGCTGGTGTGAAACTGTAAGCTTACTTTACTGCATATACATGATCCTGAAACTCTCCTCAGGCTCGTAGTTTTTTATTGCTACATTAAACTTAATAGATTTTTACACATTTGGAACCAGCATAGAAATCCGATTCTTTTGCTGTATAAATTTTTATCAAAATCCCATTTCTTAGAGTTTTGGTTGATACCCCTCTTCAATGCCTTGCTCTATGCACCAAAGTTTGAGTTTGTGTCCCAATTCTTTAAGAACAACTTTTGAAACACAAGGGTCATTTAATTAGAATACGAAGTTTTTTTTAAATACTATAAAAATTAAGAAAAGGGGCATCCCTCTCATGTACGCAAACAATGCTGATCCTTACTATAGATTAAAAAAAAAAAAAAATTTATTGATCACTGAAGGATAGAAACAATTCTTAGGGATAAACATAGACATATTGCTTATTTTGAATCGCCAAAAGTAGCCAGTAGGTTATGTTTCCTTATCCTGAGCCCGAGTAGTTTCAAATCTGGATTTCTCTGACATTCATTTATGTAATCTGAGTTTGTTTTTTATGTCTGATTTTATATTATTCAAAGTTTTAAAACAAATGGTACAAAATACACTTTAATTGCAATTTTTTTTATTGTCTTTGAACTTTTGTCAATAACATATACTATTTGTAAACAATAAGCTTAACTCACTGCCCTTTCCCAGATACCTCAGGGGAGGAGAATGACATCCCCAAATGTACAATTATCGGACCTTTCAGCAGATTGTGTCTTCTGGATAACCGTGCGGCCACAGGAATCACAGAACCATATCATGGCAATGCTCTTTTGATAGCTTTTAGACAAGACGTGGTTTTTGATAGCTCTTAGACAAGGTATGATTCTTCAGTCCTACGTTATATTTTGCGCGCAGCCATAGGAATCACTGAACCGTATCATGACAATGCTCTTTTAATAGCCTTTAGACAGGGCGTGGTTTTTGATAGCTTTTAGACAGGGTGCGCTGGCTAATAATGTTAACATTACAGAAAATGGAGGTATAAGTTTTATTTTTTCTTTTTTTTCTCTTTAAAGTATTTAGACAGTGTGAAGTTAGAAAGCAATTCTTACTACATAATATGCAGAATAATTGTGCCTAACATATTGGGCATGCAGACGAAACAACTCTTACTACATAATATGCAGAACAATTGCACCTGACACATTAGGCATGCAGATCCAATATACTTTACCCCCCTCCCCCCCCCCCCCTAATGTGCAAATATACAACCAAAATTTGTTTTAAAGTATTATATTTTTATCTTACTCTGGTGTATATCATAAATTGGAACCAAAACGAACAGAAAATACAATAGATAACCGAGTCAAACTCAAAACAAGCAGAAATTAACATGTGTAATGCTCGAAAGCTCTATGTCTTTCCAAGGTAAAGCATAAATTTGCAGTTTATTGAATATTAAAAAAAGGTAAAAATGCGGTTAGCTTCTAAAAATATAGAAGGTTTGCGTGCGAAGAAAAAAATCCTAGTTTTCAAAGAAATGTAAAGAAGTCCATTAAACCAAAAAGAGCAATAAAATAAAACTGAATAATCTATAGATCGTAAAACTTCCACTAGCTAATTTGAAAGAGAAGGGCAAAAGAATGTACCCAATGAGCTCTTGAATCACCCCCCGTCCCCCTAAAAAATATTTATGTTTTCATAGGTCGCCTACATTGGTTAATATTTTCACTAGCTAATTTTGAAAAAAAGAATGGCATAAGAATGTACCTAATGAACCCTTGAATCATCCCCCACCCTCCTAAAAATATTAGTTTTCATAAGTCGCCTACATTGTTTAATATTTTCACTAGCTAATTTTGAAAAGAGCTTCGCTAATAATGCACTCAATTCTGGACGAGATGCAAAAATGTACCGAATGAGCCCTTGAATCACCCCCCCCCCTAAAAAATATTATTGTTTTAATTTCCTTATTATTGCTATCTTTAAATTATCTCAAGCTAGACTGTTTTTAGCCTCTTTTATCATCTAGCCGAAGCCCGGATTCCGTCTCCTCGGAACGATTCAACAGTGAGCAAACCCCCTGAATTGCGTTGGGATGATCGGATACTGTCCCTGGAATGAGACAACGCTGACTAAACTCCTCCACATCGTGTGGGGTGGGTGGGAACAAGAATTTTCCCTTTTGCAAGTTTCAATATTTTTTGCTGAAAAATGTGTCCTGGGTTGTGTCAGGGTTGAGATAAAGCGTAAGGTGGATTGGATACTCCCTCGTTGGCGGCCTGCGCTCGGGATGGTACCCTAGTGGAGGGAGGGTTACTTCGAGTTCTGATGATGTATCTACAAATCTAGAAAAAAATTTTATAATCTCCGTAATCATTTTCTTAAGAAAACACACAAAATTGGAAAAAAAAACATACAAAAATGTACCCAATAAGCACTTGGATCAAACCCGACTTTATTAAAAAAAAATCAATGTTATTAATAAAATCAGATGTTTTTAAACTATGGTTTTGTGTGAAACTATAGTTTTTAATCATGTTTGATCTTCTTTCAGGATAAATCTGTGAGATTTCCTATCGAATATATCCCTCAGGCTTGGAATAACCCATTTTGTCGTAAATGCCGGTCTACAATGTTCGAATTGTTGAGAATAAGCACATGTGCGAACGTATTCCGTCTTAAGTGTAGAAGATGCAAAACCCCTATCATAGTTGACATGAGTAATGAACCTTTGCAATAAGTGCTGTCTTTGAAATTAAAACAAAATGATTTTAGTGTCCTATGAGTAAAGTGCTTAAAAAATGTATACGAAGTTGTTTATTAATAAAAAAAATGTATACAACAACGATGTTTTTATGTTTCAGTTGTGATGAGTAGAAAGGAGACGGATGTGACCTCACTCAGTGTCCAAACGGATCATCTTGCTTTTCTGACAGATATGTCGATGGAGCTTTTTCCCTGACTCTCTTTGTCCTGATTGTCAACCAGTGTCAAAAGGAGTTTTTTCCCCAATTCTGTGCTTAGAATAGAGACACACAATTATAAAATAATTCATTTCATCATGTAAGGTGTGGTCGATTCAGAATATATTGGCATAAAACATTCATCTTGTGGAGTAATTTTCGAGTTTGTGTTTTATTACTGGGTAAAGATCGTAGAGAAATAGACATTTACCATTGGGATGTTAACTATAACTTCTTTGATTACGATAAACACTTATGGAGTACTACATTACGTCGTGTAAACAGACTACGATTCTACGATAGAGAAATATAACCATTTAATAAGAATGGTACATAATTAAAGCATGTACAAGAGGAAGTAAGTGAAATTTGCAGCTTTTTTTGAGCAAAAGCGCTATATGTTAAAGGGAATGTCCCTACTTATAAACTCATGATCGTAGAATGTGACGTTAATATCCCCCTTTTTAACTAAGAGGACTTTGGCTGTGAAAAATACCCCAATGCGATTCACCGTCCCATTGATGAAGTGATATCTTTTGTGCAATGGGCACCTGAAAAGATATCACATGTGGACATGTGTGTTAGATATCCCCTAATGCAAAATAAAACACAACCCATTTCATGGGACCATCAAATGTGGATGAGCAAGTATGAGTCCGATAAGGATGAATAGCGATAAAACCCCCATGATATCCGCTCTCTAAAGGTGTAGTGATAATTGTAAGAGCCATTACGTGACAATAGTGAAAAAAACACGTTATTAATATTATTATATTTGAAAATAAAAAGTGTTTTGAAATAAATTTCAAAAACAATATAGAAAACGTTAATAGAGAGTTAATGGCTAAAGGTATTATCAGAAAAGTTTCTGGCATAAGCTGTGTTACTTGTAGCAAAAATAAACACAGTAAAATACAATGTGTTGGCCAGATATACATTTGGTCGGTAAGCGATTTTAAACCTTTATTACACCTAAGATTTTAGCTCTGAAAGCTCTTTAAGTACATTAATCTTTTTAACGAATTGGCCGTTTACTAGCATTTTATTCCATTGAATTTAAGTACACTAAACGTAAAAATGGCTAAGTTTGTTAAAGATGAGCTACTTTCTTGCGAAAACACCCAAAATAAGAAAAAAAATATTAAATTTTTTTATTGGCTACGCAATGGGGTTGGGGAGAGGTGGCCCCTGGATGTTGAGGTCCATTGTGGTTAGAGTAATTGATGGTTCATACTCGTAATTATCTCACTAATCCAATATTGTGTACTTGTGTGTTATAACGACCACAGAGTTTCACCCCAAATCATCTTCAAACATGTCTCATACTGTTTCACCCCATAAAATCCCTAAAATGTCGATTAATTTGTTTCACCAAAATAATCCCCTAAAAGTAATTTCTGAATGTTCCTTTGTTTCGGCATCCTTTTGCGATGTAAAAGAAACCTTATGACCTAGAAATATTTGTCATTGATCCTGTCCCGTTAGACACAGTCTTATCCAGCAATGATATAAACATCTGTTCGGAGTAATAGGCTTAGAAACATCAAACAAGATGACCAACAAACACAACAGAACCATGAAACAACAGCATCAAATCATATAACCATCAAACAAGTTGATCAACAACCCATATAACCATCAATAAACAGAACTATGAACAACCCCAAATCATATAACCATCAGACAATATAACCATCAAACCATATAACCATCAACAAACAGAGCTAAGAAACAACATTAAATCATATAATCATCAAACCATATAACCATCAAACAGGTCTAGAAAGAGGTGTAATCTTGTTCGCCCAGGGATTCTAGGCATCTGATTGGCCTAGAAAGAGACACGTGATCTTGTCCCGTTAGACTTGATTATAGATGGCAGCAGAGGTGTTCGCCCTGTGGTAATACCTGGCTCCCTACTTATGGTTCGATGTTATGACGTCCTCTGTACAGAAGTAGCTAAAATACGCGTAATACATGCAAAATGCGTGTCAAGAAAAATAGAGCAGGCATTAAAATAAACAGTCAGGTCAAACTTAAAAGGTACTTAAAGATAAACCCCTTACCGCTCAAGCTGTTTAAAATTTATCAATTTAACAAAAACGGCTAATAACAATTTCTATATTAAAATTTTATTCAAAAAAAAGTTGTATACATTTTATACGATGATACGACAGTCCTTGGTCATCGATGACCCAACCACCAAAGGCCCTAATACCCCCCAAACTTTTTACCCCCCCCCCTCCGTGCTATGTTTTATACTCTTTTGAACTTTATTTTTTTAGCTTTTGTGTTTTTTAACATAAAAATTTTAGATATTTTTACATGTCTTAACATGATATGGCATATACTTAAAACAAAACAAAATCACATTTAATATTTTCGAAATACAAAATGAGAATGATATAAATATGTTAGGCATGATTTTTACTATTAGATAAATAATGTTTGTAGTAACACTTTTTTTAATTAGAATTTCTATGGACTTGGTTGTATTTTTGAATTTTGGACTTGGACACTACCTAATTTATTGTATGTTTTAAATCAGTAATTTTCGTACAATGGAAGGATAAACACCTACATCATATAAAAAAAGTGAAGATAAAATATTCAAAGAAAGTGTGAGCACTTGATGAAATCATCGTTGCGTTAAATGCTGACAAAGACAAATATTTAAAATACTTAAACAGTACTAGTAAGGATCTCATTGGAAATGTATGCGTGCGTTGTCTTGACAGTAAGAAATTAAATTCCTTTGGACTATCCAAGAATTTCCATCAAGGAAACGGTGGATATGCGAGAGTGAGATATCCAGGGATAGTTCAGTAAACCTACGAAACCCTGGGACAAAATTGTAATATAAAATTTTTTACACCGTCTTGTAGAGAGAAAATATCTGTACAACACATCAAAAGTCCCCAAAAATCTCTTGGGAGGGACAGGGCAGAAAGCAGGGGGAAAACTGTAAAAATTCAGGGGCAGATTTATTGTGCGCTTGAACTTCACTTCTATTTTTTTTCTGCGCGGAGAAATCGAAACTAGAAAATTATGTTGTTTTAACGTTGGAATCGGTTCAATTTTCCCCTTTAGCGGGGGAGAAGGATGTGGAAAACAGTATCCTCGTGAGTTGTGCAAAATGGCAGGTCAAAATGTGGCTCCCCAAAGTTTTTTGACTCGATGATTTCAAAAACATGGTATTAGATTCGTATCTTGCTTTTCTGCAATGTTTTCACCATAGGGGAGACAATGCATCGGACCTTCGGAGTACGTGGACAGATTTGCTTGGACTACATAATAGAGACATAAGACGAAACTAAATTTAAAAAATGAAACAAATCAGGTAACTTCAGTAATCACAGCAAAAGATAATTACGGTTTTGATTGAACTAAAAAGGATAAAATCAAGGATTTGTACTAAATATCGTCTTCTTCATTGCTTTCAGCAAAAACGTCTTTAATGGAACGCGCAATCCCTTGGAAGTCTTTGCAAGCAAGTGTGCAAGGCAATCTATTTTTTCAGCAACTACAGCGTGAACTGTCAAAGTTGGAACGCGTGCAGCTGCAACGAATCACATTTGGCAGATGAGGCGGAGCAGGTCCAATGTCTGTCATGATCAGAGTGAGGCATCCGTCACGTAATCACCAACCCATGTCTTTCGGGTCAAGTTCTGATGCAGTATTACGCCATCCCATTACCTGATCGAAGACTTTATAAGAATGAAATTTCGCAGCCAATAGAGTTGGTGGAAGTCTCTCTGGGTTCACAAAAGTTTATGTCTTTGAGCTGTTTAGGTTTTTAAGAAAAAACCCCGTACGTAGCTTTACTGACACCCTTCCTTTTCTTAGCCTTGTAGAAACACAGCAAAACATTTTCACCGGCTTGCTGGACTTCTTCCTTCGTAGTGCGCGGATTAAGGAATACTTCACAGTTATTGCTTAATTCTTCATGGCTTTTCAGGAATTGTAGGACAGCCTGCTTTCCTATCCAAAACAAACGGGACGTTGTGTCGCAACCAAGAAGAGCGTGGCCAACAAGAATATAGTAACAAACCTGTCCCAGCAGTCTTTTGATAAAGAAGATGCGCTATTATTTAGTTGACAGCACTCTTGACTTGGTGTTGGTTTTGAAGTAGAGATCCCTGGCTTATGGATGCAGGTTTTGGAGGAGAAGGATCAATAAATCAGTATTGTTTTGACTACTGCGGTTACCCTTTCCTTGGCCACATCAACACCTGTCAATGTAATGAGAACGTGCACATCTCTCTCTGCATGAAAGACAATGAGGCCAGCTTGGACAAGCTTCTTATCAATAACTCAAATAATGTTCTACTTGTAGTTGGGATTCCGCAAGAAGTCCTCCTTCTTCCTTTGCAGCTTCATACTCAGTGTGAAATCGACGGTTGAATACTAGATACCTTTCGTTTGTCTAGCCTGGGTGACATCTTTGGTTGACGGACCTGAAGTGTGACCATCAAAGACGACGAAAACATTTGAATACTTCTGTGTCACGAATGAAACGTAACTGTTCTAAATCTGTTCGAAAGTGTTTCCTGTTTTTCATGGAATATCCTGGAGCAACCATCCACCCTTGATTACGTATTTTTCCGGGTCTTTGATAGGACGTTCACAGGTCCTGCCTTTGCTAATTTCCAACTAGCTTCCGCTAGCTCCGCTTTATCTGGCTATCACGGCAGGCTTGACGATTTAAAAAGGGCAGCAGGATAGCTTGAGAGTTCGAATCTGAGAGTTTGTTCCATATCCCCTCTGGCTGTAGTTGCCGCTGCTGCACAACGTTGGAACAGAAGACTTGCGTCAATTTGTATTTCTTCACCGTCAGCTTCGGAAAAGTTACCTTAATAGGCCATCATAATCGCTTTGCTTTTACGTTTTGAAGATGTAGCGATCGGTATCGGCGTCATCCATTGACTTCGGAATTTCTTTTCCTATCGCCTTTGCTGCATCCGCGTTGACATCCCTTGCTGCTGTCATACCATTCGATATATTGCAAAATTGAGTGCAGTTGTCGTACGGACAGGACTGCACAAAAAACCTACTAAAGCCTTTACGTCCTTCCTATCTCTTTCTATTCAAGCTGGTCTTACGGAAAAGTGCTGGTCAGATGGCATGTACTCAACACCGGTGAGTGACAGCATAAGGTCATTAATTTCAGCTCGCACTAGCCGTTGACACTGTCCAGATCAACCTTTTTATCTCACTCATTCCATTTCCTCTCGTGAGTCCCCCGCTTGTTTTCAGCAACCTCATCAGTACTTGCTCAATTACTAAGTTGGGAGAGAGCCCAGTCCAAAATCTATCGCTGCCCCAAATGACAAACATCCCATGCGTGATGTGGTTATACAGATTCCGGTTACTTTCTTTCAGCTCTTCCATTTGCTGAAGATATTTTCTCACTGACTTCGTATACAGGTTGTGGCCTTTGGCTGCAAAGTAAAGGAGCATCTCAGAGAGTGCTTGAAGATACTGCACCCAGTTTTCGGTCCATTCTGCCTTGATGGCCTTCTTAGGCACTCCGAACATTTCTGAACACTGAAGCCATATTTTTGCAGTCCTGTTGTTAAGCAGCGTGTCTTGGAACTCCATCATTCGCGTTTGGATTTGACGCTCTACTTCTAAGCTGGATGCGTCCTCGAGGGTTACTTGCTCATTCAGAAGAGTCATACATATTGCCGAAGCCTCTGTAAAGTCTTGATTACCCGTGCGTATGTCATCTGTGCAGTCGAAACCATACGATTTGCAAATGAGAGTGATCTGCAATGCTGAATATATAATCTCGCGCACTCTCATGGCTCTTGCAATAAACAGCCTTACCTAAAGATCGGAGGGATTATAGTCGATCATAGGCAGAAAAACAATCGGTTGAAGCGCCTTTGTGTGACCCATGGTGAATTGCTTGCATAAATCTACTCTATCCGACCCGTTTCGTGTCATGTATCCAGCTTGCATACCATAGTATGTCAATACCATCGATCTTGTCGTCAAAGGTGATCTTCGGTATGGGTTTGTACACAAGACTGATCTCCTGTTGACTTCTATTGTAGAACAATGGTACTTGTCCAGCCTGCTGGAGTACTTCATGGTTTACAGCTGCTCTTGGGATATCCTTGGTGTGACAGCCTTGGTGTGTTAGCATCTAGCACGCCCATCCCATGGAAAGTACCTTTTCCGTCGATAGTGCAAATGTCGTGGTTGAAATTGTCGCAAGTGAACTGGAAGAAAGTTCCAGAAGTCATCCCTGGAAATTCCTTACCATGAGTTACTGCAGCAGAAAGTTCGAATCGAAGCACTTCAGAGTAAGAAGTTGAAAAAACCTAGCCAATTCAGCTGGTCGATGAAAAAACTTAAACCAGATTGGTGATGTAGCTGGACTTCAAGGTATACCTGTAAATGAGCGAGCAAAGATCGGAGACGGCAAGCCTGCATTATTGCTTGACCAATTGAACATACCAGTAGGTACTTGTCTGATTCCACGATTAGCAGAGAAAGAAGGAGCCTCAGAGTTTGCTGTAAGAAATTCACAACTTTTTCCTTTTCTTCTATCCTGCTCAGAAACGGGTAGTCAGAGTCTGTACACTAGCTTAATGTCATTCTTAATTACTTTGTCCACTGTCTTCATCATGAACTTTAGGTGGTCTTCTTCACTCTCTGTGGAATTCTGTAAAAATCACGAAGGATCTCATGTGCTTTTTGTCGGAAAGTCACAACACCAATCTGTCAGCCTATGTCATTTATAACAATGTGGTCGTCGTAGGTTTCATTAAGGAGTCGTTTTATATGATGCTTTGTGGTGTACGGCGACTGATCTGGTTCAAAAAAAACCCTCATGGTTTCTGCTACATCTTTCACTTTAAACTGTTTATCTTCCAGTTCTTCGAAATAATTTAAAGCTTTAATGAATTGATTTCAATTTGTACTGTCTTATGGTCTTCAAAACATCGTTCATGGGATCAGTTGCACTACAGTATCATTTTGGAATCTCTCTTAGAGTTTTGAAGTTATAGTAGCATGTCTTATGATACACTGCATAAGCTGAATATAAATTCGAGCTTATTGAATTCAGCCTGCCACGGACAGAGTTAGCCCAATCGTCATTTTTCCTAGAATCACAGCACTGAAGAATCGATTTTTTCACCTCAATTATGGTCACTTTTTGGCACACGTCAATTTTGGATTTTTTTCGTCTCAGACAGAAGAACTAGCGTCGCATTGAAAAACATACAGTTTGACTTCATATCCTTTGCGTCTTGACTAGATCTAGTGGATCTGTTTAGAGAAACTTCAGTATCATCGGAATCGTCATTCTTTCTTTTTACGAGACAAGCTATGGACGTCAGACGGCAGTAGTTTTTTCTGCACTGGCTGTGTACTATTCACCGTCTTCAACTGTTATCCGTTCACCCCGTAGCAAACTGGCCTCGTTCATCCGAAATGATCCTTTGTTTGTGATTCTGACACTTTTACCCCCAAACGGATGCTGCGGTGGTGGAGCTTGCAACGTTCATCTTGCTTCCTCAGTGAATAGGGTGTCCTATGAGAAGTGCTAACAAAAATTTATTCGCTAGCACGAATTTAAAAAACTAGGTCACTAGTCTGACGTTGTATTCGTATCCAAGGCATTGAGTTTAGCAACAAGTGTAACTATAATGTGGCTCAGGCGTTAGTCTATTCTCACGGTAAAATAGGAATCATCTCATGGTAAAATAGGAATCATCGTCTTAATGACAAAGAATCTTAGTACCATCTACCAAAAGCATTGTCTTTTTTTCACCTCATGCCCCTGCAAAATTAGGTAAAGGAAAAACCCCTTACTGGCTTTGTCTGCGTTTTTGGAACTCTCTTCCCAGAATCCTTCCCTTTTCTTGCTTTGAACCTTCACTTTCTTCCGGAAGTTCTCATTGATAATTATAAAAACAAAACTGTCTTACCTTTATGATCAGTAAAATGTGTCCAATGCTTAAGTCAAAGCTTTCACTAGGTGGCAGCATGTGTATGCACTTAGACTTGGGGCACATTCAGGCATATGACATACAGGCATAGAGAGAGAGAGAGGCAAAAATATCTGCAAATCCATATTCGGACACAAAACCACACAAAGACAGATATACAGACAAGCAAACACCCACTCAGACACACAGGCATAGAGAGGAAGTCTCGATGTTAAAAAAAGTCTCAAAGTCAAAACAAAAACGTCACGAAAAAACAAAACGTCTCGAAGTAAAAAAAAAGACATCTCGAGGAAAAAAAACGTCTATAAAGTAAAACAAAAACATCTCGAAGAAAAAATGTCTCAAAGTAAAAAGACGTCTCAAAGTTAAAAAAAAGCGTCACGAAGAAACAAAAATGTTTTGAATTTAAAGCAAAAATATAACGAATCAATAAAAACATCTCGAAGTTGAAACAAAATATCACGAAGAAAACCGTCTCAAAAAAAATGTCTCGAAGAAAAAAGTCTTGAAGTAAAATAAAACGTCTCAAAGTTAAAACAAAAACGTCTCAAAGTTACAACAAAAACGTTACTAAGAAAAAAATTCTCAAAGAAAAAAAACATCACGAGGTAAAAAAATGCCTCAAAGTTAAAAAAACATCTCGAAGTAAAAAACGTCTCAAAGTTAAAACAAAAACGTCACAAAAAATAAAAATATCTCGAAGTTAAAACAAAAACTTCATGAAGAAAACAATGTATCAAAGTTAAGAAAAACTTTTCGAAGAAAAAATAACGTCTGGAAGTAAAAAAAAAGCATTTCGAATACAAATACACAATTCGGACACACAAACAAAAACGGAAATTGGGACAAGCAAACATCCACCCAGACACACATGCATAAAGAGTAAGAGAGAATAAAAACGCCTACAAACGCAAAAATTCAGATATGCAAACCGCCAAAAACAGACACTGGGACAAGCAAAAGCCCGCCCAGGCCTACTGGCAAAGAGAGTGAGAGAGACAAAAACACATCAGTCACTATTCAGCTCCCGACGTGTTAAAACGTAATAACTGATACTCTCTTTTACAATAACCAGTTAGAATTCTTTGACCCAGTTTCTCTCAATATGTTAAGATGTCCTGAGTGCCCATTAAGATTCACTAGAAATTAAGTGCAATGCAGTAGTTGCAAGTGCCACTACCATGCTGGACATGACAAACGTGCAGGCATTGAAATATTAGTGTGCAAAAGTGGTTGGCTATGCTTCGATTGCATTTCAAAACAAGAATCATCTGTAAGTAGTCTCAGTCCTTCCTCGCCTTCTACTTTGGTATTGTCACCGCAACTTACTCCAAGATCTAGAAGACGGATCTCAACTGATGGCTTTATAGACATTTTGAAAGACAATAGGCTTACCCCCAAATCCATACAGTCAGTTGTCAGTCGCCAGTTCAAGTCCGATGCCGCTTGTCAAACATATTGTTTAGCTCTATTAGCTTCTCCTAGAAGTAAAGCTGAAATTGAAGCCCCAAATATGCGTCAGACAACCCCCCCCCCTTCCAGTTCATACTAAAGATGCTTTTTGCCAGTCAGACCTTACAAACACTGAAGCGGAATTCAGTAAACCAAGTGCCACAACCCAGACAGACTGTGACTCCAACCCACCCTGCTACCTTCCCTTTCCCTCCCTCCCAGTGTCCAGAACAAAATTGCAGAGTCTAATAGCCTTAAAGAAATAAATAGAGACTATTATTATCGAAATATCTAACTATGGTGCTTCAGATAGTGTCCAAATTCGTGAAACTGATAAATCCCAGGAGACTTCAATATACGTAGATCTAGAAACAAATTTTGCAAGAAATAAATCTGACGAAATAATTAGTGATACAAACAAAAATCTAAAAGATATTCATGAATTCATTATTAAGGAATCAAGGAAGTGCAACGAACAAAATTCCAATACGACACGTTTTGATAAGAGTAGGTCCCTAGAAACCAAAAGACAAAGCTATGTATTTAAAGGATTATATTTTTCGGTCACTCTACTGGAGATGCAGCCGTTGACCTAATTTATAATAAAAGGGAATTAAAGACGAACATTAAACCAATGGAGAAGATGATCAGTGTTAACAGCTGTGTTTACAAATATTCCAGTAATTTTGACGCCGTTAGCGACAATTCCGAAGTAAGGAATGTTGCTTGTAAATTTCATCTGAATAATAAGTGCAATAGAGGCTTTTCTTGTATGTTTGTCCACTCGTGTATACATTTTTTTTTAATTCAGAGTCCTGTCAAAACCCGAACTGTAATCTTCCACACCTTAGACCCTGCAAAAAATTTAACAGTGGAGTGTGTTTTAGTCTTAAATGTTCATTCTTACACTTCCGTAAATCTTCCTCGCATCAGAGTCCCCGTTTTTTAGCCCCAAGTTTTCCCCAAAAATACTGAAAAAAAACATCACTTTTTTCTCTACCAACGCCGAATTCTCCACGCCAAACTATAGTTCCTCCCTTCAAAGACTTTCAACGTCAATCACTAACCTATGTTTCATCCCTCGCAAAGAAAGTCCACTCTTTAGGCTGAGCCTCCTCCCATGTACAGCCTATGTCTACAAATCAAACCCACCCTTTCAAAATTATCCCTTCCCTCTCTATGTCCCCCCTAGTCACCCCCCCCCCCCACTTTATCCCCAGGAACAAACCACTTCCCTATATACCTTCCGACCCTCATCACATAAGAATTACCCAGGTGTGAATTATTTGTAACCAAATACAAATTGTCATAGTGTTCCACTTTTCCCACCCCCCACAACTGCCCCACCCTTACAGAAAACAACAATCCAGACTCCACTACCCACAAAAACCCACCTTCAAAATAATAAATCTAAGTCGTGTGAAAAATATTGTGACGCTTCAAGATATAATTTCCCTAAAATTTATCTAAGTATTGCCGAAAGCTTGAATTTCGACAATCCTAAGGAAGTAAGCATAACTGCAGGACTATTGGATCTAGATGTTATTTTCGTCACATAGGTGCATAACCAAAATCCATCTTTACTAAATTTAAATGGCTACCATAAATTTATCAAATTAAGGTCCCATGACCATCCTCTGGGGCTAAAAGGGGATGGTGTTCTGCTGTTCGTCAGATAATATTTATGCCCAAGACCAATTCCTACACCAGATTTTAACGAGTTTGATCAAAATTATTTGGATATGTATTAGGCCGAAGGTTTTGCCCCACCCATTAAATATTATTATGGTTAGATTTTTCTATTTCGCTCCCAATCAGAACCTACAATCAAAACAGAATTTCATGGAAAAACTAAATGGCAGCACTGATCGAATTCAACTAAAATATCCTTACGCCGGAATCTTTTATTAGGGGGTAAAAATAATTTATCTTTAGACTCAACTTGCCGTAATTTTAATCTCAAGCAAATGGTAGATTTCCCAAAGACGAAGGGAGGCACCCAATTAAATGTTATTTACACTAAAATAAAACAATACTATAAAAAAATAACTCTGCTTCCTGCACTTGCTCGTAACTACCATTATTCAATTAAAATTATCCCAGATTTTGAGGCCAAACACAATTATAAGGTTAGGGAAATTTGCTCCAGACCAGTAACAGATAAAGGCTTATTGGAATTCGGAAATCGGATAACAAGCGAAACTTGGACCGAAATTATAAATACAGAAAATGTTAATGACAAAGTCTTGTGGCTCCAAGGACTCCTAACTAAACACAAGAGTGGATCATTCTCGGTAAAAAAGACCAAAAAGTGTTCCACCAACAAACCGTTCTTCAATCGCAACCTTACAAAAATAATTCTGAATAAAATCAAATGCCTTAAAGAAGGAAAAATTCTAGAGGCCAACAAATTAAGGAAAAATTTCAAGAAGCAGCTTCGTAGGACTGCATCAAATTTCTACAAAAACAAAACAAATCACTAATGCAGTACCAATCCAAAAAAATGGTATGAGGAAATAAAACTTATTTGTGGCAAAGAACCTAAACAACTAAACTTTAACCTAAATGAGCCTCCTATAAAAACCGCAAACGACTTAAACCGTCACTTTAGTTTGATTTCCCAACGTTACCTACCGCTGAATCCGGAAAGAATTTCCTCCCAAACCTCTGAAGATAATTTACCAACAATCACAAAATCTGAGATTATGAATAAAATCCAAAAGTTAAAAAGAACCAGTATATGCCCCGTAGATATTCCGATCGCACTCGTAAAAGCTTTCTCCGATAAAATCTCAGAGCTACTGGTAGACATTTTCAAAAAGATCACAAAATTAGGCAAATTCCTGGTTCTTTGGAAACAAGGTTATGTAACTCCAGTTCCAAAAAAAGGTGCCGTGGTTGATTTTGACAAAGTTAGACCAATAAAATTAACACCACTTTTTTCAAAGCTGTACGAATCATTTTTATCTGACTGGCTCAGGGTCTCAATTGCAGAACGTATTGAAATCTAAAAATCTGGAAACGTCCCAAAAGTGTCAACGTCCCACTGTCTAGTACATATTTATGACACAATATTGAAAAACCTAGAGACACCTAATACCTGGGATAATCTCATCTTCTGGGCTAATCTCAAGTTGGATATAAATATGCTAGTTTCAATTTTATTATTTTAGTATTTCTACTGAAGAAGGTCGCTGTATATGTGACCACAATATCTGAACTTTTGTACCTGTTTTTACACTGTCTAAATAAATGGATTTATCCCCATTTGAAAGTTTATTTGTTCGGAAAAGGCTTTCGGTTATGTTGTCCATAAGTTTTTAGTTGATAAACTTTCCCATGAATTCCAAATCGACCCCTCTCTGGTAAAATTATCTCATCATTTTTAAGCCAACGATCCCAAGTGGTCAAATACATGAATACTTATTCAGAACCTCTACCAGTCTATAACAGAATACCACAAGGTAGTACAACTGGACCCATCCTATTCAGCGTTATGGTAAGCAATTAGGCAGAAGACATCCCCTTACGATGGAAATTTGTGGATGATATGACTCAACTAGAGTTCGCCAAGAAAAATTTAAAAAGTAGTCCACTAAAAATCCTTGAAGATGTTGCAACAGCTGACCTTAAAAATAAAATGCATGTAAACCCATTGAAATTAACAATCCTAAAAATCAATTTGCTAAACACAACCCCCTCATTTACGTCTATTATTCCAAGTGAACTTATGGCACAAAAATAAAACTTCTAAGGGTAACTATAACTTACGATCTTAAATGGGAAGCCCATATTTCAAATATAACCATGCAAGCCAATATTTCCCTAGCTTTCCTTAAGCAATTGGCAAAATATCAATGCCTGGCTTCTCATATTTTGAAATTTTACATATCTTTTGTTCGCCCAACTCTCGAATATGCTTGCCCTCTATGGCACTTCTCATTAAGTAAAAATCAAACCAAATTGTTAGAATCCATTAAGAAAAGGACTTTAAAAATAATTGCACGGGAACGGAAGTTGCCTTGCTCCTACTTCTTACAAAACTTTAAAATCAAAACCCTGGAAAATTGACGGCATGATCTGTGCCTCCGTTTTGGTGATAATGCGAGAACCAACATCCGAACTGAAGACCTTTTCCCACCTTCCCATAATCCTGAACGGAAGCCTCTCCGAAGAGAGGCAAACAATCCCATCTCCATTCTAAAACCTGTAAAAAATAAAACAAAAAGATATTTAGATAGCTTTATACCAACCTTCACTAAAATCCTTACTACAACCGATACCTCTTAATGAACCTTTTTTTTTAACTCTTTTGACACTCTTTTTTTATGACTTATTTTATTGTATACCGTTTTAAGACAAAATTTTATCTTTAATGTAGGACCTGTTTGATATGACATTATTCTAGTCACTGTAATATTTTTCTTAATTGTTTAATTTCTATTTGTCTATATTTTGTCGCTTTATATTCCTTAATGTTTAGTTGTCCGTGAACCTAATTTTATTGAAGTGCTTGTGATGGTTGTTGTTTACTTCATTTTTTGACACAAACTTATATTCGGCGATATATCGCTTGTGAAAAGTTTTAAAATAAAGCATTATTCTATTCTATACATGGAAATACATATATTTAGAAGTACAAACAGACAAAGACATGCATTGGGATAAGCAAACACCCGACCAGACACACAGACTTAGAGAATGAGAGAGACAAAAACACATACAAATACACAATTCAGACTTACAAACAGAAAAATACAGTCACTGGGACAAGCAAACACCCTTCCAGAAACACAAGCACAGAGAGTGAGAGAGAGAAAAACGCATACAGGAACTGAAACAAGCAAACATCCGCCCAGGCACACATGCTTAGAGAGTGAGAGAGACAAAAACACATAAAAGTAAACAATTCAGACATAGAAACAGACAAAGACAGACACTGGGGACAAGCAAACATCGGCCCAGACAAACAGGCAAAGAGATTGAGAAAGACAAAACACACACAAACACATAGATTCAGTAGTAGAAAAAGACAAAGACAAGCACTGGGACAAGCAAACACCTGCCAAGACACACAGGCTTAGAGAGCAAGAGAGACAAAAACACATACAAATACACAATTCAGACGTATAAACAGAAAAAGGCAGACACTGGGACAAGCAAACACCCGCCCAGACGCACAGGCTTGGAGAGTGAGAGAGAGAAAAACACCTACAAACACATAAATTCAGAGAGCCAAACCAACAAAGACAGGCACTGGGACAAGCAAACACCCGCCCAAGCATACAGGTAAAGAGATTGAGAGAAACAAAAACACATACAAATACATAGATTCAGACATACAAACAGACAAAGACATGCACTGGGACAAGCAAATAGCATCCCAGACACACATGCTTAGAAAGTGAGAGAGACAAAAACATAAATACACAATTCAGACATAAAAACAGACAAAGACAGACACTGGGACAAGCAAACACCCGACAAGACACACTGGCACAGAAAGTAAAGAGACAAAAACGCATACAAACATATAAATTCAGACATGCAAACCGACAAAGACAGGCACTACGACAAGCAAACACCCACCCAAACACATAAGCAAAGAGAGCGAGAGAGACAAAAAGGCATACAAACACATAGATTCAGACATACAAATCGACAAAGACAGGCACTGGGACAAGCAAACACCTGCCAAGACATACAGGCTTAGAGAGCAAGAGAGACAAAAACGCATACAAATACATAGATTCAGACATGCAAACCGACAAAGACAGACACTGGGACAAGCAAACACCCGTCCAGACACAAAAGCAAAGAGAGTGAGAGAGATATCAAAACAGATTTTGGCATCAACACAGGTTTTTTACCATCACCCGGGTACACGGGAGAATGGACAAATCTGTTGTTTTGCCATCTATATCTAAGATGAAATAGATGGCAGCACCTGGACTAGTTAAAAAATATTGCCATCTATAATTATAAGTGAATAGATGGCAGCAAATGAAATATTTGAAGTGCACCTGGTAGTAGTATCTGTATCTGAAAATTCTTGTTCTTGCATCTCTGACTTCTGAATAGATATTCTAAATGATAGAGTTGCTGGCTTACCCTGAAAATATTGTGTTTGCTTTTCCCAGTGTCTGTCTTTGTCGGTTTCTATGTCTGAATTTATGTGTTTGTATGTGTTTTTGTCTCTCTCACTCTCTTTGCCTGTGTATCTGGGCAAGTTTTTGCTTTTCCCAGTGTCTGTCTTTGTCGGTTTCTATGTCCGAATCTATGTATTTGTATGTGTTTTTGTCTATCTCACTCTCTGTGCCTGAGTTTCTGTGTGGTTGTTTGCTTATTCCAGTGCCTGTCTTTGTCGGTTTACATGTCTGAATCTATGTTTGTGTGTGTTTTTGTCTCTCTCACTCTCTTTGCTTGTGTCTCTTGGCGGGGGTTTGCTTGTCCCAGTGTCTAACTTTGTCGGTTTGCATGTCTGAATTTTTGTGTTTGTATGGGTTTTTTGTCTCTCTCACTCTCCGTGCCTGTTTGTCTGGGCAGATGTTTGCTTTTCCCAGTGTTTGTCTTTGTATGTTTGTGTGTCTGAATTGTGTATTTGTATGTCTTTTTTCTCTCTCTCTCACCCTCTAAGCCTGTGTGCCTGGGCGAGTGTTTGCTTGTGCCAATACCTGTCTTTGTCTGTTTGTATGTCTGAATCTAACTATTTGTATATGGTTTTTCCCTCTCGCTCTCTTTGCCTGTGTGTCTGGGCGGATGTTTGCTTGTTCCGGTGCCTGTCTTTGTCAGTTTACATGTCTGAATTTGTATGTTTGTGTGCGTTTTGTCTCTCTCTCTCTATGCCAGTGTCTCTGGGTGGGCATTTGCTTGTCCCAGTGTATGTCTTTGTCTCTTCGTATGTCTGAATTGTGTATTTGAATGTATTTTTGTCTCTCTCACTCTCTGGCCCTGTGTGTTCAAGCGGGTGTTTGCTTGTCCCAGTGCCTGACTTTGTTGGTTGGCATGTCCGAATTTATGAGTTAATATGCGTTTTTGTCTCTCTCACTCTCTGTGCCTGTGTGTCTGGACGGATGTTTAATTGTCCCAGTGTCTGTTTTTGTCTATTTGTATGTCTGAATTGTGTATTTGCATGTGTTTTTGTCTCTAATCTCTAAGCCTGTGTGTCTGGGCGGGTGTTTGCTTGTTCCGGTGCCTATCTTTGTCTCTTTGTAGGTCAGAATCTATGTATTTGTACGTTTTTTTCTTTCTCAATATCTTTACCTGTGTGTTCGGGCGGGTGTTTGCTTGTAACAGTGTCTTCCTTTTTTGGTTGGCATGTCTGAATTTATGTGTTTGTATGCGTTTTTGTCTCTCTTATTCTCTGTGCCTTTGTATCTGAGCAGATGTTTGCTCGTTCCACTGTCTGTCTTTGTCTGTTCTTATGTCTTTGTGTAAATGTGTATTTGTATGTGTTTATGTCTCTCTCACTCTCTAAGCATGTGTGTCTGGGCTAGTGTTTGCTTTTCCCAGTGTTTGTCTTTGTCTGTTTATATGTCTGAATTGTGTATTTGTATGTGTTTTGTCTCTCTCACTCTCTAAACCTGTGTGTCTGGGCGGGTGTTTGCTTGTCCCAATGCCCGTCTTTGTCTGTTTTTTTGTCTAAACTTTGTATTTGTCTGTGTTTTTGTCTCTCTAACTCTCTTTTCCTGTGTGTCTGGGCGGGTGTTTGCTTGTCCCAATGTCAGTCTTTGGCGGTTTGCATGTCTGATTTCTTATGTTTGTATGCGTTTTTGTCTGTCTCACTCTCAGTACCTGTGTGTCTGGATGGGTGTTTGCTTGTCCCAGTGTCTGTCTTGGTCGTTTTGTATATCTGAATTGTGTATTTGTATTTGAGATGTTTTTTCTTCGTGATGTTTTTTGTTTACTTCGAGATGTTTTTGTTTTAACTTTGAGATATTTTTTTACTTCGAAACATTTTTTTTCTTCGAAACGTTTTTATTTACTTAGAGAAGTTTTTTCTTCCTGATGTTTTTGTTTTCAATTCGAGACATATTTGTCTATTCGTGACGGTTTTGTTTTAACTTCGAGGCGTTTTTTTTCAACTTTAAGACGTTTTTTACTTCGAGATGTTTTTTCAACTTTGAGACATATTTTTTAAATTCGATACATTTTTTTCTTCAAGAAGTTTTTCTTAGTGACGTTTTTGTTTTAATTTCGAGACGTTTTCGTTTCTTCCTAACTTTTTTGTTTTAACTTCAAGACGTTTTTGTTTCTTTGGGACGTTTTTGTTTTAACTTTGAGATGCTTTTTACTTCGAGACGTTTATTTCTTCGAGATGTTTTTTTCTTCGAGACGTTTTTTCTTCGAGAAGTTTAATTTTCTTCGTAACATTTTTGTTTTAACTTTGAGTAAAACATTTTGTTTTAACATTTTGTTTTAATGTTTGGATAATGTTTTAGGAATGCTGATTGGGGTTTAGAGGGTGTCACAGGACCATTAGTAGTGTGGCACGGGGGTGTGAATTGATATGGTGTATCATGCAGGGTTGGGTTGCAAAAACATGAATCAATGGATTGAATGCAAGATATTTTACAAGAAATGTCTGAAAATGTCTTGAGAATGATGAGTAGGTGTCAGACGGTGCCACGGACCAGTCGTAGTGATGCAGAGGTTGGGAAAAGTGGGAAAATAATAGCAGTAAAAATAAAAAAATATATCCATTGGAGTATTCAAGCGTTAAAAAACTCTGAAATGATGATGAAAGGTGTTGCAGGGTTTCCCCATGAAGCCAATTTTTATAAGACCATTGTAAATAAAGAGAAGGCTTGTTCAATAAATGTTTTATATTCTAAGTGGTGTGAATTACCTTGACCTATCACATTCTAACAATGAAATGCTAAGTCCCGCTGTTCAAACAAAAGCAGTGTTCAATTTTATATTTATACTCTTATTTTCTGTGGGGAAAGGGTTGAAAATGCTCTAGAGATGATGACGGATGTCACGAGGGTGTCATGGGGCCAGGCAAATAATACCATGGTGGTTTGAAGTGTTTTTTTTTGGTGGGGGCATCATGAAAGGGTGGGTTTGCGAGAACATGAATCAATGGATTGAATTATGATTTTTAACAAAAAAATGTCTTCGGAACAATTAGAGCTGTAACTGGAGGCAAATATTGACATGGAGACATGAATTGCTTGGACTAATATGTTATATAGCTTTAAGGTGGAGTTAAGATGGGTAAGGTGGAGGCATTAAATGAATGTTTTGGCGGTGTGGGGACTGAAATCTAACATGTAGTCAAAGAAATGAGGGATTTTCATTTAGACCTCTGAGAAATAACTCTCAGTAAGGTTTAAATTTACCTCTAATAACAACCTCCCCTCTATAATTGCCTGCTTGTGATTGAGCCAGCCACATATCACCACGGTGGGGGAAATATTCATAGTCTTGGCTCACAGAAACATGGTATTTTCATTAAAATATAGGGCTTAAATTTAGCTCTAATAACCACCCTCCACTCCCCTCCTTCTATAAGTACTTGCTAGGAGGTTGGGCCAGCCGCATATTGCCACAGTAGGGTGAATATTCATAGTTTTGGCTGAAAGAAACGTGGCGTTTTCATTAATAGCTCTCAGAAATACCTCAATACGGCTAACTTTTAGCTCTAATAACAACCAATCGCCCCTCCCTATCTGGAATTACTTGCTAGTACCCCCGCCTTTCTTTAATTCACGCATGTTTTTGCATATATTCTATCCTTTATAAGCTTTTTCACCTTCTGTTATTTTTCTTTTGTCCTCTGTTTTTTGCTTTTGTCTCTGTTTTAATTAATAAAATTTTTTTTCTACCAAAGTCTAAAACCAATGCTACGGAATATCTGCTATGCAACTTAACCTGTCTAGATCATAGGCAGTGCGCTAGCGCTGCCTAAGTAAAGAACGATGTGGGTACAATGTATTATTTTTTGGTTCTCCATATCCGGGCACTTCGTATCGAAGGAGTTGTCGCAGAAACTTCGAAAAGGGCTCATTCGATTGGAAATTGGAGTGGCTAGTGCCCTTTTTAATAGTCGAAAGTGATTGAAGGGCAACTAGCCCCCCCCCCCAAGCCCATCATTTCCCTAAACACATCCAATCAAAATTTTGAGATAGCCATTTTGCTCAGGATAGTTGATTTCCAGATAGACAGTATGTTTTTGAGGAGGACACTCTCCCATAACCCTCAGGGCAAGGGTTTTAAGTTATGCCCTGGGGGTATAAAAGGTTTTTATAGAGGGCGCTTTCGTATAAACTTCAAAAGAGGCTAATTCGATTGAAAATTCAAAGAGCTAGTACCCTTTTTAATAGTCAAAAGTGATCGGAGGGCAACTAGCCCCCCCCCACGTCCATCATTCCCCCAAATACTTCCAATCAAAATTTTGAGATTGCCATTTTGTTCAGCGTTGTTGATTTCCAGATAGAAAATATATTTTTGAGGAGGAAACTCCCCCACAGCCCTCAGGGCAAGGGTTTTAAGTTATGCCCCGGGGGCATATAAGGTTTTTATAGAGGGCGCTTTCGTATAAACTTCAAAAGAGGCTAATTCGATTGAAAATTCAAAGGACTAGTACCCTTTTTAATAGTTGAAAGTGATTGGAGGGCAACTACCCCCCCCACGCCCATCATTCCCCAAATACATCCAATCAAAATTTTGAGATAGCCATTTTGTTCATCGTAGTTGATTTCCAGATAGAAAATATATTTTTGAGGAGGAAACTCCCCCACAGCCCTCAGGGCAAGGGTTTTAAGTTATGCCCCGGGGGCATATAAGGTTTTTATAGAAGGCGTTATCGTAAAAACTCCAAAACAGGTTCATTCGATTTGAAATTCAAAGGGCTAGTACCCTTTTTAATAGTCGAAAGTGATTTGAGGGCAACTAACCCCCCTCTCACGCCTACGTTTTCCCTAAACACATCCAATCAAAATTTTTAGATAGCCGTTTTATTCAATGTAGTTGTAAGTTATTCCCTGGGGGAATATAAAGTGTTTATTGAAAGCCTTGTCGTAAAAACTTCAAATGGAAATTGAAAGGGCTAGTGCCTGTTTTTATAGTTGAAAGTGATTGGGTAGCGACTAACGCCACTCTCACGCCCACCGTTTTCCCAAACACATCCAATCAAAATTTTGAGATATTCATTTTGTTCAAGGTAGTTGAAAGTTCTGGAAATTAGGTCTTTTAGGATGACAACACCCTCAGAGCCCTCAGTGCAAGGGTTGTAAGTTATGCCCTGGGGCATGTAAAGTTTTTATTGAAAGCGCTGTCGTAGGAACTTCAAAAGAGCTCATTCAATTGGAAATGAGAGGGCTACTGCCTTTTTTAACAGTTGAAAGTGATTGCATAGCGACTGACACCCCTCTCACGCCCACCATTTTCCAAAACACATCCAATCAAAATTTTGAAACATCCATTTTGTTCAACGTAGTTGAACGTTCTGGAAATTAGGTCTCTTAGGATGATAACCCCCTCAGAGCCCTCAGTGCAAGGGTTTTAAGTTAAGCCCTGGGTGCATATACGGTTTATATAGAAAGTTGTTGCATAAATCATAGGCAGCGCGATCGCGCTGCCTAAGTAAAGAACGGGGACACTCGAGAACGAGACAAGAAACAGGTACTAAGTAAAGAGGAGGACACGAAACTCCTCCACAGTCCTCAGGGCAAAGGCTTTAAGTTATGCCCTTGGGGCATAAAAGAACGATGTTGGCAGAATGTATTATTTTTTAAGTTTTTCCTTTAGAGCAGGGCACTTCGTATCGAAAAAATTGTCGTAGAAACTTCGAAAAGCTCTCATTCAATTGGAAATTGGAGTGGCTTGTGCCCTTTTTAATAGCCGAAAGTGATTGGAAGTTGACTAACACCTCTTCCACGCACACCATTTCCCAAAACACATCCGATCAAAATTTTGAGATAGCCATTTTGTTCAGTGTAGTTCATTTCCAGATAGAAATTATGTTTTTGAGGACAGTCCCCCTTAGGTCAAGTCCTTAGAGCAAGGGTTGTAAGTTATGCCCTGGGGGCATATAAGGTTTCTTATAGAAGGCTTTGTCGTAGTAATTTAAAAAAAAGGCTCATTTGAAATGAAATTCAAAGGGCTACTGCCCTTTTAGATAGTCAAAAGTGATTAGAGGGCAACTAACCCGCCTCTCACGCCCACCTTTTCCCCAAACACATCTAATCAAAACTTTGAGATAGCCATTTTATTCAACGTAGTTTTAAGTTCTGGAAATTAGGTCTTTGAGGATGACCACCTCCCCCCCAAAGCCCTCAGGGCAAGGGTTGTAAATTATGCCCAGGGGGGCATATAAGGTTTTTATATAACGCATTGTTGTAGAAACTTCAAAAAGGGCTCATTCGATTGGAAATTGAAATGGCTAGTGTCCTTTTTAATACTTGAAAGTGATTGGAAAGCAACTAACACCCCTTCCACGCCCACCATTTCCCCAAACACATCCAATAAAGATTTTGAGATAGCCATTTCGTTCCACACAGCTCAAAGTTCAGGAAACTATACCTTTGAGCAGGACACCCTCCCCCCCCCCCAAAGTCTTCAGGGCAAGGATTATAATTTATGCCCTGGAGTTATATAAGGTTTTTATCGAAATCTTTGTCGTAGAAACTGGAAAAAGGGCTGATTTGATTGGAAATTCAAAGGGATAGTGCACTTTTTAATAGTCGTAAGTGATTTGAAGGCAACTAAACCCCCTCTCACGCCCATCTTTTCTCCAAACATACCCAATCAATATTTCAGATAGCCATTTTGTTCAGCGTAGTTCATTTTCAGATAGAAAATATGTTTTTGAGGAGGAAACTCCCCACAACCCTCAGGGCATGGGTTTTAAGTTATGCCCTGGGGGGCATATAAGGCTTTTACAGAAGGCGTTGTCGTAGAAACTTCAAACAAGCTCATTCGATTGGAAATTCAAAGGGCTAGTGCACTTTTTAATAGTCGTAAGTGATTTGAAGGCAACTAAACCCCCTCTCACGCCCATCTTTTCTCCAAACATATCCAATCAATATTTTAGGCAACCTTTTTAATAGTCGAAAGTGATTGGAAGGCAGCTACCACCCCCCCCCCCCACGCCCATCATTCTCCCAAACACATCCAATCAGAATTTTGAGATGGCCATTTTGTTCAGCGTAGATGATTTCCAGATAGAAAATATGTTTTTAAGAAGGACACTCCCCCATAACCCTTAGGGCAACGGTTTTAAATTATGCCCTGGGGGTATATAAGGCTTTTATAGAAGGCTTTGCGTAGGAACTTCAAAAAAGGATCATTCGATTGGAAATTCAAAGGGCTAGTGCCCTTTTTAATAGTAGAAAGTGTTTAGCCCTCAGGGCAAGGGTTGTAACCCTGGGGCCATATAAAATTTTTATTGAAAGCCTTGTCGTACAAACTTCAAAATGGCTCATTCAATTGGAAATTGAAAGGGCTACTGCCTTTTTTAATAGTTTAAAGTGAGTGGAGAGCGACTAACGCCCCTCTCATGCTCACCATTTTCCCAAACACGTCGAGTTAAAATTTTGAGATATCCGTTTTGTTCAAGGTAGTTGAAAGTTCTAGAAATGTATTCTTTCAGGATGATAACCCCCTCAGAGCCCTCGGTTCAAGGGTTGTAAGTTATGCCCTGGGGGCATGTAAAGTTTTTATTGAAAGTGTTGTCATAGAAACTTCAAACGGGCTCATTCAATTGGAAATAAAAAGGACTAGTGTCTTTTTAATAGTTGAAAGTGATTGGACAGCGACTAAAGCCCCTCTCACGCAAACCATTTTCCCAAACACATCCAATCAAAATTTTTAGATATCCATTTTATTCAACGTAGTTGAAAGTTCTGGAAATTAGGTCTTTTAGGATGATAATCCCCTCAGATCCCTCAGTGCAAGGGTTGTAAGTTATGCCCTTGGGGCATATAAGGTTTATATAGAAAGTTGTTGTATATAATTTATAGAATAGATTTTAGTCTTCCTCAAATCCAATTTTATTTACAAGATATTCTACCTATTCGTGAGGTAGAAACTTTGCGAGTCGCTGGCTGGACAATGGTCTTCTTCATTATTCATCAAGAGAAGTAGAAATCTGGTAAAAACCGAAATGGCTGTGGCATTTCAGAATCCCTGCAGAATAGTTGAAATATCTAAGAGCTATGTTTTTCTAACAGAATTAATAATCAAAATTAGAATTATTTTTATTCCTCGAAAATTACTGTATACAAAACTTCGAATACCGTATTACCGCATTCATCATTTATTTTGAATATTAGTGCGTCGAAAAAAACTCCTTCAGGCAAACTTCAGAAGTATATTAGGACTAGTATATTAGCGGTCTGTGGCTATAGTTCTTGTGAATGAAAATCAACTTGTCCACTCTGTGTGGACTGAGGCCACTTCTTTTCTAAGTCACTATCATAGTCACTATCAGGCCAACCACCGAAAATAGTTTTTCTGCGGTCACACTAGTCACAGGAATAGACAATAACTTGCTGGCAAGTGCGGCGACGTTGGAAATTTCATCGCGATTGTGTCTTTGGAACAGAAGAACGTTGCCCTCACCGTCGTCTTCGGTTTCTTCCTATGTCTTTAAAAGGATGAAGTATAGTGCCATTTTGTTCAGCGTAGTTGATTTCCAGATAGAAAATATGTTTTTGAGGAGGATACGCCCCCACAACCCGCAGGGCAAGGGTTATAAGTTATGCCCTTGGGGCATATAAGGTTATTATTGAAATCTTTGTCGTAGAAACTTGAAAAAGGGCTCATTCGATTTGAAATTCAAAGGGGTAGTACCCTTTTTAATAGTCGAAAGTGATTAGTGATATTTTTTGTTGTTGTTGTTGTTGTCTAGACCAAGGCACTTCGTATTGAAGGAGTTGTCTTTGGGAACTTCGAAAAGGGCTCATTCGATTGAAAATAGAAAGGGCTGATGCCCTTTTTAATAGTCGAAAGTGACTGGAGGACAACTAATCCTCCTTCCACTCCCACCCTCCCATGCCCACCTTCAAATTTGCCCATTATTTTTAAAAACTAAATGTTGCCTTAAGATTAAATCAAAATGCACTGTGATAATGCTAATTCCCAATAAGGCATCTCAACAGTATCCCAAGAACGACTGAGGTTAATATCATCAAAATTTTAGGACTACTTCTGCTCTTAACCAAATCAAAATAGCATAAGTGCATCCAAGCTATCAAAGAAAGTAAACAGATTTTTTGCAAATGGTATCAAGTTTTCCTTCAGGTCAACTAGAGGAGGTATGAATCTAAATTAAACAGTACTATTTGTGTCCAGGTTTATAAAAGGGTGTATGTTGCTAAAAATTGCTGAAATTTTTCTCTAGCATACAAATAGCAGGCCAAACTATAAAGTCTTAAAAAACAAAAAGATTTAATGTATTATTTTCTTTTTCCCTGAAAAGACTATGTCAATATAAAACGAACAGAAATTAATTAAAAAAAGCGCTTTCCACAAAATAAGTTTTTCAAAGAAAACTATTGAACTCCATTAAACAAAAAATGAGCAAAAATAAAATAAAATAATTTACCAAGCGTGAAACTACCACAAAACAGCATCGATAAATAAATGAAACCTAAAATGATCAGAAATTACAATAAATAACCGAGTCAAACTCAAATTTTGAGTTGAAACTCGCATTTTGAAGCATTTACAGAAAGCCCAACCATACTCAAAGCATTAGTCAGAATATTTAGGTTCTTTGTGAGGCCTGACCTAGTATGACTAACTAGTAGAACATCATCAGCATAGGCAATGTGACTAACAGCAGTATTTTCTAAAACACAGTAGGAGACAGCATTCGCAAACAGTCCACAAGCACAGTTTTGAATATATATGGAGACAGCACACCACCTTGCCTGACTCCCTTCTTTACTGAGATAGGCTCGGATATATCAGACATCCATTTTAACCAAACCAACGAATTGGAATACCAATAATGAAGAACTTTTACTACGGAAGAATTAACTCCTGCTTTAACTAAGCAGTGAAGCGCTTGCGAATGTACAACGTTGTCAAAAGCGCCCGAGATATCAACCGAGCAAAAATAAACTGGGCTTTTTTGCATTTTTGCCGAGACTAGCAACTGACCAAGTATGTGATGGGCTTGAGAACAACCAAAACCGACTCTGAACCCAACTTGATAATCAGAAAAATCACATTTAGTCAAAACTTCAGGCAATATGACATACTCGAACAGCTTTCTCATGAAACAGGAAACTGTAATTGGATGATAACTGGAACACTGATCTGCGTCCTTTCCCTTTTTCAAAACTGATGTTACGATTCCCGAAAGAAAAGTATCTGGAACTAACGACTGGGCTAAACACATCTGAAATAGTAGCTGAATGTGTGTTAACAATAATGGACACTTAATGGTGAAGTGATTGTAACACAGACCATCCATATCAGGAGCACTTGATTTCTTAACATTCTTAAAAGCCTGATAGATATCACCACTAGATATTGACAATATATGGACTTGCCAAAGAACTCGAGGAACAGTATTATGCAATAAGGAGGAAAATATGGACTGGAAAGAATAATTAAATTTAGAAAAACACGAGTAAAATGAGCAACAAAATCACTGATTTTGATAATCGAAACGGTAGCGGGTACACACTTGCTGCTATTAATTACATTGAACCAACACTTCCGATCCGAGGGGCCATCCACACCATTCAGGCGGGCTTGACGCAAAGAATATCTAAACTGACGTTTCGAATTTTGCTTAATTTTAAATACTTCACCAGACTTGGGCTGATCACAAACAATCCAAAGGCGAAGCCACAACTTCGCGCGTTGTTTAGCTTTTTTCACTTCTGGTTACACATTCCAAAACGGTTCTCTGGTGCCGAATCTAACACGTTCAACAGGAGCTGAAACTGAAGCAGCTGACTTCAAACAATGCACGATCTGGTAATAGTAACAATTTAAATCAATCTTAGCTGTCGGCAACCTTACAGAGGTTTGTAAAAGGTGAAAAGGCACTTCAGGCTTGATAATAACGAGCAAAGAACATACAAATAAACTTCAGAATTTACTCGTTTCCAATTTGGCTTATTAAACCATTTATTATGGTAAGAAAAAGGGTTATGAGCCCGTAGAGCAGGTGACTCAATTTCAAAAGTTAAAGGCAAATGATCATCCTCAATTTTATCATCCAAAACAATGACAGGAGGAACCACGAGAGATCCCCTTGAAACTATAATATGATCAAGGTTTGATCTAGAACCATCACGGTTATGAATGTAGGTAAACTGTTTATCTTTATTGACTAACTGATAGCCACTAGGCAAAGCATCACAAAATGCACATTCATTTGTATTTTTCAGTAAAGTGCAAATTTTTCTGGTCTTGGGAAGCCATGGGGGTTTTGTGCCCAACTTATGTTAATTTCTGGTCGTTTTGAGTTTGACTCGGTCATTTATTGTAATTTCTGTTCGTTTTGGGTTTCATTTATTTATCGATGCTGGTTTGTGGTAGTTTCACGCTTAGTAGATTATTTGATTTTATTTTTGCTCATTTTTTGTTTAATGGAGTTCTTCACTTTCTTTGAAAAACTTATTTTGTGGAAAAAGTTTTTTTTTAATTAATCATATTAGAAAGTTAAAATAGATGTTATAGACAAGTGTATCTAATGGACCAAAAACCAATATGATTGGGATGCCTTGCAGCCTCATGTGTAAAAGAGTTGGAAACAATTTACTAATTCTAGTATGCGTGAAGAGAGGGTGTTCCTTGAGAAGGGTTGGGTATTTCTTAGAATGCATTAGCCAAATCAAAATATTAGAAAGGGTTTCATAGTCCACCCGATAAGGCTTAATTTCATAGGATGGAAATGGTCCTTTCGAGTCATAACGGGGACAAAACACATTAGAATATAAAGGCTCCCTGTGAAAAAATTAATTGAAAGGAAAGACAAATTTAAAAAAGTATTATGTAACAGCCCACGTGTGTATCTTCCACATTTAAAAGTGAGGATTCCCCTGGGGCCTGAAGAAACCAGTCCCATGTGAATGTGTCATCCTTAACACGGTAAACATTCCTCATTACATAACAACCAAAGAAATCTTGAAAAACGTCTTGGAAAAAAAAGAAAAAACTAATTGAAAGAAAAAAATATCTGAAGAAAAATGATCCCTTAAAGTATTATGTAACACCGATATGTGCAACGTCACTATGTAACACCCACGGTTGCGCTACCATTACGTGACAACCCACGTGCACACTGCCAATACGTAACACACATGTGTGCGCTGTCATACGTAGCATCCCACCTGTGCTCTTCCTCAGTTACAAGCAGGACTCCCCGCTTAACTAGCGGTGTCTAACACGGCCTAATACGTAAAATTTGAATAACTATAATTTCTTGTGACGTGATTAACACCTGTATCTCTTTGTTCCCTATGATGTGACAGGCAAAGGTAAACAGTCCATCCTAAACTACAATTACGTAGGTAAACATTCCCTACGACGTAATAAAACATCTGCTCTCATGCCTGTCGTATTACGGGATAGAGCTGTCTTTATAAAACGGGTGTGCTAGGATTGCTGGGTTTGTGTCGTCAAAATCCATGTCTGCTCCTGGAATCCTTCCTATATGTGCACCCGGAAGAAGAAGGGTGATACTACTGGCATGATAGTAAAATATTGTACTGGTATGCTAATAAATTGGGAGGGAGTAGTCAATTCGGACTTGTCTCAGTTAAAGATAGGAACGGGGCCAAGATTAGTTATAAGGAAAGAGTTAAGGAGAGATGGGCAGAACATTTTGAAAATGTGCTAAACCGAGATACAGTTCCAGGAAAAGATATAGAGGAAAAGGAAAAAGTTTGTGATACCTTTGATGTGAAGAAATATTTTTTTTGTAAAGAAGTATTAGACAGTACTAAGAAGATTAAAAAATAATACGGCACCAGGTGCTGATAGCGTGGTAAATGAGTTTCTTAAATATGGTGGCTTTGAGGTTAGAAACAAGTTACTGAAAATTAAGAGTGTGATTTTGAAAAAGAAAAAGTACATAACGATTTTAGGAAAACCTTAATCAAACCACTGTATAAGAAAGGTGATAAGAGGTAGTTTGGTAATTATCGGGGTATTAGTCTGGTCTCTGTAGGTAGAAAATCACTTAGTAATATTATAATTTTAGATTGAGAGATGCCGTAGACAAAGTTTTAAAAGAAGAACAGTGCAGTTTTAGTATAGGTAGAGGATGTGGCGACCAAATTTTTACTCTTAGGTTAATAATTGAGATGTCCCTGAGTTATCAAACACCTTTGGTCCTCAGTTTTATAGATTATGAGCAAGTGCTCGATTCTGTTAATAGATGAGGTTTAACAAAGGTCTTTGGTTTTTCACCATGATTTAAATCATTGTTTTCAATATATTTCACAATTGCACTTAATCCATCTTGCAGTCTATGAGTGTGCATTTTATTCACTTTGCTGAAAAACATTACTGCTCCTCCAACCTGAATTTGCTCAATAATATCACGTATCTTACAAATATCTCATCCTTTTCGAGGGTTAGCCAACGACCCCTTGCATTTTCTACTGCAATGTTGGAGACTCTTGGTTTCATGTTACTACCATAGACATCAAGTCCATTATCAACTTCCAATAGTGTAAAAACGCTCATATCAAATAGTAAAATATGTTTATATGAAAAATCTTGAAGTAAATCTGAATTCACTATATTATTGCTCTGAACTTTTCTTTGCTACTACTCGAAAAATAATACAACTGATAATCCCAAGCCATATTCACTCCAAGACTACGTAACAATGGCCAATAAATACAGCTGCATAAGAAACAAATGGCCAAAGACACTTTCGTTGAGATTAAAACTGGTTTGAGGGGTTATCAGCTCTAATAGTACACCCCTACCTAGACCCTAGTATCTTTAACGAGTTTTTTAGGGGTTCTTATAAAAAAACGAGTTAGCAACATTAAAAAATGACCAAAGAACGTCTATTGACCTTACAAACAATTTTGAAAGTTAAAAATTCCAGTAGCTCACCCCCTATGCGTTGCTTGTATCTATAACGAGTTTTAAAAGGTTTTTGGGGGAAAAACAAGTTAGCAACATAAAAACAAAATGGCTGAAAATGTCCGTTGACTTTCCAAACATGTGTGGAGGTTAGAAACTCCACTAGTGCACAGCCTGTGGTGCTATTCGTATTTGTTTCGAATTTTTAAGGGGTTACCACGATCAATTTTTTTTTTACAGGTGGGGATTTCTAACAATGGGCCAATATCTTGAAGAACTTCTTGAAGAACTTTTTCAAGAAAAAATCTTGGGAAAACATTTAAAAACACAATTAAATCGTCTTGAAATATTAATGTTAAAACCGGGTTTGAGAAGCTAGCAGCTCCAAATGACTCTATCACATGATATACAGTTTTGCTAGTATTTGCTGAGGGGCTAGTAAGTCCATTTTCTCTAATAAACCGGGATAGTGATGTGCTTGTATTCGTTGCCCCATACTACCGCCGCGTCACTCAATCCTTTTTATAGTTCGTTGCCATTAACTGTTTGGTACTTTTTATACTCTTTTTAAACGCAATAATAGCTTCAGGAGGAAATCACATTTTGATTCCTTAAAGGGGCTCAAAGCACCCCATAGTAATCAAAAGTTTAAAAATGTTGTTAAAAAACAAACAATCGAGTGATATTAAATTAGAATTTGGGTAAAATTCTAGACAAGCCTTTATTTGCTACTTTGGAAAGGGGTTAGGCTAGGAAAATGAAAATTTAGTTTTAAAATGTGTTTTGAAAACAAACAATCTAGTGATATTAAATTAGAATTTCAGTAAAATTCTTGACACGCTTTCATTTACTATCTTGGAAAGTGGCTAGGTTAGAAAATGAAAATTTCAGAGATGGGTATATAAAGTAAACTAAGTCCCAGGGATGTATTACGAAGTACCTACCTTCGCTCCTTACCCCCTCTATAGGAAACTGACTATTCACAACCCTTAAAAATATTTCAAAATCACAATGACAAAATCACAATGAGCGGGACAATAGCAATGTGGTAAAACAGGACATAGAAACGAGCTCCTTGTGTGCCTTTGAGTGAAACCTATTGGTCAGTGTAAAAACATAATGGGAACTAATTTATCATATTCTATTAAGTGACAACCAGGTATCTTAAAATTTTCATTTTATACAATTTCTGATCACTTAAAGGGTATGGTTGATGTAACTGCATTAAATATGTGTGAAATATAGACCATTGAGAAAAAAATCGAGAATTAGGATAAATACAGAATATTTAAATATGTCTTCCTGAGACCTGAATATAGAAATACTTCTATGATTCTATTCTTTTTTTGTAATAATAATAATAATAAAAAAAATCATATTTAACGCTAATGAGCCTTAAAGAAAATCTGGCCCCCTGCAGGAAGTCGAAAGTGGTGGACATTCAGTCCATATCTAGTCAAAACAATAGACCAAAAAAAAATTTGCATTAAAAAAAATTCGTCAAATAAAACCTCAGTCTTCGTGAAACCCTTCAAAGTAGCAGTTGTCCCTTTTCAAAGAGAGCCACCATCTTCACTTTATACGACAAGTGGGGATTTCTAACAATGGGCCAATGTCTTGAAGAACTTCTTGAAGAACTTCTTCAAGACAAAAATCTTGGGAAAACATTATGAAAAAGGCAATTAAAGTGTCTTGAAAAAATATTGTTAAAACCAGGTTTGAGAAGCTAGCAGCTCCAAGTGACTCTATTACATGGTATAGAGCTTTGCTATTATTTGTTGAGGGGCTAGTAAGTCCATTTGCTCTTTTAAACCGGGATAGCGCTGTGCTTGTATTCGTTGCCCCATACTACCACCGCGTCACTCAATCTTTTTATAGTCCTTTGCCATGAACTGTTTGATACTTTTTAAACGCAATAATAGCTTCAGGAAGAAATCACATTTTTATTCCTTAAAGGGGTTTGAAACAACCCATAGTAATCAAAAGTTTAAAAATGTGGTTTAAAAACAAACAATCTAGTGATATTAAATTAGAATTTGGGTAAAATTCTAGATAAGCTTTTATTTGCTACTTAAGATAAGGGTTAGGTTAGGAAAACAAAAATTTAGTTTTAAAATGTGTTTTAAAAACAAACAATCTAGTGATATTGAATTAGAATTTAGGTAAAATTCTAGACAAGCTTTCATTTGCTATCTTGGAAAGCGGTTAGGTTAGGAAAATGAAAATTTCAGAGATGGGTCTATAAAGTAAACTAAGTCCCGAGGATGTATTATGAATTGCCTACCTCCGCTCCTTCTCTCTCTATAGAGAACTGACTATCGACGACCCTTAAAAATATTTCTGTTATAAAAATAAAACAATACAAAATAGGTTTTATACTTAAATGAAGCTTCACAACTTCGCCCAATCCCAATTAATGAAGTTTCAAATATCTTAAAATAAATTTCCTACATTTGCAAAAAAAATCCAATGACATGGGTTAACATTCTACTCAAATAACAAGAATTACATTTTCAAAACTAAAACTAACCGTATTACGAAGTACTTACCTTCGCTCCTTCTCCCTCTATAGGAAACTGACTATTCACAACCCTTAAAAATATTTCAAAATCACAATGACAAAATCACAATGAGCGGGACAATAGCAATGTGGTAAAACAGGACATAGAAACGAGCTCCTTGTGTGCCTTTGAGTGAAACCTATTGGTCAGTGTTAAAAGATAATGGGAACTAATTTATCATATTCTATTAAGTGACAACCAGGTATCTTAAAATTTTTATTTTATACAATTTCTGATCACTTAAAGGGTATGGTTGATGTAACTGCATTAAATATGTGTGAAATGTAGACCATTGAGAAAGAAAAATCGATAATTAGGATAAATACAGAATATTTAAATATGTCCTCCTGAGACCTGAACATAGAAATACTTCTATGATTCTATTCTTTTTTTGTAATAATAATAATAAAAAAAAATCATATTTAACGCTAATGAGCTTTAAAGAAAATCTGGCCCCCTGCAGGAAGTCGAAAGTGGTGGACATTCAGTCCCTATCTAGTCAAAACAATAGACCGAAAAAAAATTTGCATTAAAAAAAATCCGTCAAATAAAACCTCAGTCTTCGTGATACCCTTCAAAGTAGCAGTTGTCCCTTGTCAAAGAGAGCCACCATCTTCACTTTATACGACAAGTGGGGATTTCTAACAATGGGCCAATGTCTTGAAGAACTTCTTGAAGAACTTCTTCAAGACAAAAATCTTGGGAAAACATTATGAAAAACGCAATTAAAGTGTCTTGAAAAAATATTGTTAAAACCGGGTTTGAGAAGCTAGCAGCTCCAAGTGACTCTATTACATGGTATAGAGCTTTGCTATTATTTGTTGAGGGGCTAGTAAGTCCATTTGCTCTTTTAAACCGGGATAGCGCTGTGCTTGTATTCGTTGCCCCATACTACCACCGCGTCACTCAATCTTTTTATAGTCCTTTGCCATGAACTGTTTGATACTTTTTAAACGCAATAATAGCTTCAGGAAGAAATCACATTTTTATTCCTTAAAGGGGCTCAAAACACCCCATAGTAATCAAAAGTTTAAAAATGTGGTTTAAAAACAAACAATCTAGTGATATTAAATTAGAATTTGGGTAAAATTCTAGATAAGCTTTTATTTGCTACTTTGAATAGGGGTTAGGTTAGGAAAACAAAAATTTAGTTTTAAAATGTGTTTTAAAAACAAACAATCTAGTTTTATTGAATTAGAATTTAGGTAGAATTCTAGACAAGCTTTCATTTGCTATCTTGGAAAGTGGTTAAGTTAGGAAAATGAAAATTTCAGAGATGGGTCTATAAAGTAAACTAAGTCCCGAGGATGTATTATGAATTACCTACCTCCGCTCCTTCTCTCTCTATAGGGAACTGACTATCGACGACCCTTAAAAATATTTCTGTTATAAAAATAAAACAATACAAAATAGGTTTTATACTTAAATGAAGCTTCACAACTTCGCCCAATCCCAATTAATGAAGTTTCAAATATCTTAAAATAAATTTCCTACATTTGCAAAAAAAATCCATTGACATGGGTTAACATTCTACTCAAATAACAAGAATTACATTTTCAAAACTAAAACTGAAGGAAAACAAACTGATAGCAGAAAATTAAGGTATAATGTTTATTTTCAAAATTCCAATAAATACAGACCTGTCAAGTAGGCAAACTTATGAATAAGTTTGCCTACTGTGTTAAGAGGTTTGAAGTCGAAGCTACTGTGTTAAGAGGTTTAACACAGTAGCTTCGTAATACCTTCCCAGATTATGTTTTTTCCCTGGATTCATTAGCCAACTGAAAATTTTATTTTCCTAATTTAACCACTTTTCCAAGAAAGAGAAAAGCAGCTCGTCTAGAATTTTATCCAGAATATGACTCCTGCAAGTTATAAGAATGAACCTTTGTAACTATAGGCCTAGCCTACAAATTAGCCCTAGCTCACCTTTCTCCCTTAAATGAAGGGCTGTTTCCCATCTCTCGCATATTTCAGCATACATCAATTCATACCCTGCAGATTTTGTAATTTTTAAGGTGTTTTGATTTTCATGAATCCATTCATAAGCTTTTCTTATGCAAGGGCCATAAATTTTGAATCCAGTGTCTAAAGTATTAAAAAAAAATTAACAGAATAAATTCCTATTTATTTAGGTAGAATCAACTTTCTTACAAAATATCAATTCAGATTTGGGGCAGGTCTTTTGACCAAACAAGCCTTTGACCAGCTCTTTATTAGCAATGAATGATTGTTTAGAAAGTAATTTTCATGTTTACACTTTTTTCTATAGCGTAAAAAAGCATTTGGCATTTTAAACCATAAAGTTATTTGTTACAGAAAGGGAAAGTTTTTGCAGGAATAGCAAAGAGAAAGTACAAGAGCACAAGAGAAAGTAAAGCAAAAGAGAAAAAAAAAACTAGAAATAATAAATCATATCTGCACGAATATTGGACTACGGTAGATACTAAGAGAAATCTATTTAATATAAATAGCCTCAAACATGCTGGTGCCCTTTAAAGTTCAGTATTAGGTCCTGTTTAATTTTCATTGTGTTTCATATATTAAAGATTTTCGGTGAATATTGCAGGAATATATTGCCTGGTGATTCTGTTACTTGATCTAATAGTTGACTTGTTTCCAATATTTTTTACAGTTTTCCAAAACTGATTCCTTGATTTTCGTTCGTTCTAAACATGCTACCCAAAAAACTTCTTAAGCTTCAGGCTGGTGATTATAAAATCCAATGGGTCCAATCATGTCGTTATTTAGGAGTTTTTTTTCAATTCCCTGTCATTTTATAATTAAATTAATCCTTATGGTTTAAACATACCTAAAAATAATAGATTTACGATTTGTCCGAAAAATATATTTATGTTTTCTATTTTAAATGCAGTTTAGCATTCTTTATTAATTTCTTATTTGAGTTATTCAAAATTCAAACTTTTATTTGAGTTACACAAAACCAAAAAATGAAACAAGTATTAGGAGAATTCAGATTTGCTATCTCAGCATTGCCTGGACTTATTCAGCTGAAGCTTTTGGAAGCCGTTTAAGGTGGGGGGGGGATATTTAACTAAATAAATAATTTATTTTGAGTACAGACCTTCAAATTAATTTCTGCAGTACAGTGGCCTTAGATCTCTTTTCCTGAGAGGAAAAAAGTTAAAACAGAGTAAATCTGTAGTAATGATGAAGATAAGTCGTAACGTATTTTATTATATTATTGACCCTGTGGTAGCGAGTGGATGCATGATCTGCTTGGAAGTATGGGGCACAGTGATCGATTCCTTTTGAAAACAATTATGTTGGTTCAAATAAAAGGATGTATTAAATCAATAGCAATATATATATATATATATATATATATATATATATATATATATATATATTATATATATATATATATATATATATATATATATATATATATATATATATATAATATATATATATATATATATATATATATATATATATATATATATATATATATATATATAATATATATATATATATATATATATATATATATATATATATATATATATATTATATATATATATATATATATATATATATATATATATATATATATATATATATATATATATATTATATATATATATATATATATATATATATATATATATATATTATATATATATATATATATATATATATATATATATATATATATATATATATATATATATATATAATATATATATATATATATATATATATATATATATATATATATATATATATATATATATATATAATATATATATATATATATATATATATATATATATATATATATATATATATATATATATATATATATATATATATATATATATATATATATATATATATATTATATATATATAGTGGTAATGCATCTATATATTTCACGGGTGATTGCGATTGCGAATATACACTACAGTTTGACGTGCACATTGTAAAAAGCGAGCAAACCTTTACCTATAAAAGTGGTTAAATACGTTTTGGAACTATGGTTGTGATTGTATAAGACAATCAGACTGGTTATTGCTATATATTTCAGGAATACATGGAATTACAGAAGAATTACACTAAAGTTTTACGTGCAAATTGCAAAAAGCGATCAAACCTTTTTATACCTATAAAGTGAACAACATGTTTTTGGAACTAAGATTTGAGATCATATAACGCAACCAGACTGGTTATTGCTATTGAATGAAATATACATGGAATTTCACAAGAATATACACGACAGTTTCACGTGAACATTTTAAAAAGCAGACAAACCATAAAGCGGTCAAACACGTTTTGAGAGTATAGAGATTGTATAAGATAACCAGACTGGTTTTTAGGTGATTTCATCATAACAGGTTTTTTTTCGTTTTTTGGCAATTGAAATTTTTTTCTGATATCAAGTACCATTCATTGCGATCGTAGCTTTCAAATGTGAAACTTAAGTCCAGTTTTGGAGTCGAAAAATAAACTATTTCTGTAAAATCTGAGCTAATAAGGTTTTTTGACCGTAAACTCTAGTTTTTTGTAAGAAATCTTTGGAAAATACAATTCCCTTGGTTCAAATGTGAAACTTAGGTCCAGTTTTGGATCGAAAAATAAAACTATTTCCGTAAAATCTGAGCTAATAAGGGTTTTTGACCGTAAACTCTAGTTTTTTGTAAGAAAATTATGGAAAATAACAATTCTCTGGTGCAATGTGAAACTTAAGTCCATTTTTTGGATCTAAAAATAAAACTGTTCCGTAAAATCTGAGCTAATAAGGGTTTTTGACCGTAAACTCTAGTTTTTTATTGTAAGAAAATTATGGAAAATACAATTCTCTGGTTCAAATGTGAAACTTAAGTCCATTTTTGGATCGAAAAATAAACTATTTCCGTAAAATCTGAGCTAATAAGGGTTTTTGACGTAAACTCTAGTTTTTTGTAAGAAAATTATGGAAAATACAATTCGTTGGCTCATTGGTGAAACTTAAGTCCAGTTTTGGATCGAAAAATAAACTATTTCTGTAAAATCTGAACTAATAAGGGTTTTGACCGTAAACTCTAGTTTTTTGTAAAAAATTATGGAAAATACAATTCTCTGGTTCAAATGTGAAACTTAAGTCCATTTTTGGATCGAAAAAAACACCATTTCCGTAAAATCGGAGCTAATAAGGGTTTTTGACCGTAAACTGTAGTTCTTTGTAAGAAAATTATGGAAAATACAATTCGTCTGGTTCAATGTGAAACTTAAGTCCTGTTTTGGTTCGAAAATTAAACTACTTCCGTAAAATCTGAGCTAATAAGGGCTTTTTGACCGTAAGTTCTAGTTTTTTTGTAAGAAAATTATTGAAAATACAATTCGTTGGCTCATAAGTGAGACTTAAGTCCAGTTTTGGATCGAAAAATAAACTATTTCTGTAAAATCTGAGCTAATAAGGGTTTTTGACCGTAAACTATAGTTTTTTGTAAGAAATTATGGAACATACAATTCATTGGCTCATAGGTGAAACTTGAGTCCAGTTTTGGATCGAAAAATAAACTATTTCTGTAAAATCTGAGCTAATAAGGGATTTTGACCGTAAACTCTAGTTTTTTGTAAGAAAATTATGGAAATACAATTCGTTGGCTCATAGGTAAAACTTAAGTCCAGTTTCGGATAGAAAAATAAACTATTTCTTTAAAATCTGAGCTAATAAGGGTTTTTAACCGTAAACTCTCGTTTTTTGTAAGAAAATTTTGCAAAATACAATTCTCTGGTTCAAATATGAAACTTAAGTTCATTTTTGGATTGAAAATTAAAACTATTTCCGTAAAATCTGAGCTAATAAGGGTTTTTGACCGTAAACTCTAGTTTTTTGTAAGAAAATTATGGAAAATACAATTTGTTGGCTCATAGGTGAAACTTAAGTCCAGTTTTGGATCGAAAAATAAACTATTTCTGTAAAATCTGAGCTAATAAGGGTATTAACCGTAAACTCTTGTTTTTTGTATGAAAGTTATGGAAAATACAAGTCTCTGGTTCAAATTTGAAACTTAAGTCCATTTTTGGATCGAAAAATAAAACTATTTCCCTAAAATCTGAGCTAATAAGGCTTTTTGACCGTAAACTCTAGTTTTTTGTAAGAAAATTATGGAGAATACAATTCGTTGGTTCATAGGTGAAACTTAATTTCATTTTGGATCGAAAACTAAACTATTTCTTTAAAATCTGAGCTAATAAGGGTTTTTGACCGTAAACTCTAGTTTTTTATAAGAAAATTATGGAAAATACAATTCTCTAGTTCAAATGTGAAACTTAAGTCCAGTTTTGGATACTTATAATGATTAGGACTGATGGTTCTAATTCAATATTTTTTTCATAAAAGCAAACTATTTTTTTTTAAACTTCGAAAATATTCAACTTTATTCATTTTTTTGTACATATCTTAAAATGACAAAATATGCTTAAGGCTCTAACAATTGTAATCTATGATTGCTCAGAGACACGATGTGGCTTTCCCACTGGTATTCTATGTCCAGTTATCGACACTACATAGTCTATTGTATTTATTAAATCAGCATTTTTACACAGTGGAACGATAAACACATAAGTCATATCTTTAAAAAAAAGTGAAGATGGAGCATTTTAATAAAGTGTGTTAACATAACAATGTTATTCTAGTATTGAATGCCGATAAGGAGAAGTATTTAAAATATGAAACAAGTACAATTGGTAGCACTATTGGAAATGTATGCATCCTTTTCATGACAGTAAGGATTAAATTTCTTTGGAGTACCGAAAAACTCAACTCTTATATTGGTGGATATGCGAGATTGAGATCTCCAGAGATGATTGCACTCAAAGAGAATGCCAACATAAAAATAATCGTTGATGATAGAGGACAACTCCTTGCTACTGTTGCAGGTAACAAATTACCTACTGATACATCCAATCGTCAGCTTTCGGGCATTAGCATTGAACGGAAGATCAAAAAAAGAAAGGCCTACTCTTCTACTAATATCGTAAACCATATCTTGTCTACGTACCGAACTGTTACCTGTGTAAAAATAATGTGATAATAGACAGTGAAATCGCCAGAAAAATAAAATGGGCATTGGGAGAAAATATCAAAGCGGAATCTAAGATGAATCGATGAAAAACAAAGCACCACCAAACGTTACTCTGCCATTGATCAAACAGTCAATGAACCAAATAATACCAAAGACGAAAAGCATATTAAGCCTGTTGATGACACACCAGTAAAATTGTGTATGAATCAAATGGAATAATGATTATTCTACTGATTACGAACTAAGAGAAGGCAATAGCTACAATATCACGAGAGAACATAGTGAACTATATTATGGAACAGATTCAAAATTTCCAAAGTTGATCATTGATATTAATAATTTATCATATTATATATTTGTGTATTAATATTCTACATAGTATTATTTCATTAAAAATATATTATACATTACATTGTTATGTGTTCATTATTCTTAGAGTAAGCTAGCATATCAAACTTTTAGAATGTCTATTAAAACATCGGATATGTAAGAAAGGAATTTGCATACATCTATTATCAGACACATGCGATAACAATGACAAATCTATTTATCAGAATGAATAAATTCTTTATCAACATCCGTTGTTGGATATGTCATTATGTCATTATGAAAAAATTGTAAGTAAGTAAATAAGTAAGTAACAAACTCTTTCTTGTATTCACCTCTTGGATACACAATACAGAAATTTACTTCAGGAAATTATGAAAAAAAAATTGAACAATTCATTATTAACATTCATTATCGATTGAAGTCGCTTCCTAACAGACAATACAACATTTCACAAAATCTATTATAAGAGTAATTAAATTCTATATCTACATCCATTTCTCGGATACATAGGAAAAAGGTGACAAAATCTAAGTGTTAGAGTGGATAATTTTTTTATAAGCATCTTTTATCAGATACATCGGATAAAATTGACAGAATCTAAGTGTCTGAGTGAATAACTTTTTTTATCAACATCCTTTGTCAGATACATCAAATAAAATTGACAAAATCTAAATTTCAGAATGAATAAATGCTTTAACAACATCATGTATCAGATATTTCTGATAAATCTGACAAAACCTAAGCATCAGAATGACTAGATTCTATATCAACATCCTTTTTCTCGGATACATAGGATAAATATCGGATAAAATTGACAAAATTTAAGTATCAGATTGATTAAATTCTATATCAACATCCCTTTCTCGGGTACATGGGATAAAATTGACAAAATCTAAGTATCAGATTGATTAAATTCTATATCAACATCCCTTTTCTCGAATACATGGGATAAAATTGACAAAATCTAAGCATCAGAGTGAATAATTTATTTTTTATCAATGTCTTTTATCAGTTACAACATTATAATTAACAAAATCTAAATATCTGAGTGAATAAATGCTTTTTCAGCATCCTGTGTCGGATATGTTGAATAAAATTGACAAAATCTAAATATCAGAATGAATAAATGCTTTAACAACATCCTTTGTTGGATATGTTGGATAAAACAGACAAAATCTAAATATCAGAAATATTAAATTCTATATCAACATCCCTTTCTCGGACACATGGGATAAAATTGACAAAATCTAAGTATCAGAGTGAATAAATTCATTATCAACATCCTTTGTCGGATATGACGTACAGAATCTAAGTATCAGAGTTATTAAATTCCATATCAACATCCCTTTCTCAGATAAATGCGATAAATTGACAAAATCTAAGTATCAGAGTGAATAAATGCTTTATCAACATCCTTGAAATACATTATCAACAACATTTATCGGCTATATCGGATAAAATTGACAAAATCTAACTATCAGATTGATTAAATTCTATATCAACATCCCTTTCCCGAATACTTGGGATAAACTTGACAAAATCTAAGTATCAGAGTTATTAAATTCTATATCAAAATCCTCTTCTCAGATACATGGGATAAAATTGACACAATCTAAGTATCAGAGTGAATAAATGCTTTATCAATATCCCTTAAATGCATTATAAACATCAAATGTCAGATACATCAGATAAAATTGACAAAATCTAAGTACCAGAAAGATGAATTCGTTTTCAAAGTTTTTATCGGATACATCAGATAACAGTCATAAAATCCAAGTTCTATTCATTTTGACTTCATGCGTCCTTACGTTGAATTTAGGTTAGACCGGTAATAGATGGTACTACACCCGCTAAGACACACAGTCATAGTGAGAGAGATATTCAAAAAGTTGACTTAATTTAAGTTCACTTAGAGTGGCCAGACATGCATTGGAATAAGCAAACACCCGCCCAAACACGCAGGCAAAAAGAGTGAGAGAGACAAAAACACATACAAATACGTAGATTTAGATACAAAAACCGAGAAAGACATGGAGTGTACGCCGCGACGGCACAAACATAGTGAGAGAGACATATAAAGTCGACATAGCTTAATTTTCATTTTTTAAGGTTCATTTAGACTGGGTTACGTGCGCGCACGTAACCCAGTCTGTCTAGGAAGCGACTTCAATCGATAATGAATGTTAATAAAGAATTTGTTCAATTTTTTTTCATAATTTCCTGAATTAAATTTCTGCATTATGTATCCAAGAGGTGAATTCAAGAAAGAGTTTGTTACTTACTTACTTACTTACTTACTTACATTTTTTTCATAATGACATAAAGACATATCCAACAATGGATGTTGATAAAGAATTTATTGATTCTGATACCTAGATTTTGTTATCCCATGTGAATGTTATCCCATGTGTCCTGACAATAGATGTATGCAAATTCCTTTTCTTGCATCTCCGAAGTTTTAATAGACATTCTAAACGTTTGATATGCGAGCTTACTCTAAGAATAATGAACACGTAACAATGTAATGTGTAATATATTTTTAATGAAATAATGCTATGTAGAATATCAATACAAAAATTTATTATGATATATTAATATCAATGATCAACTTTGGACATTTTGAATCTGTTCCATAAAATAGTTCACCATGTTCTCTCTTGATATTGTAGCTATTGTCTTCTCATAGTTCGTAATCACTAGATAATCATTATTCCATTTTGAGTCATACACAATTTTTACTGGTGTGTCATCAACAGGCTCAACATGCTTTTCGTCTTTGGTATTATTTGGTTCATTGACTGTTTGATCAATGGCAGTAACGTTTGCTTGTGCTTTTTTTTCATCGATTCATCTTTAGATTCCGATGTGATATTTTCTGCCAATGCCCTTTTTATTTTTCTGGCAATTTCACTGTCTATTGTCACATTATTTTTACACAGGTAACAGTTTCGGCACGTAGACAAGATATGGTTTACGATATTAGTTGAAGAGTAGGCCTTTCTTTTTTTGACCTTCTGTTGAATGCTAATACCCGAAAGCTGACGCTTGGATGTATCAGTAGGTAATGTGTTTACCTGCAAGAGTAGCAAAGAGTTGTCCTCTACCATCAACGATTATTTTTTATGTTGGCATTCTCTTTGAGTGTAATCATCTCTGGAGATCTCAATATCGCATATCCACCAACATAAGAGTTGAATTTTTTTTGGTACTCCAAAGAGATTTAATTCCTTACTGTCATGACAATGCAAGCATATATTTCAATAGTGCTACCACTTGTACTTGTTTCATAGTTTAAATACTTCTCCTTGTCGGCATTCAATGCTACAATAACATTGTCATGTGAACACACTTTATTAAAATGCTCGATCTTCACTTTTTTTAAAGATATGACTTATGTGTTTATCGTTCCACTGTGTAAAAAATACTGATTTAATACATGCAACAGACTAGGTAGTGTCGATAACATGACATAGAATACCCGTGGGAAAGCCAGAACGTGTCCTCTGAGCAATCATAGATTACAATTGTTAGAGCCTTAAGCATATTTTGTCATTTTAAGATAAGTACAAAAAAATAAATAAAGTTGAATATTTTCGAAGTTTAAAAAAATAGTTTTGTTTTTATGAAAAAATATTGAATTAGATCCATCAGTCATAATCATTATGAGTATCCAAAACTGGACTTAAGTTTCACATTTGAGCTAGAGAATTGTATTTTCCATAATTTTCTTATAAAAAACTAGAGTTTACGGTCAAAACCCTTATTAGCTCAGATTTTAAAGAAATAGTTTTAGTTTTCGATCCAAAAATAAATTAAATTTCACATTTGAACCAGAGAATTGTATTTTCCATAATTTTCTTACAAAAAACTAGAGTTTAACGGTCAAAAACCCTTATTAGCTCAGATTTCAGGGAAATAGTTTTATTTTTCGATCCAAAAATGGACTTAAGTTTCACATTTGAACCAGGGAATTGTATTTTCCATAATTTTCTTACAAAAACTAGATTTTACAGTTAAAACCATTATTAGCTCAGATTTTACAGAAATGGTTTATTTTTCGATCCGAAACTGGACTTAAGTTTCACATTTGAACTAGAGAATTGTATTTTCCATAATTTTCATATAAAATACTAGAATTTACGGTCAAAAACCCTTATTAGCTCAGATTTTACAGAAATAGTTTTAGTTTTCGATCCAAAGATAAATTAAATTTCACATTTGAACCAGAGAATTGTATTTTCCATAATTTTCTTACAAAAAACTAGAGTTTACGGTCAAAAACCCTTATTAGCTCAGATTTTAGGGAAATAGTTTTATTTTTCGATCCAAAAATGGACTTAAGTTTCACATTTGAACCAGAGAATTGTATTTTCCATAATTTTTTTACAAAAAACTAGAGTTTACAGTTAAAACCATTATTAGCTCAGATTTTACAGAAATGGTTTATTTTTCGATCCGAAACTGGACTTAAGTTTCACCTATGAGCCAACGAATTGTATTCTCCATAATTTTCTTACAAAAAACAAGAGTTTACGGTCAAAAACCCTTATTAGCTCAGATTTTACGGAAATAGTTTTATTTTTCGATCCATAAATGGACTTAAGTTTCACATTTGAACCAGAGAATTGTATTTTCCATAATTTTCTTACAAAAAACGAGAGTTTACGGTTAAAAACCTTTATTAGCTCAGATTTTACAGAAATAGTTTATTTTTCAATCCGAAACTGGACTTAAGTTTCACCTATGAGCCAACGAATTGTATTTTCCATAATTTTCTTACAAAAAACTAGAGTTTACGGTCAAAAACCCTTATTAGCTCAGATTTTACGGAAATAAATTTAATTTTTCAATCCAAAAATGGACTTAAGTTTCAAATTTGAGCCAGAGAATTGTATTTTCCATAATTTTCTTACAAAAAAACTAGAGTTTACGGTCAAAAACCCTTATTAGCTCAGATTTTACAGAAATATATTATTTTTCGATCCAAAACTGGACTTAAGTTTCACCTTGAGCCAACGAATTGTATTTTCCATAATTTTCTTATAAAAACTATAGTTTACGGTCAAAAACCCTTGTTAGCTCAGATTTTACAGAAATAGTTTATTTTTCGATCCAAAACTGGACTTAAGTTTCACCTATGAGCCAACGAATTGTATTTTCCATGATTTTCTTACAAAAAATTAGAGCTTACGGTCAAAAACCCTTATTAGCTCAGATGTTATGGAAATAGTTTAATTTTTCGATCCAAAAATGGACTTAAGTTTCACATTTGAACCAGAGAATTGTATTTTCCATAATTTTCTTACAAAAAACTAGAGTTTACGGTCAAAAACCCTTATTAGCTCAGATTTTACAGAAGTAGTTTATTTTTCAATCCAAAACTGGACTTAAGTTTTACCTATGAGCCAACGAATTGTATTTTCCATAATTTTCTTACAAAAAACTAGAGTTTACGGTCAAAAACCCTTATTAGCTCAGATTTTACGGAAATAGTTTTATTTTTCGATCCAAAAATGGACTTAAGTTTCACATTTGAACCAGAGAATTGTATTTTCCATAATTTTCTTACAAAAAACTAGAGTTTACGGTCAAAAACCCTTATTAGCTCAGATTTTACAGAAATAGTTTATTTTTCGATACAAAACTGGACTTAAGTTTCACCTATGAGCCAACGAATTGTATTTTCCATAATTTTCTTACAAAAAACTAGAGTTTACGATCAAAAATCCTTATTAGCTCAGATTTTACGGAAATAGTTTTATTTTTCGATCCAAAAATGGACTTAAGTTTCACATTTGAACCAGAGAATTGTATTTTCCATAATTTTCTTACAAAAAACTAGAGTTTACGGTCAAAAGCCCTTATTAGCTCAGATTTTACAGAAATAGTTTATGTTTCAATCAAAAAATGGACTTAAGTTTCACATTCAAGAGAATTTTATTTTCCATAATTTTCTTACAAAAAACTAAAGTTGACGGTCGTAAACCCTTATTAGCTCAGATTTTACGGAAATAGTTTTATTTTTCGATCCGAAAATGGACCTAAGTTTCACATTTGAACCAAAGAATTGTATTTTCCATAGATTTCTTACAAAAAAACTAGAGTTTACGGTCAAAAACCCTTATTAGCTCAGATTTTACAGAAATAGTTTATTTTTCGACCCAAAACTGGAATTAAGTTTCACATTTGAAAGCTACGATCGCAATGAATGGTACTTGATATCGGAAAAAAATTTTGTTGCCAAAAAAAAAAACATGTTATGATGAAAGTGCCTCAAAGCCAGTCTGGTTGTCTTATACAATCTTGACTATACTCTCAAAACTTGTTTGACCACTTTATCGGTTTGTTTGCTTTTTAAAATGTGCATGTGAAACTGTAGTGTATATTCTTGTGAAATTCCATGTATATTTCATTTCAATATCAATAACCAGTGTGGTTGCGTTATATGATCTCAACCTTAGTTCCAAAACATGTTTGTTCATATATATATATATATATATATATATATATATATATATATATATATATTATATATATATATATATATATATATATATATATATATATATATATATATATATATATATATAATATATATATATATATATATATATATATATATATATATATATATATATATATATATAGCATCAGAATGACTAGATTCTATATCAACATCCTTTTCTCGGATACATAGGATAAAATATCGGATAAAATTGACAAAATTTAAGTATCAGATTGATTAAATTCTATATCAACATCCCTTTCTCGGGTACATGGGATAAAATTGACAAAATCTAAGTATCAGATTGATTAAATTCTATATCAACATCCCTTTCTCGAATACATGGGATAAAATTGACAAAATCTAAGCATCAGAGTGAATAATTTATTTTTTATCAATGTCTTTTATCAGTTACAACAATTATAATTAACAAAATCTAAATATCTGAGTGAATAAATGCTTTTTCAGCATCCTGTGTCGGATATGTTGAATAAAATTGACAAAATCTAAATATCAGAATGAATAAATGCTTTAACAACATCCTTTGTTGGATATGTTGGATAAAACAGACAAAATCTAAATATCAGAAATATTAAATTCTATATCAACATCCCTTTCTCGGACACATGGGATAAAATTGACAAAATCTAAGTATCAGAGTGAATAAATTCATTATCAACATCCTTTGTCGGATATGACGTACAGAATCTAAGTATCAGAGTTATTAAATTCCATATCAACATCCCTTTCTCAGATAAATGCGATAAAATTGACAAAATCTAAGTATCAGAGTGAATAAATGCTTTATCAACATCCTTGAAATACATTATCAACAACATTTATCGGCTATATCGGATAAAATTGACAAAATCTAACTATCAGATTGATTAAATTCTATATCAACATCCCTTTCCCGAATACTTGGGATAAAATTGACAAAATCTAAGTATCAGAGTTATTAAATTCTATATCAAAATCCTCTTCTCAGATACATGGGATAAAATTGACACAATCTAAGTATCAGAGTGAATAAATGCTTTATCAATATCCCTTAAATGCATTATAAACATCAAATGTCAGATACATCAGATAAAATTGACAAAATCTAAGTACCAGAAAGAATGAATTCGTTTTCAAAGTTTTTATCGGATACATCAGATAACAGTCATAAAATCCAAGTTCTATTCATTTTGACTTCATGCGTCCTTACGTTGAATTTAGGTTAGACCGGTAATAGATGGTACTACACCCGCTCAGACACACAGTCATAGTGAGAGAGATATTCAAAAAGTTGACTTAATTTAAGTTCACTTAGAGTGGCCAGACATGCATTGGAATAAGCAAACACCCGCCCAAACACGCAGGCAAAAAGAGTGAGAGAGACAAAAACACATACAAATACGTAGATTTAGATACAAAAACCGAGAAAGACATGGAGTGTACGCCGCGACGGCACAAACATAGTGAGAGAGACATATAAAGTCGACATAGCTTAATTTCATTTTTTAAGGTTCATTTAGACTGGGTTACGTGCGCGCACGTAACCCAGTCTGTCTAGGAAGCGACTTCAATCGATAATGAATGTTAATAAAGAATTTGTTCAATTTTTTTTCATAATTTCCTGAATTAAATTTCTGCATTATGTATCCAAGAGGTGAATTCAAGAAAGAGTTTGTTACTTACTTACTTACTTACTTACTTACATTTTTTTCATAATGACATAAAGACATATCCAACAATGGATGTTGATAAAGAATTTATTGATTCTGATACCTAGATTTTGTTATCCCATGTGAATGTTATCCCATGTGTCTGACAATAGATGTATGCAAATTCCTTTTCTTGCATCTCCGAAGTTTTAATAGACATTCTAAACGTTTGATATGCGAGCTTACTCTAAGAATAATGAACACGTAACAATGTAATGTGTAATATATTTTTAATGAAATAATGCTATGTAGAATATCAATACAAAAATTTATTATGATATATTAATATCAATGATCAACTTTGGACATTTTGAATCTGTTCCATAAAATAGTTCACCATGTTCTCTCTTGATATTGTAGCTATTGTCTTCTCATAGTTCGTAATCACTAGAATAATCATTATTCCATTTTGAGTCATACACAATTTTTACTGGTGTGTCATCAACAGGCTCAACATGCTTTTCGTCTTTGGTATTATTTGGTTCATTGACTGTTTGATCAATGGCAGTAACGTTTGCTTGTGCTTTTTTTTCATCGATTCATCTTTAGATTCCGATGTGATATTTTCTGCCAATGCCCTTTTTATTTTTCTGGCAATTTCACTGTCTATTGTCACATTATTTTTACACAGGTAACAGTTTCGGCACGTAGACAAGATATGGTTTACGATATTAGTTGAAGAGTAGGCCTTTCTTTTTTTGACCTTCTGTTGAATGCTAATACCCGAAAGCTGACGCTTGGATGTATCAGTAGGTAATGTGTTACCTGCAAGAGTAGCAAAGAGTTGTCCTCTACCATCAACGATTATTTTTATGTTGGCATTCTCTTTGAGTGTAATCATCTCTGGAGATCTCAATATCGCATATCCACCAACATAAGAGTTGAATTTTTTTGGTACTCCAAAGAGATTTAATTCCTTACTGTCATGACAATGCAAGCATATATTTCAAATAGTGCTACCACTTGTACTTGTTTCATAGTTTAAATACTTCTCCTTGTCGGCATTCAATGCTACAATAACATTGTCATGTGAACACACTTTATTAAAATGCTCGATCTTCACTTTTTTTAAAGATATGACTTATGTGTTTATCGTTCCACTGTGTAAAAAATACTGATTTAATACATGCAACAGACTAGGTAGTGTCGATAACATGACATAGAATACCCGTGGGAAAGCCAGAACGTGTCTCTGAGCAATCATAGATTACAATTGTTAGAGCCTTAAGCATATTTTGTCATTTTAAGATAAGTACAAAAAAATAAATAAAGTTGAATATTTTCGAAGTTTAAAAAAAATAGTTTGTTTTTATGAAAAAAATATTGAATTAGATCCATCAGTCATAATCATTATGAGTATCCAAAACTGGACTTAAGTTTCACATTTGAGCTAGAGAATTGTATTTTCCATAATTTTCTTATAAAAAACTAGAGTTTACGGTCAAAAACCCTTATTAGCTCAGATTTTAAAGAAATAGTTTTAGTTTTCGATCCAAAAATAAATTAAATTTCACATTTGAACCAGAGAATTGTATTTTCCATAATTTTCTTACAAAAAACTAGAGTTTACGGTCAAAAACCCTTATTAGCTCAGATTTCAGGGAAATAGTTTTATTTTTCGATCCAAAAATGGACTTAAGTTTCACATTTGAACCAGGGAATTGTATTTTCCATAATTTTCTTACAAAAACTAGATTTTACAGTTAAAACCATTATTAGCTCAGATTTTACAGAAATGGTTTATTTTTCGATCCGAAACTGGACTTAAGTTTCACATTTGAACTAGAGAATTGTATTTTCCATAATTTTCATATAAAATACTAGAATTTACGGTCAAAAACCCTTATTAGCTCAGATTTTACAGAAATAGTTTTAGTTTTCGATCCAAAGATAAATTAAATTTCACATTTGAACCAGAGAATTGTATTTTCCATAATTTTCTTACAAAAAACTAGAGTTTACGGTCAAAAACCCTTATTAGCTCAGATTTTAGGGAAATAGTTTTATTTTTCGATCCAAAAATGGACTTAAGTTTCACATTTGAACCAGAGAATTGTATTTTCCATAATTTTTTTACAAAAAACTAGAGTTTACAGTTAAAACCATTATTAGCTCAGATTTTACAGAAATGGTTTATTTTTCGATCCGAAACTGGACTTAAGTTTCACCTATGAGCCAACGAATTGTATTCTCCATAATTTTCTTACAAAAAACAAGAGTTTACGGTCAAAAACCCTTATTAGCTCAGATTTTACGGAAATAGTTTTATTTTTCGATCCATAAATGGACTTAAGTTTCACATTTGAACCAGAGAATTGTATTTTCCATAATTTTCTTACAAAAAACGAGAGTTTACGGTTAAAAACCTTTATTAGCTCAGATTTTACAGAAATAGTTTATTTTTCAATCCGAAACTGGACTTAAGTTTCACCTATGAGCCAACGAATTGTATTTTCCATAATTTTCTTACAAAAAACTAGAGTTTACGGTCAAAAACCCTTATTAGCTCAGATTTTACGGAAATAAATTTAATTTTTCAATCCAAAAATGGACTTAAGTTTCAAATTTGAGCCAGAGAATTGTATTTTCCATAATTTTCTTACAAAAAACTAGAGTTTACGGTCAAAAACCCTTATTAGCTCAGATTTTACAGAAATATATTATTTTTCGATCCAAAACTGGACTTAAGTTTCACCTTGAGCCAACGAATTGTATTTTCCATAATTTTCTTATAAAAACTATAGTTTACGGTCAAAAACCCTTGTTAGCTCAGATTTTACAGAAATAGTTTATTTTTCGATCCAAAACTGGACTTAAGTTTCACCTATGAGCCAACGAATTGTATTTTCCATGATTTTCTTACAAAAAATTAGAGCTTACGGTCAAAAACCCTTATTAGCTCAGATGTTATGGAAATAGTTTAATTTTTCGATCCAAAAATGGACTTAAGTTTCACATTTGAACCAGAGAATTGTATTTTCCATAATTTTCTTACAAAAAACTAGAGTTTACGGTCAAAAACCCTTATTAGCTCAGATTTTACAGAAGTAGTTTATTTTTCAATCCAAAACTGGACTTAAGTTTTACCTATGAGCCAACGAATTGTATTTTCCATAATTTTCTTACAAAAAACTAGAGTTTACGGTCAAAAACCCTTATTAGCTCAGATTTTACGGAAATAGTTTTATTTTTCGATCCAAAAATGGACTTAAGTTTCACATTTGAACCAGAGAATTGTATTTTCCATAATTTTCTTACAAAAAACTAGAGTTTACGGTCAAAAACCCTTATTAGCTCAGATTTTACAGAAATAGTTTATTTTTCGATACAAAACTGGACTTAAGTTTCACCTATGAGCCAACGAATTGTATTTTCCATAATTTTCTTACAAAAAACTAGAGTTTACGATCAAAAATCCTTATTAGCTCAGATTTTACGGAAATAGTTTTATTTTTCGATCCAAAAATGGACTTAAGTTTCACATTTGAACCAGAGAATTGTATTTTCCATAATTTTCTTACAAAAAACTAGAGTTTACGGTCAAAAGCCCTTATTAGCTCAGATTTTACAGAAATAGTTTATGTTTCAATCAAAAAATGGACTTAAGTTTCACATTCAAGAGAATTTTATTTTCCATAATTTTCTTACAAAAAACTAAAGTTGACGGTCGTAAACCCTTATTAGCTCAGATTTTACGGAAATAGTTTTATTTTTCGATCCGAAAATGGACCTAAGTTTCACATTTGAACCAAAGAATTGTATTTTCCATAGATTTCTTACAAAAAAACTAGAGTTTACGGTCAAAAACCCTTATTAGCTCAGATTTTACAGAAATAGTTTATTTTTCGACCCAAAACTGGAATTAAGTTTCACATTTGAAAGCTACGATCGCAATGAATGGTACTTGATATCGGAAAAAAATTTTGTTGCCAAAAAAAAAACATGTTATGATGAAAGTGCCTCAAAGCCAGTCTGGTTGTCTTATACAATCTTGACTATACTCTCAAAACTTGTTTGACCACTTTATCGGTTTGTTTGCTTTTTAAAATGTGCATGTGAAACTGTAGTGTATATTCTTGTGAAATTCCATGTATATTTCATTTCAATATCAATAACCAGTGTGGTTGCGTTATATGATCTCAACCTTAGTTCCAAAACATGTTTGTTCATATATATATATATATATATATATATATATATATATATATATATATATATATATATATATATATATATATATATATATATATTATATATATATATATATATATATAATATATATATATATATATATATATATATATATATATATATATAATATATATATATATATATATAGCATCAGAATGACTAGATTCTATATCAACATCCTTTTCTCGGATACATAGGATAAAATATCGGATAAAATTGACAAAATTTAAGTATCAGATTGATTAAATTCTATATCAACATCCCTTTCTCGGGTACATGGGATAAAATTGACAAAATCTAAGTATCAGATTGATTAAATTCTATATCAACATCCCTTTCTCGAATACATGGGATAAAATTGACAAAATCTAAGCATCAGAGTGAATAATTTATTTTTTATCAATGTCTTTTATCAGTTACAACAATTATAATTAACAAAATCTAAATATCTGAGTGAATAAATGCTTTTTCAGCATCCTGTGTCGGATATGTTGAATAAAATTGACAAAATCTAAATATCAGAATGAATAAATGCTTTAACAACATCCTTTGTTGGATATGTTGGATAAAACAGACAAAATCTAAATATCAGAAATATTAAATTCTATATCAACATCCCTTTCTCGGACACATGGGATAAAATTGACAAAATCTAAGTATCAGAGTGAATAAATTCATTATCAACATCCTTTGTCGGATATGACGTACAGAATCTAAGTATCAGAGTTATTAAATTCCATATCAACATCCCTTTCTCAGATAAATGCGATAAAATTGACAAAATCTAAGTATCAGAGTGAATAAATGCTTTATCAACATCCTTGAAATACATTATCAACAACATTTATCGGCTATATCGGATAAAATTGACAAAATCTAACTATCAGATTGATTAAATTCTATATCAACATCCCTTTCCCGAATACTTGGGATAAACTTGACAAAATCTAAGTATCAGAGTTATTAAATTCTATATCAAAATCCTCTTCTCAGATACATGGGATAAAATTGACACAATCTAAGTATCAGAGTGAATAAATGCTTTATCAATATCCCTTAAATGCATTATAAACATCAAATGTCAGATACATCAGATAAAATTGACAAAATCTAAGTACCAGAAAGAATGAATTCGTTTTCAAAGTTTTTATCGGATACATCAGATAACAGTCATAAAATCCAAGTTCTATTCATTTTGACTTCATGCGTCCTTACGTTGAATTTAGGTTAGACCGGTAATAGATGGTACTACACCCGCTCAGACACACAGTCATAGTGAGAGAGATATTCAAAAGTTGACTTAATTTAAGTTCACTTAGAGTGGCCAGACATGCATTGGAATAAGCAAACACCCGCCCAAACACGCAGGCAAAAAGAGTGAGAGAGACAAAAACACATACAAATACGTAGATTTAGATACAAAAACCGAGAAAGACATGGAGTGTACGCCGCGACGGCACAAACATAGTGAGAGAGACATATAAAGTCGACATAGCTTAATTTCATTTTTTAAGGTTCATTTAGACTGGGTTACGTGCGCGCACGTAACCCAGTCTGTCTAGGAAGCGACTTCAATCGATAATGAATGTTAATAAAGAATTTGTTCAATTTTTTTTCATAATTTCCTGAATTAAATTTCTGCATTATGTATCCAAGAGGTGAATTCAAGAAAGAGTTTGTTACTTACTTACTTACTTACTTACTTACATTTTTTTCATAATGACATAAAGACATATCCAACAATGGATGTTGATAAAGAATTTATTGATTCTGATACCTAGATTTTGTTATCCCATGTGAATGTTATCCCATGTGTCTGACAATAGATGTATGCAAATTCCTTTTCTTGCATCTCCGAAGTTTTAATAGACATTCTAAACGTTTGATATGCGAGCTTACTCTAAGAATAATGAACACGTAACAATGTAATGTGTAATATATTTTTAATGAAATAATGCTATGTAGAATATCAATACAAAAATTTATTATGATATATTAATATCAATGATCAACTTTGGACATTTTGAATCTGTTCCATAAAATAGTTCACCATGTTCTCTCTTGATATTGTAGCTATTGTCTTCTCATAGTTCGTAATCACTAGAATAATCATTATTCCATTTTGAGTCATACACAATTTTTACTGGTGTGTCATCAACAGGCTCAACATGCTTTTCGTCTTTGGTATTATTTGGTTCATTGACTGTTTGATCAATGGCAGTAACGTTTGCTTGTGCTTTTTTTTCATCGATTCATCTTTAGATTCCGATGTGATATTTTCTGCAATGCCCTTTTTATTTTTCTGGCAATTTCACTGTCTATTGTCACATTATTTTTACACAGGTAACAGTTTCGGCACGTAGACAAGATATGGTTTACGATATTAGTTGAAGAGTAGGCCTTTCTTTTTTTGACCTTCTGTTGAATGCTAATACCCGAAAGCTGACGCTTGGATGTATCAGTAGGTAATGTGTTACCTGCAAGAGTAGCAAAGAGTTGTCCTCTACCATCAACGATTATTTTTATGTTGGCATTCTCTTTGAGTGTAATCATCTCTGGAGATCTCAATATCGCATATCCACCAACATAAGAGTTGAATTTTTTTGGTACTCCAAAGAAATTTAATTCCTTACTGTCATGACAATGCAAGCATATATTTCAAATAGTGCTACCACTTGTACTTGTTTCATAGTTTAAATACTTCTCCTTGTCGGCATTCAATGCTACAATAACATTGTCATGTGAACACACTTTATTAAAATGCTCGATCTTCACTTTTTTTAAAGATATGACTTATGTGTTTATCGTTCCACTGTGTAAAAAATACTGATTTAATACATGCAACAGACTAGGTAGTGTCGATAACATGACATAGAATACCCGTGGGAAAGCCAGAACGTGTCTCTGAGCAATCATAGATTACAATTGTTAGAGCCTTAAGCATATTTTGTCATTTTAAGATAAGTACAAAAAAATAAATAAAGTTGAATATTTTCGAAGTTTAAAAAAAATAGTTTGTTTTTATGAAAAAAATATTGAATTAGATCCATCAGTCATAATCATTATGAGTATCCAAAACTGGACTTAAGTTTCACATTTGAGCTAGAGAATTGTATTTTCCATAATTTTCTTATAAAAAACTAGAGTTTACGGTCAAAAACCCTTATTAGCTCAGATTTTACAGAAATAGTTTAGTTTTCGATCCAAAAATAATTAAATTTCACATTTGAACCAGAGAATTGTATTTTCCATAATTTTCTTACAAAAACTAGAGTTTACGGTCAAAAACCCTTATTAGCTCAGATTTCAGGGAAATAGTTTTATTTTTCGATCCAAAAATGGACTTAAGTTTCACATTTGAACCAGGGAATTGTATTTTCCATAATTTTCTTACAAAAACTAGATTTTACAGTTAAAACCATTATTAGCTCAGATTTTACAGAAATGGTTTATTTTTCGATCCGAAACTGGACTTAAGTTTCACATTTGAACTAGAGAATTGTATTTTCCATAATTTTCATATAAAATACTAGAATTTACGGTCAAAAACCCTTATTAGCTCAGATTTTACAGAAATAGTTTTAGTTTTCGATCCAAAGATAAATTAAATTTCACATTTGAACCAGAGAATTGTATTTTCCATAATTTTCTTACAAAAAACTAGAGTTTACGGTCAAAAACCCTTATTAGCTCAGATTTTAGGGAAATAGTTTTATTTTTTCGATCCAAAAATGGACTTAAGTTTCACATTTGAACCAGAGAATTGTATTTTCCATAATTTTTTTACAAAAAACTAGAGTTTACAGTTAAAACCATTATTAGCTCAGATTTTACAGAAATGGTTTATTTTTCGATCCGAAACTGGACTTAAGTTTCACCTATGAGCCAACGAATTGTATTCTCCATAAT